>JAMPIV010005261.1:0-69501 GCA_024509875.1 Oreohelix idahoensis | reverse complement strand
GCTAGAAGCTGAGAATAAAAGACTTGAAAAAGAGGCTGAGAATAAAAGACTTGAAAAAGAAGCGGAGAATAAAAGACTAGAAATGCAGGCTCAAGCTGAAGAAAGGAAGTTACAAAGAGAGTCTGATGAGAGGAAAGCAAAAATGGAACATGAAGAAAAACTCTTAGCTTTAGAGTTGGAGAAATTGAAATTGACGAGCATGAGTAATGGTAATGATTCAAACAAGGGTTCATCTTCTGGTAAGGCTAATAATGATACTTTTAAGATTAAGTTACCAACATTTAGTCCTTCCAGTGATGACATAATGTTCTATCTGGACAGATTTGAACAAGCATGTACAGCTCATAACATAGACAAAGCAAAATATGTTTATCAGTTATCAGGGATACTGACAGGTAAAGCTCTAAGTATATTAAATATGGTGGATGAACCTGACAAGAGCAATTATGAGGTTGTCAGGGCCGCTTTGTTAAAGAAATATCAGCTTAACGAAGACGGCTATCGTCTACAATTTAAAAACATGTTACCTGAAAATGGAGTTGAATTCTCCGAGTTTATTGCAAGAATACGCATTACTTTCTCACGATGGGTTGAACTATCTAAGACGGAAAAAACTTATGAAGGACTTATGGACTTAATACTTAGAGACAAAGTCATGTCGTCTGTCAATGAGTCTTTCCTTGCTTTCCTTCATGAACGTAAACCTAAAACAATAAAAGAAATGGAAGATTTCTGTTGCCAATACGTAACTGCGCACCCACACATAACCATGGGTAACTCTAAGGTGAAAGAAGGTTTACCAGTTGCTTCGGCAGCTCCGTATGGTCAAAACTTTGCTCGTAGATCCCAACAAAATTTTGATAGAAAGGGCAGCGGTAATTTCTGTCAAAATCATGGAAACCAATTTCATGGTGATTCTTCTTCGAAGAATTGGAGACAACCTGATAGTGGTCGTTACTATCACCCTAATAATTATAAGCATTTCAAAAGAGGATATGGTAATAGAGGTTATTCCTGCCGAAGACCTCAGAACCAAACAAATAGATGTTCGCATCAATGTGAACATGATAGTAATCGTGGAAACTGGAATTCGAACCAGTATAACAATTACAATAGAGACAATAATAACTGCAGAGATAATAATAACTCTGATAACTTCAGAGGTAATAATAGTCGGGGTAGATCTCAACACAAAAAAAGAGATATCAGCAGGCTAATGCTGTACAACAGGAAACTGAGGGAGCCTGTAATCATGTTGTTGATAGTAAAAACTTTGACGCTGTCACTAGTTCTGCTTTTGACTTTGAGAGAGCAAACAAATGCCCCCAATGCAGTACTTTATTCGAACCGGGTACCATAACTACTTTGAGTTGTGGTCACCCACTTCCCGCTCTTCCTGCTGCTGTTGCGCATGACGGGAGGGGTTCTTTAATTCTACATAAGGGTCTTGTTAATGATACTCCGGTCTCACTACTTTTCGATTCCGGATGCACCACTATTGGTGTTAGACAATCGCTTGTAGATCCATCTTGTGCTACAGGAAGGGTTATTAAATGTGTCACATTTGGCGGCACTCTAGAAAAATATCCTACTGCTGTAATTCGCATTGCCACTCCTTTCTTTACTGGAGATGTGCATGCTTGTCTCTTACCTAATCCTATTGCGGATCTTATTATTGGTCGTATTCACGGAGTTAGGGAGTGTACCCCACAGCAGATTGCTGCTTGGGAAGATAATAACATGCAAGCTACAAATGTAGTAGTTACAAGAGCACAAGCTCTACAAACACCCGAAACTTCACTGAATAGTGATAATGAAGTTGATAGCCAAGATAGTCACTTAGTAATTACTCGTGACTCTTTCATAAAATTGCAAGAAGAAGATCCTTCTTTAAAAAAATTCTTCGTTCTTGCGAAGAAAGGTGATCCGAATCAGGATACAAATAGAAAATCTTGGATTGCAATGAGAAACGGCGTACTTGTACGTATGGTACAAGATTCGACTACGTCGGCACATTCGCAAATTCTTGTTCCCAAGAGCATGAGAGTCCAAATATTACAACATGCTCATGACTCGCAATGTGCTGGACATATGGGTTTTGCCCGTACGAAGTCGAGAGTCCTTGCGGCTTTCTTTTGGCCTTTTGTCAATAAGGACATTCGTATTTACTGCCGATCATGCAAGGTATGTCAGGAGGTCAAATCTAGAGGACCACGACATGCTGCGCCTATCCAGGCTGCTGACATTCCTATTCGGCCGTTCCAGAAAATGGCCATAGATATTATTGGCCCTTTTAAGGTCAAGTCGGCCAGAGGACATCAGTTTATCCTTACATGTGTCGATATGTGCACACGTTGGCCAGAGGCTATTCCTCTTAAGAGCATATCTACTACAGATATCGCAGATGCTCTTTGGTTGATATTTTCTCGCTTGGGGTTCCCCAGAGAAATATTGTCAGACCATGGCACTCAACTCATATCTGACACTATGTCACAGGTAATGTCTACCTTACATATTGAACGATCTCTCAGTAGTATCTACCATCCTATGTCTAATGGGTTAGTTGAGCGTCTGAATAGAACGCTCAAGACTTTGCTTGGTAAGATAACTGAAGATCATCCTCAAGATTGGGACAGGGTTTTACCCGCGGCTATCTTTGCCTATAGAGAAGTCCCTAATGAACACACGGGATTTTCTCCCTTCGAACTTGTCTTTGGCGCGCGTCCACGCGGCCCTATGTCTTTATTACACGATCTCATCACTGCCGATGATATTAGCGATGAAACTCAATCCTCATATGAGTATGTCATTGCTCTTAGACAAAAGATCATTGAGGCATGTAAGCTAGCAACTGCTTCATCAGAAATTGCTAAAGAGAAGGCAAGGCAGTTTGCTAACAAGAATAGATGTCTACGACAACTTTGTCCAGGTGACAAAGCATTCGTCCTACTCCCCAGTAGGGAAAATAGACTTCTTATTGCATGGAAAGGTCCGTATGCAATAGTCTCTCGGATTTCCGATGTTGACTATGTGGTCGATATTGATGGAAAGCATAAAACTTTCCACATAAACATGCTTTCGGAATTTCACGAACGTCCGGACTATTTGCTGCCTATTTTCCAGGCAACGGATGATGCTCCTGCACCTCACGGTCATTATTCATCCCTGTCTGTCATTCAGGATGAGGAAGCTACCTTCTCTGACGTCAACCTTCCCCTTCCAGTGGTTCCATTACATTCCACGGAATCTTGGAAAAACGTTTCTGTTTCTCCTAATCTTTCTGGTGACGAACATCGACAAGTCTCGTCGATGTTACAAACATTTCAGGATGTTCTCACTGACATTCCTGGACACACAGATGTCATAGAACATGACATAATTCTTACCGACAATAATCCAATTAGGGTTAGGCCGTATCCTATTCCTATACACTTTCAGTCGCAAGTGGAAAAGGAATTGGATGAAATGATTCAATTAAATATAATTGAACCATCGACTTCACCATATTCTTCTTCCATGGTTATTGTCCGGAAGAAGGATAAGAACATACGAATTTACGTTGATTATCGCAAATTGAATCAGGTCACAAAGTTCGACGCTGAACCGATGCCTTTGTTAGAAGATCTACTGATTAGACTTTCTAATTCTAGATTCTTCACTAAACTTGACTTGTCTAAAGGTTATTGGCAAGTGCCTTTAGCAGAGCATGCCAAACCTCTTACTGCTTTTTCCACACCTAGGGGTCTATTTCAATGGAATGTTATGCCTTTTGGTCTCATGAACGCCCCTGCCACTTTCGTTCGCATGATGCGTCGAATTCTGTCACATCGTTCGGATGTCATCGCATACTTAGATGACATCTGTCTCTTCAGTGATACCTGGGAAGATCACTATTTAGGGTTATATGACTTACTGTCCACTCTACGTGAGAATAATTTTTGACAGCAAAACCTTCTAAAGCTTTTGTTGGTTTTGGTGAAATCTCTTTCCTGGGTCATCGTGTTGGTCATGGTCTCTTGAAGACAGAAGACCACAATACTTCCAAAATACTGAACATCTCTGTTCCTAAAACGAAGAAACAAGTTAGGAGTCTCTTAGGTTTAATTCAATTTTATGGGAGATTTATTCCAAATTTATCTTCGATCATGGCACCTCTATCAACATTGTTGAAGAAAGGTTCGCCTAATCTGGTCCGTTGGTCTGAAGAATGCCAATCTTCACTAGACCAAATCAAGAATATATTTTCTTCTCCTCCCATCTTAAGATTACCTACTCTTGATAGGACTTTTGTTCTTCGGAGTGATGCTTCATCCACTGGGATTGGAGCAGCACTGATGCAAGAATATGCAAATACTCTGCATCCTGTTATGTACATTTCTAGAAAACTAAATGCGGCAGAGAGGAACTACTCGGTTTTAGACCGTGAGTTGTTAGCGATGGTTTGGTCAATTCTAAAGCTACAAAGATTCCTCCTGGGCGCACATTTCATTCTAGAGACTGATCAGAAAGCTCTTACAGCTATTCAGACTAAGAATTTGAAGAGTTCGAGATCCACTCGATATGCTATAGCTCTTCAACCTTTTCACTTCACGGTACGAGCTATCCGTGGTGCGGATAATGTGATGGCTGACATTTTGTCTAGATGCCCACATGACTCCAACTAATACTTCTGTCCTATATTTCTATATATTACAGAGTCATAACACACCTATATTTCTACAATAGATTAGCACATCTGTACTTACTTTATATGTACACACTATCGTGCTTTGTTGTCATCTTCTTCTGTTCGTTTTTTAAAATGATAGAGGAGGACTGAGTAGTTAATATAAGGGCCGTTAGTTTACTAAACAGCCACAATTATTAATAATGTATTGTACCTTATGAAGCATATTAGTTATTAATTAGCATTATATTGCTTGTACTTTCTCAGAATGTCATTGTTGAGCTGAGGACTTACCTTACGAGTTCTAGATTGTGTACTTACCCTCGGAATACCAGAGCATATGTCCTGGATCGTCATGTAGTTTAACTTTACTATGTACTTATGTCATTACATGTCAAAGAATGTACTATTTAAATTTTCCTATCAGATTTGTACATCCATTTTTAAAGACAATATTAGAGTATGCTGTTTAATGATGATTATAGTAACTTGCATACGTATATTGTGTTTACATGCTAACGTGATGTGTGTTGGTGACACCTCCCCGATGTGAATATTTTTTGAGACATATTTATTTTTCTGTTGAGGTATATCCTCACCAGACACTCTATAATTAGCCTATTGTTTGGCAATTTAATTAATTATCAGCGCATAATTCGTGCGTTTTGAGCCGCTTATCGCTTGCTCTTTGATATTGAAAAAAAAATATGTTCCACATTTTTTTTTTATCGGGAGGAGGTGGTGATATGTTGCGTGATAAATTCTCGCAACATCGTTTTATTTCAATATCTGTTTTATAACGCAAGGGCAACAACTGCTTGTAATTTATAGTCACTTTTCTCGGTAAGCATTTGTCTTCTCGCGTTAGTATCGAATGCAGTTAACTTTTGAGCTGTGGTCATTTTTGCGCTGGACTGCGCATGACTTGTCTTGTTGTTTGGTCGATCGGTTTCCGCCCACCACTAGTGGGAGTGAGCGATTTGGAATGGCGAAAGAGATGCCTCGTTGAAGAGGGGATCTCCGCTATTTTTGTTCTGTCAGGGATGTGTAGTCCTCTTATGGATATTTCGTTTAGTCGAGATAATACCTCTAGTGTTTTCCCACATGTCGGGAGGCGTGATATTTCTGTGTATTTCATGAAAGCAAGGTAAATTGACTTTTTCATTAACTCTATCGATTTTGGGTCGTGAGCGATTTCGATTCATAGCCTGTCTCCGAAAGTCGTCGTCACGAGATGTTCTTTTCCAGCTCACATGTCGCTGCATTGTACTGCATCGGTTGATGCATGTACCAAGGACCATTACTTGCTACTCTGTTAAATGAACTAGGTTTAGAAAACCTTTATTATCTAGAGGATATTTTTGAGGACATTATTTATACTTCGGCAGACGTGTCTGTCTTGCTGAAGTCAAACTAAGGAGAGTGAACTGATCTCATACATCTGGTTATCTCCTGGCTGTTATAGAAAAGGATGGAGTTTTCCACCTGACTACATTTA
Source organism: Oreohelix idahoensis (assembly GCA_024509875.1). Taxonomy (NCBI): domain Eukaryota; kingdom Metazoa; phylum Mollusca; class Gastropoda; order Stylommatophora; family Oreohelicidae; genus Oreohelix; species Oreohelix idahoensis. Next base: position 63,337 of record JAMPIV010005261.1, on the reverse strand, counting down.
CAGCACTATGAAATATAACATGCATCTGACTCATCATTGTAATGCTGTCTACCGTTTATTGCTGTATTGAATGTTGCTGTGATAATGACTGTTTGATGTGCCTACACATTTGCGTAACCATTTTGTCACTGTGGCGTCCACAATAAATAATGAAGAAAAACGTCAACGGCTGTTTCAAGACTCATTGACTTTATACGTCGTGAGTTTACTGACGTCCTATGTGGATTGCCCTGTTATTGTTGTATGAACATTGTTTTGACTGAACACATCTACACACTACACAAAACCAGACATGCGGATACCATCCATCATCATATGGCATCACGCATCAGATACTTTTGAACAGAATAAAACAGAAATCAGAAGAAATCTTGTCAGAGGAACAGGCTGGCTTTAGACCAAAAAGAAGTACCTCAGAACAAATCTTCAATATTAGATTACTGATCGAAAAACATCTCCAGCATCAACATGATTTATACCATAACTTCATCGATTTCACAAAAGCCTTCGATCGAGTCTGGCATGAAGGTTTATGGCAAATAATGAGAAAATTCAATTTTGATACCAACATCATAGATATCATTGAAGCACTATACAAGGACGCAAGCAGTGCTGTTTTTGCAAGCAACGACATTGGAGAATTTTTCAAAACAACTGTAGGAGTTCGCCAGGGATGTATCCTGTCACCAGTGCTCTTTAATATATATCTAGAACATATTATGCAGGAGGCTCTCTACGATTATAAATCAACCATATCGATTGGAGGCCGACCTCTGTGTAATCTACATTTTGCTGATGATATTGATCTGATAGCTGGAACAGAATCAGAACTTCAAGACCTTACCTCTAGACTGGAGAAAGTAACAAGAACGTATAGGATGGAAATTAATATAGAAAAAAGCAAGATATTGGTGAATAGCCATAAGAAACATGTTCCGACCAACATTACGTTAAATGGGCAAACGTTAGAAGAAGTTAACACCTTTAAATATCTCGGGTCCACTATATGTAGTGATGGAAGATCAAGTAAAGAAATCAAGACAAGACTTGAGATGGCCTCAGCTGCCATGACAAGGTTGAATGTGATCTGGAAAAGTAACATCAGTTTTCCTGTGAAGATCAAATTATACAAATCACTTGTATTATCTATTCTCTTGTATGGGTGTGAGGGCTGGACACTCACTGCAGATACGGAGCGAAGGATTCAGGCTTTCGAGCATAAATGTTATAGAAGAATTTTGCTCATTTGCTATAAAGAGCACAAAACAAATGTCTATGTTAGAGAGAAGATAAACACCTATGCAGGCCACCAAGAACCACTTTTGTCAATAGTGAAACGTCGAAAGCTTGCCTGGTTTGGGCATGTAACTCGTCATGACTCCCTTTCGAAAACGATCCTCCAGGGAACAGTCGAAGGTAAATGGAGAAGAGGAAGGCAAAGAAAATCCTGGGCTGATAACATCAAAGAATGGGCAGGACACGGTTTTTCCACACTTGTACGCATTGCTGAGAATAGAGAGCAGTGGAGGACCCTGTCTGCTGATGCTTCCACCATGGCACCCCTACGACCCATGACGGGTTATGGGTTGAGATGAGATGATGATATTGTGAGAAGATGATTGTTGATATGATGACTTGGTGTGATTGGTGACAATTAGTTATATAGATTTGGTGTAACATGCATTGTGTTTAGACTACTCCAGGATTAGTCAGTCGTTGTTATTTTTTCATGGCTGCCAGTACCTGGTATGGATTTGTACATGTTCCTTGTATTTAAGTCTAGAGGGTGAGAAGGCATGTATGACAATGGCATGAGACAACTCTGGCATTCCTTATCTGCATGAGGAGGTGCCGTCTCGGCATATGGTTCGTCCATACTCCAAAGGGGGTTGGGCGTGACTCCCCCTGGGGAAGAAAACTTCGTTTTCTTTCTTAAGGGGGGGTGGATGTCATGGCATAGTCATTCGCTAAAATATTTTGAGTGGTCACGTTGGAAAGTGGCTATGCTGTTAGGATAGAGAAAAACCTGTTTGGTCAGTCTGGACTAAATGGAAGTCGGTATGAAACTTTTGGCGCAAAAAAGTCTTGATATGTCCGCCAACCTGTGAGGACGCTTTTCCCTCTGTCAGCAGTTGTGCTGGGGATTATGTGAATGCTTATGGGGTTCATACTACTTGCCGTTTTTTCATGTGACCAGGAGTATTTGATTTGTCGCTAGATTGTGGTTGTGAGATCTAGGGATTTTCTCCTGGATATTATTTATGAGAAGATTATTTTGCAATTATGTATTGCGTTGTGTCAGTAGTGCATTCCGCCTGTGAGCGATAGTCATGGCAGTTGCTGAATAGCTTATGTCGATGACCATAATTGCTATTATATGAATTGGTATTATTCTCGCAAGTAAGTTGGCTGTTTCATTGCATTGTTTACTGCATTTCACATGTATTGTCAGCCATGTACGGCTTCTCTGTGTGTAGTATTTATTAAAGAGGGAATTTACCTGTTCCAGGTGTTATTAATTATTTTATGTCAGCTATTGTGTGCTGTGGTCAGCAAGCCAGAAGATATAGATTGTCATGTGTTAAATCCACAGCACAGATAGGGCTTGGGCCAGCAACATCTAGAGATTGTTGTTCTGTGTATATATATATATATATATATATATATATATATATATATATATATATATATATATATATATATATATATATATATATAAAATTAATAATAATAATAATAGCCCCTTCAGTCATAACTGACTATGGGAATGCGCCCCTGAGGTGACAGCCCTCAGCTGCTTATTTTCCTGGTGCTCCTTTCGACGTTTTCTCCTCACCTCTGCTTCTTGTGTGAGCCTCTCTTCGCCCAATCTGAGGTGGCGCCGTAAATAGCATCGCCACTTAGTGCGATCGGCAGCTTCATCCTCCCATGTTGCTGGATCCATGTCCAGTGCCCTCATATCTCTCTTGCACACATCTTTGAACCTCAGCTGTGGTCGCCCAACTGTTCTCTTGCCATCTGCTAATTGTCCGTAGAAGATATCTTTTGGGATGCGACCATCATCCATGCGGCGAACATGGCCAAGCCAGAAAGTCTGCGCTGTCTAAGAAGCGTATACATACTTTGAAGGTCAGCACGTGACAACACCTCGACATTTGTCACTTTATCTTTCCACGAGATGCCGAGGATGCGGCGTAGACACTGCAAATGGAAGGTATTGAGCCTTCTTCTTGCTTAGCATAGGTCGTCCAGGTCTCGCTGCCATATAGGAGTGTGCTGGTGACACAGGCATTATATACCGCAGCTTTGGTCTTCATTGTGAGTTTAGAGTTTCCCCAAACACGCGATGTGAGGCGGGCAAAGGTAGCTGCAGCTTTGCCAATGCGGCTGTCGATTTCTGTATCCAGTGAGAGTTTGTCATTGATGGTAGACCCTAGGTATGTGAAGTGGTGCACCACTGCCAATTCATAGTTATCGATAGTGATAACTGGTGCAGCACCCACATCCTGACTCAGCACATTCGTTTTCTTTAGACTTATTGTGAGGCCAAAGTCCTTGCATGCTCTAGTGAAGCGATTCATCAAGCTCTGAAGCTCCTGTTGGCTTTGAGTGACGACTGCAGCATCGTCAGCGAACAACAAGTCTCTTATAGTGACCCTTCTGATTTTTGTTTTTGCCTTCAGCCTTGAAAGATTAAACAGACGGCCATCTGACCTAGTGTGAAGGCATATTCCTTCAGTTGCATCTCTGAATGCATGTTTCAAGAGTAAGGCAACGAAGATTCCGAAGAGGGTCGGAGCCAGAACACAGCCTTGTTTAACGCCACTTCGTATATCAAAGGGCTGTGACGTGCTTCCAGCATATATATATACGAGGCGCGTTTTTTAAGTAATTCCCGGTATAAAATAATAAAAAAAAACCATCATATATAAAAATTATTTATTGCAGCCAAAAGTGAACCACACATTTACATTATTTCTCAACATAGTCACCATTGACTTCAACACATGTTTGGTATCGTGGCACCAGGTTCTTAATTCCAGTGTCAAAGAAGTCTGCCGCCAGTGTCTTGAACCATTCATTAACGCCTGTCTGCAGTTCATCATCAGTTTCAAACCGCTGGGATGCCAGCCACTTCTTTAGGTGCAAGAAAAGGTGGTAATTACTTGGCGCGAGATCGGGGCTGTAGGGTGGGTGGTCAAAAATTTCCCAGTGAAATTTTTGGAATTGAACAGTTCGATCTGCGGTGTGAGGTCGAGCATTATCGTGCAAAAGCACAATCCCAGTGGACAGCAACCCACGTCTTTTGTTTTGGATGGCAAGTCTAAGTTTTATCAGAGTGTCACAATAAGCATTGGCATTAACTGTCTTTCCACGTTCAAGAAAATCAATAAACAAGACCCCTTTTTTGTCCCAGAAAACAATGGCCATGATCTTTTTGACAGAAGGTGCTTGCTTAAACTTCTTTGCTTTCGGGGACCATGAGTGTCGCCATTGCATCGACTGTTGCTTTGATTCGACGTTTGTGTAGGAAATCCAGGTCTCATCTCCAGTAACAATGTGGCCCAAAAATTCATCTCCTTCATTTCGATAGCACTGCAAAAATTTTTGAGCCGAAGCCAGGCGTTTCTGCTTGTGTTCATCGGTTAACATTTTCGGCACCCATCTGGCACACAGTTTTTTGTAGCCAAGGTTTCTTGTCACAATGTCATAAATCACTGAACGTGAAACTTCCAAAAATTCGACAGACAATGCAGAAATTGTGAAACGACGATTTTCCTGAATTTTTGTGTTCACTTCTTCGACCAAATCGTCTGTCATAACACTCGGCTGACCGCTACGATCTTTATCATTTATATTTGTTCGCCCTTCTGTAACCGGAATGATGACGACATTAGTAGTTAGCAATTACCCTTTAAATAATTTTAGTACACAAGTTATTGATGACGTCATTTGTCACATTGCCTCTTATCGACATTTTTTAATAAAGCCTTCCAGAGTTACAGGAAATAATACGAGACCTGAAATCTCTAAACAAAATTAAATATACCCTCAAATAAAATGTTATACCATTTGCTATCATAGTAACTTGTGTAGTAACTGTGACGTAAATATGACATAGACATAACTAGTGGACTATCCATCTTGACTAGTGGCTTCGCCAATGAAACAGATTATCTCAAAGGACATCCGGTAGATAGACAAATCAAAGTAACTTCCCCCAACAGTCTTAGAAACCAGTTTGTAATATATGGACCACCCAAAACCCCTAACAGTAGAATGGCTAACCCGACCCCTGGCCCTATGACACGTTTATTCTCTAAATCAGCGGATATGTTTTCAAGGTTCTAAATACAGAACATATTTGGTAGTCAGTATGACATATTCCTCAGGTAGGTAAAAATCTCGATTTAGTATTCCGACTTATACATATAGCAGACAAGAAAATAATGTACATATGTTCATAAAAAATTGGAGACCTGAAATTTATGAGACAAATTCATATTGTGGAATGTATGCTGCAGGATTGAAAAGGGAGTCACATTTTAACTACAAGTTGTACATCTGGAAGAAATCTAAATAAAAGCTTCATTTATATATATTTCGGATTTTGCTTCACTGCAGATAGAAATTGTCGATTTCAAATTACTTAATGTTCAGGGATCTAGGAACTATTGAGAGTACTGCCATTACTACAACATGAGCTACTTCCAATTCAAAATCTAAACCGAACCTGGAACCTGTACAAATGGCTCAAGTAAAGTAACATCTCTGGAGGTTTATCAAGTGAACACAAACTTGATTATGAACACAAACTTGATATATGAACACAAACTTGATATATGAACACAAACTTGATATATGAACATAAACTTGATAGGCCCTATACTACTTAAGACAGAATAACGTCGGAAATGCTTCCTATTCTGTCCTTTATTCTTTCAACGGAGAATAGCTCCTAAATTACTGGTCACAAATATACATTGGCACAACACCAGCTTCTTAGTTGGTGTGTCAATGTAACACGCATTCTTACTTATACAAATACACCTATCATTCTGTTCTGATCTTCTCTAATATTTTCCGACGGTATATTCATTTATATGAAAAGAAAAAGAAAATAATAAAACAGAACCTCAACCAGTTTTCCCAAATACTATCTATGTGATTACGGGCACACATCTTTAAACATTCGACACCATTTCCTAACCATACTATCAGTCATTACATCTGGCCCATAAACCTCACTGAGTTGCCTCTGAATTTTTTCAGTACTGTTGTGTTTTGCTAACAAAAAACGGATCACAGCATGAACCTCGCAGCTGGTGGGATTTTTATTTTTGCACTCATTATAAATCAGTCACACGCAGCGTCAAACAAGAATTCGACAGCGAAAAAAAAATAGCAGACAGCTAGCTAATGAACCACATAAACATACTGCACATGCACATTTCTGCCTACCATCGCTTAAAAAACGCGCCTCGTATATATATATATATATATATATATATATATATATATATATATATATATATATATATATATATATATATATATATATATATATATATATATATATATATAAACATATCTATCTATCTATCTATCTATCTATCTATCTATCTATCTATCTATCTATCTATATCTATCTATAGATAGATAGATAGATAGATAGATAGATAGATAGATAGATAGATAGATAGAGATAGATAGATAGATAGATAGATAGATAGATAGATAGATAGATAGATAGATAGATAGATAGATAGATAGATAGATAGATAGATAGATAGATAGATAGATAGATAGATGTTACATATACATATATATATATGATAGGAAACTCTTTACAGAGCGATACAACAGGAGGCAATCTGATCATCAGAAGTCCCCCAATCGGACAAGTGTTTCGGCCCAGTATACTCCTTTACACTCTAAGGGGGGCGGGCCCACTTGGGTCATGACTCCCAAGTGTCTCAGTCTCCTGTTGTCTTGTATCGAAAATGAACCCATTTCACTTTGGTAGCAACTTTAAAACCCACACCTCAACCAGCCGTGGAGGCAATTGTGAAAGTAACAAAGAGAAGACAAATTACTCCGTTCGTTCCGTCGCACACAACTAGGGAAAGACACGGACACACCTGCGCGAAGCCGACGAGGCTAGCCACTGCGCGCTAGCAACTGAAATTCTGTGCCTAACACCTCTTATAATATACACCGCCTGTTGCTCGTCAGTCACAACCTTTTCATCAGTACAATGAAAAACTCAATGTACTGTGGACTTGGAAAAATTCCTGGTGTTTTCTGTACCGCAGAGTTTACTGTCACGCTTTCCATAGCCCATTGAGGTTGTTCCACAGCCAGCACGATGCTTCTCGGCAGTTTCACTAAGCCTCTTCAGTGCCCTTGTTCTCGACTGTCCCCTCAGCCCCAACAGTATCAATAAATCATACACTGATGCAGCCACGAGCCTTCTTGCGCCCACCTCAACAGCCATGACCCTTGTAGTGGACCCATCGTGTCTCAGATCCGCAGCCAGATCATTATACCTGGCCGCTTTGAACGAATGTTGCTCGTCTAATCTGGATTCAAATGGCACGGTCAGTTCAATCAGTATAACCTGAAGCGATGCTGAAGAATGAACACTATATCTGGCCGTCTCCGTGATTTTCTTATACTCTCTGGATATGCCCCACATCCATATAGGTCTACCGCCATCTCTCAGTCGTTTGCACAGTCAAGAAGAGATGGTAACTGCTACCTGGTTTCGGTTTGGGGTGTGCTGACTTTCCTGCCCTCAGAAAGTATGTATTTGTGGTGCTCAGCCTGGCTTTGCTATTCGCCTTCATCCTTGCCAGGTCCATTGTCGCAGCAAGCTCATTTAGCACTTTGTTGTGGCGCCAAGTGTATCGTCCTTGCCCTAATGACACCTTACACGCTGAGAGTACATGTTCAAGTGTCTGCCTCCCCTGGCACAGGTGGCACTGCTCATCATCCAACTTTCCCCATCTCACAAGGTTTGTGGCCGATGGCAGCAGGTCATACATTGATCTAACAACGAAGCTGAGCCTAAGAGGTGCCATATGCCATATATCATTCCATGTCAAGGACCTCTGCAGGGCTCCTTCCCATGTAGTCCATTGGGCTTGTTGGGCCTGCTGCACTGCTTTTTGCAACCTCTTATCATTCTCAGTTCCTCATATCTCCTGAACTACCATGTCTCTGCGCTCCCTGCTTGATGCCTTGGACCACCAGCGGATGTCTCCATGACCAAATCCCTGTCTATTTGTTTGTGTGTATCCGATTACCTCCCTCAGTTTGAGCGACTCTTGGGCAGCATCAACAGCTTCTTCCACTCTCCACTTCCTTCTCGTTTTCAGTGTGGACTGAATGGACTTAACCACATCATCTGCTGACTCGCGTAGCATCATTGCAAGCCTTGCCTTTCCAACTTTGTACTCTTCAACTGGCTTGAATAGAAGCAGAAGTTTTGACTTTTTGCAGTACACTGCTACATCTGACAGACCTAGTGGTACCCTTAGCATTTCCTCATGAACTTGTTGACCTTCTGCTCTATAGCTTCACTGTACTTGTGCTTATTTCATATATAAGCAGTGGCCACAGCAACTTAGGTATCAACGTGAACTGGAGGCACCACAGTTTGAATTTTCCCAGGAGTCTGCTTTGGTCTGTGATCTGTAGTCCTCTGCCTGCCATTTCTACTGTCTGTTGCACTGCCTTTGAGTCTTTTAATGAGGCATCGTACACCCTGCCAAGACTTTTAACAGGTTCCTCAATGACAGTAGGGATTCTCTGGTTGGAAACCATGAAGATGACCTCTGCTATCTTCCCTTTTCTGACTGATAGGCTTCTTGACTTCTTGGGTTTGAAGCTCATTCTGCACCAGCTGACTAGTTCATCCAGGCATGCTAACATCCTCCGGGTCTGATGTTCATCTGATTTCAGAATTGTTGTCATCCATGAATGCTTTGAGCGGTGGCATGTGACACATTCCACCGAGCTTTGGACCTATAGCCATTCCTTCAGCCGCATTGAGGATTACCTGCATGGCCATCATGAATAGTATCGGAGAGATGGTACATCCCATCGCAATTCCAACTTCAAGGCCAATCCACTTCGTTGTGTACTCTCTGGTTGAAAATCTGACAGAAAACCCTGTGAAATACAGCTTCAGCATTGCTGCAATCTCTTGTGGAACACGATACATTTCTAGGGCCTGCCACAACATCTGGTGTGGAACGGATCCATAAGCATTTGCTAGATCCAACCAGATTACATGGAGGTTTGTTCTGTCAGACTTTGCCTTTTGGAATGCTTCCCAGATCATTGTGGCATGCTCTAGATATCCTGGTGTACCTGGGATACCTCCTTTCTGAATGGTAGTGTCAATGTACCCATTTGCCAGGAGGTATGTAGTGAGCCTTTTCGCCATCACTGAGAAGAATATTTTCCCTTCCACATTAAGTAGTGAGATTGGCCTAAACTGACTGATGTCTGTGGAATTTTGTTCCTTCGGGATGTAGACTCCATTTGCCTTTCTCCATTCCTTGCTTACAAGCTGGGTTTTCCACGCATTCTTCAGTAAACGCAGCAGTCGTTTGAGCACCTCAGGGCATCTCTTATACACAACATATGGAACACCATTAGGACCTGGAGCTGCCTTGCACCGAGCTTTCTGGACAATGCTTTCTACCTCTTGCACCATTGGGGGTTTGGTGTTAAATTCAGCTCTCGGCTTAGTCTGTCATTAAAGGCCTGCCATGCTGCTGAGCGGCTCATCTTTGCTACAATCTGAATATGTCATTCTAAGGTGTTCTTCCAGACCTTCTTTCCTGATGTTTAGCGTACCCGATCGTGGCTGCTCAAACAGTTCTTTGGCAAACTTGAAGGGCTCCCTGAAGAATCTTTCCCTATCCCTTCGAGTCTTCCTTCTCTTCCTGCACAACCTTTCTGCTCTACAAAGGGCATTATGTTGGCCTTTCAGGTGCTCCCAAACCTGTGGTAACCTTTCCTTCTCTGTGGCAACTGCATTCTCGGACAGTTTTCGGGCATGCTTCTTCTGTTTCCTGATTTCTCCTATCTTAATTTGTCTTCTACTTTTTCATGGTGGGTTACTTTCCCTTGCCTCCCTGACTCCGAACACTTTGCGACAGTGCAGGTATATCATGTCACCGAAGATTTCCAGCTTCTTCTCCAAAGTTATCTGCTTCAAGTTGTTATCCAACTCTTTTGCCAAGGCTTCATCCAGCTGTTCCCAAAGCCCCTTTGCACTGGCAGGTGGAAACTTGATTGCATCTCTCTTCCCGTCCAAGAAGTGTGTGAGATCATCATCAGGCAAATCAACTTGAATGTACTCAGCACTGTGGATTGACTCCTGGCTGCGTTCTTCTAATGTCCTACCTGTCGAGACAGAGCGCTGTTGATGTCCCCCTGATGAACTCCCACACCCCTTTTTCATTCTGTGAATTTTCATTCCTCTCTGAGTAGAGAATTTCCTACCACAGGCACATGGAAATTCCAGCCGTTGTTCAGAGCTCGAAGTCCGTGTAACGGGTCTGGTCGATTCCAATGAGGCGCCTGTGGATTCATCATTCTCCCCCCCTTTCGGTGAATCCTGGGGGCATCTATACTTTTTGGGTCCTGTAGCAATTGTAATACAGCTTACGGGGTGCTAACCTGGTCAGCCAGTTTCTAGTCTTTCCCAGTGTCATCTGTCTTTCCAGAAGTCCATCAGTCTTTTCCCGATTGTCACTGGTTTGACCATGCAACTATGATAGGAAACTCTTTACAGAGCGATACAACAGGAGGCAATCTGATCATCAGAAGATGTCCCCCATCGGACAAGTGTTTCGGCCCAGTATACTCCTTTACACTCTAAGCGGGGGGGGGGGGGGGCCCACTTGGGTCATGACTCCCAAGTGTCTTGTATCAAAAATGAACCCATTTCACTTTGGCAGCAACTTTAAAATCCACACCTCCGTCAGCCGTGGAGGCAATTGTGAAAGTAACAAAGAGAAGACAAATTACTCCGTTCCTTCTGTCGCACACAACTAGGGACTGACACGGACACACCTGTGCGAAGCCGACGAGGCTAGCCACTGTGCGCTAGCAACTGAAATTCTGTGCCTAACACCTCTTATAATATACACCGCCTGTTGCTCGTCAGTCACAACCCTTTCATCAGTACAATATATATATATATATATATATATATATATATATATATATATATATATATATATATATATATATATATATATATATATATATATATATATATATATATATACTGCTCAAAAAAAGTTAAAGGCCTTTTTCAATTTTTAGTTCATTTCAACTAAGCTGTTTTTTTTTTAAACCTGAACACTCAGTCAAAAAAGTTTTGCTGCATTTTGTTGCATGCTTAAACAATGTTTGTTAATCTGACAATAAATAAAATCTGTGTTACGTGTGTGTACCTCCAAGGTCAATCAAATGCACGTGGTGGAAAGGGAAATAATGCATGTTTGAAAATGCTTCCTATGGCAAAGCCGGTTGATAACATTGCTGAAATTTGCTTTTCACGTGCAAGTCGTGACTATAGTGAACATATGTCACCCACTTTTCAGAAGGAACGGGCAATGGGTATGTTTGTAACATTTACCATTTTAGCCATGGCTCAGCGTGCCTTGCCGTCTTGTGGTAGACCTTGGACGTCCTGACCTGCGTTGTTCTGCGACACTGTCGGTTGCATCATAACGATCACGCAGAGTTTGTATAACAGAGTGGGCAACTCCTAATCTCCTAGCAACTTCTCACAGCCCTACATCATCCTGCAGCCATGCCATCGCTCTCCATCTGTCAACATTGGTCAAGCGTCTTAGCTGAGCCATGGCTAAAATGGTAAATGTTACAAACATACCCATTGCCCGTTCCTTCCGAAAAGTGGGTGAAATGTGTTCACCATAGTCACGACTTGCACGTGAAAAGCAAATTTCAGCAATGTTATCAACCGGCTTTGCCATAGGAAGCATTTTCAAACATGCATTATTTCCCTTTCCACCACGTACATTTGATTGACCTTGGAGGTACACACATGTAACACAGATTTGATTTATTATCAGATTAACAAACATTGTTTAAGCATGCAACAAAATGCAGCAAAACTTTTTTGACTGAGTGTTCAGGTTTTAAAAAAAACAGCATAGTTAAAATGACCTTAAAATTGAAAGTGGCCTTTAACTTTTTTTGAGCAGTATATATATATACGAGGGTCGTTCAAGTCAAACCGGGACTTTTTGTTCTGGAAGTACAGGAAGGAATTCTATCGTGGTGGTACTACTGACAGTAGTAAGTAACAAGTGTGACCTACTCGTATTACCGTTACCATTACCGTTATTACCGTTAGGTGGCGTACGCGTCACGGGTCAGTCCCTGATAGATAATGAAAATGGCGGACAACAGAGTTAGTGCACGTTGGGTGCCAAGACAGCTTTCCGCTTTTGACCGGCAGAGAAGAGTTCAAGTCTGCAGTGATTTGAAGGATCGTTTTGGCAGGGAAGGCCAGAATTTTCTGAATCACTTCATTACGTGTGATGAAACCTGGGTGCATCATTTCACTCCGGAATCAAAACGAGCATCCATGCAGTGGAAGCATATGGACTCACCACCACCCAAAAAATTAAGGAAAATTGCGTCTACTGGGAAAGTGATGGCGAGTGTTTTCTGGGACAAATGTGGCATTATTCACGTGGATTTTCTCCCCCGTGGTGCCACTATCAATAGTGAAGAGTACTGTTGCATTCTAAGTGATGTTGATGCGTGATGCCATATGATGATGGATGGCATCCGCATGTCTGGTTTTGTGTAGTGTGTAGATGTGTTCAGTCAAAACAATGTTCATGCAACAATAACAGGGCAATCCACATAGGACGTCAGTAAACTCACGACGTATAAAGTCAATGAGTCTTGAAACAGCCGTTGACGTTTTTCTTCATTATTTATTGTGGACGCCACAGTGACAAAATGGTTACGCAAATGTGTAGGCACATCAAACAGTCATTATCACAGCAACATTCAATACAGCAATAAACGGTAGACAGCATTACAATGATGAGTCAGATGCATGTTATATTTCAAAGTGCTGTAAATGTAGTCAGGTGAACAACTCCATCCTTTTCTATAACAGCCAGGAGATAACCAGATGTATGAGATCAGTTCACTCTCCTTAGTTTGACTTCAGCAAGACAGACACGTCTGCCGAAGTATAAATAATGTCCTCAAGAATATCCTCTAGATAATAAAGGTTTTCTAAACCTAGTTCATTTAACAAAGTAGCAAGTAATGGTCCTTGGTACATGCATCAACCGATGCAGTACAATGCAGCGACATGTGAGCTGGGAAAGAACATCTCGTGACGACGACTTTCGGAGACAGGCTATGAATCGAAATCGCTCACGACCCAAAATCGATAGAGTTAATGAAAAAGTCAATTTACCTTGCTTTCATGAAATACACAGAAATATCACGCCTCCCGACATGTGGGAAAACACTAGAGGTATTATCTCGACTAAACGAAATATCCATAAGAGGACTACACATCCCTGACAGAACAAAAAAAGCGGAGATCCCCTCTTCAACGAGGCATCTCTTTCGCCATTCCAAATCGCTCACTCCCACTAGTGGTGGGCGGAAACCGATCGACCAAACAACAAGACAAGTCATGCGCAGTCCAGCGCAAAAATGACCACAGCTCAAAAGTTAACTGCATTCGATACTAACGCGCGAAGACAAATGCTTACCGAGAAAAGTGACTATAGATTTCAAGCAGTTGTTGCCCTTGCGTTATAAAACAGATATTGAAATAAAACGATGTTGCGAGAATTTATCACGCAACATATCACCACCTCCTCCCGATAAAAAAAAATGTGGAACATATTTTTTTTTTCAATATCAAAGAGCAAGCGATAAGCGGCTCAAAACGCACGAATTATGCGCTGATAATTAATTAAATTGCCAAACAATAGGCTAATTATAGAGTGTCTGGTGAGGATATACCTCAACAGAAAAATAAATATGTCTCAAAAAATATTGACATCGGGGAGGTGTCACCAACACACATCACGTTAGCATGTAAACACAATATACGTATGCAAGTTACCATAATCATCATTAAACAGCATACTCTAATATTGTCTTTAAAAATGGATGTACAAATCTGATAGGAAAATTTAAATAGTACATTCTTTGACATGTAATGACATAAGTACATAGCAAAGTTAAACTACATGACGATCCAGGACATATGCTCTGGTATTCCGAGGGTAAGTACACAATCTAGAACTCGTAAGGTAAGTCCTCAGCTCAACAATGACATTCTGAGAAAGTACAAGCAATATAATGCTAGTTAATAACTAATATGCTTCATAAGGTACAATACATTATTAATAATTGTGGCTGTTTAGTAAACTAACGGCCCTTATATTAACTACTCAGTCCTCCTCTATCATCTTAAAAAACGAACAGAAGAAGATGACAACAAAGCACGATAGTGTGTACATATAGAGTAAGTACAGATGTGCTAATCTATTGTAGAAATATAGGTGTGTTATGACTCTGTAATATATGGAAATATAGGACAGAAGTATTAGTTGGAGTCATGTGGGCATCTAGACAAAATGTCAGCCATCACATTATCCGCACCACGGATAGCTCGTACCGTGAAGTGAAAAGGTTGAAGAGCTATAGCATATCGAGTGGATCTCGAACTCTTCAAATTCTTAGTCTGAATAGCTGTAAGAGCTTTCTGATCAGTCTCTAGAATGAAATGTGCGCCCAGGAGGAATCTTTGTAGCTTTAGAATTGACCAAACCATCGCTAACAACTCACGGTCTAAAACCGAGTAGCTCCTCTCTGCCGCATTTAGTTTTCTAGAAATGTACATAACAGGATGCAGAGTATTTGCATATTCTTGCATCAGTGCTGCTCCAATCCCAGTGGATGAAGCATCACTCCGAAGAACAAAAGTCCTATCAAGAGTAGGTAATCTTAAGATGGGAGGAGAAGAAAATATATTCTTGATTTGGTCTAGTGAAGATTGGCATTCTTCAGACCAACGGACCAGATTAGGCGAACCTTTCTTCAACAATGTTGAGAGAGGTGCCATGATCGAAGATAAATTTGGAATAAATCTCCCATAAAATTGAATTAAACCTAAGAGACTCCTAACTTGTTTCTTCGTTTTAGGAACAGAGATGTTCAGTATTTTGGAAGTATTGTGGTCTTCTGTCTTCAAGAGACCATGACCAACACGATGACCCAGGAAAGAGATTTCACCAAAACCAACAAAAGCTTTAGAAGGTTTTGCTGTCAAATTATTCTCACGTAGAGTGGACAGTAAGTCATATAACCCTAAATAGTGATCTTCCCAGGTATCACTGAAGAGACAGATGTCATCTAAGTATGCGATGACATCCGAACGATGTGACAGAATTCGACGCATCATGCGAACGAAAGTGGCAGGGGCGTTCATGAGACCAAAAGGCATAACATTCCATTGAAATAGACCCCTAGGTGTAGAAAAAGCAGTAAGAGGTTTGGCATGCTCTGCTAAAGGCACTTGCCAATAACCTTTAGACAAGTCAAGTTTAGTGAAGAATCTAGAATTAGAAAGTCTAATCAGTAGATCTTCTAACAAAGGCATCGGTTCAGCGTCGAACTTTGTGACCTGATTCAATTTGCGATAATCAACGCAAATTCGTATGTTCTTATCCTTCTTCCGGACAATAACCATGGAAGAAGAATATGGTGAAGTCGATGGTTCAATTATATTTAATTGAATCATTTCATCCAATTCCTTTTCCACTTGCGACTGAAAGTGTATAGGAATAGGATACGGCCTAACCCTAATTGGATTATTGTCGGTAAGAATTATGTCATGTTCTATGACATCTGTGTGTCCAGGAATGTCAGTGAGAACATCCTGAAATGTTTGTAACATCGACAAGTCTTGTCGATGTTCGTCACCAGAAAGATTAGGAGAAACAGAAACGTTTTTCCAAGATTCCGTGGAATGTAATGGAACCACTGGAAGGGGAAGGTTGACATCAGAGAAGGTAGCTTCCTCATCCTGAATGACAGACAGGGATGAATAATGACCGTGAGGTGCAGGAGCATCATCCGTTGCCTGGAAAATAGGCAGCAAATAGTCCGGACGTTCGTGAAATTCCGAAAGCATGTTTATGTGGAAAGTTTTATGCTTTCCATCAATATCGACCACATAGTCAACATCGGAAATCCGAGAGACTATTGCATACGGACCTTTCCATGCAATAAGAAGTCTATTTTCCCTACTGGGGAGTAGGACGAATGCTTTGTCACCTGGACAAAGTTGTCGTAGACATCTATTCTTGTTAGCAAACTGCCTTGCCTTCTCTTTAGCAATTTCTGATGAAGCAGTTGCTAGCTTACATGCCTCAATGATCTTTTGTCTAAGAGCAATGACATACTCATATGAGGATTGAGTTTCATCGCTAATATCATCGGCAGTGATGAGATCGTGTAATAAAGACATAGGGCCGCGTGGACGCGCGCCAAAGACAAGTTCGAAGGGAGAAAATCCTGTGTGTTCATTAGGGACTTCTCTATAGGCAAAGAGAGCCGCGGGTAAAACCCTGTCCCAATCTTGAGGATGATCTTCAGTTATCTTACCAAGCAAAGTCTTGAGCGTTCTATTCAGACGCTCAACTAACCCATTAGACATAGGATGGTAGATACTACTGAGAGATCGTTCAATATGTAAGGTAGACATTACCTGTGACATAGTGTCAGATATGAGTTGAGTGCCATGGTCTGACAATATTTCTCTGGGGAACCCCAAGCGAGAAAATATCAACCAAAGAGCATCTGCGATATCTGTAGTAGATATGCTCTTAAGAGGAATAGCCTCTGGCCAACGTGTGCACATATCGACACATGTAAGGATAAACTGATGTCCTCTGGCCGACTTGACCTTAAAAGGGCCAATAATATCTATGGCCATTTTCTGAAACGGCCGAATAGGAATGTCAGCAGCCTGGATAGGCGCAGCATGTCGTGGTCCTCTAGATTTGACCTCCTGACATACCTTGCATGATCGGCAGTAAATACGAATGTCCTTATTGACAAAAGGCCAAAAGAAAGCCGCAAGGACTCTCGACTTCGTACGGGCAAAACCCATATGTCCAGCACATTGCGAGTCATGAGCATGTTGTAATATTTGGACTCTCATGCTCTTGGGAACAAGAATTTGCGAATGTGCCGACGTAGTCGAATCTTGTACCATACGTACAAGTACGCCGTTTCTCATTGCAATCCAAGATTTTCTATTTGTATCCTGATTCGGATCACCTTTCTTCGCAAGAACGAAGAATTTTTTTAAAGAAGGATCTTCTTCTTGCAATTTTATGAAAGAGTCACGAGTAATTACTAAGTGACTATCTTGGCTATCAACTTCATTATCACTATTCAGTGAAGTTTCGGGTGTTTGTAGAGCTTGTGCTCTTGTAACTACTGCATTTGTAGCTTGCATGTTATTATCTTCCCAAGCAGCAATCTGCTGTGGGGTACACTCCCTAACTCCGTGAATACGACCAATAATAAGGTCCGCAATAGGATTAGGTAAGAGACAAGCATGCACATCTCCAGTAAAGAAAGGAGTGGCAATGCGAATTACAGCAGTAGGATATTTTTCTAGAGTGCCGCCAAATGTGACACATTTAATAACCCTTCCTGTAGCACAAGATGGATCTACAAGCGATTGTCTAACACCAATAGTGGTGCATCCGGAATCGAAAAGTAGTGAGACCGGAGTATCATTAACAAGACCCTTATGTAGAATTAAAGAACCCCTCCCGTCATGCGCAACAGCAGCAGGAAGAGCGGGAAGTGGGTGACCACAACTCAAAGTAGTTATGGTACCCGGTTCGAATAAAGTACTGCATTGGGGGCATTTGTTTGCTCTCTCAAAGTTAAAAGCAGAACTAGTGACAGCGTCAAAGTTTTTACTATCAACAACATGATTACAGGCTCCCTCAGTTTCCTGTTGTACAGCATTAGCCTGCTGATATCTCTTTTTTTTGTGTTGAGATCTACCCCGACTATTATTACCTCTGAAGTTATCAGAATTATTATTATCTCTGCAGTTATTATTGTCTCTATTGTAATTGTTATACTGGTTCGAATTCCAGTTTCCACGATTACTATCATGTTCACATTGATGCGAACATCTATTTGTTTGGTTCTGAGGTCTTCGGCAGGAATAACCTCTATTACCATATCCTCTTTTGAAATGCTTATAATTATTAGGGTGATAGTAACGACCACTATCAGGTTGTCTCCAATTCTTCGAAGAAGAATCACCATGAAATTGGTTTCCATGATTTTGACAGAAATTACCGCTGCCCTTTCTATCAAAATTTTGTTGGGATCTACGAGCAAAGTTTTGACCATACGGAGCTGCCGAAGCAACTGGTAAACCTTCTTTCACCTTAGAGTTACCCATGGTTATGTGTGGGTGCGCAGTTACGTATTGGCAACAGAAATCTTCCATTTCTTTTATTGTTTTAGGTTTATGTTCATGAAGGAAAGCAAGGAAAGACTCATTGACAGACGACATGACTTTGTCTCTAAGTATTAAGTCCATAAGTCCTTCATAAGTTTTTTCCGTCTTAGATAGTTCAACCCATCGTGAGAAAGTAATGCGTATTCTTGCAATAAACTCGGAGAATTCAACTCCATTTTCAGGTAACATGTTTTTAAATTGTAGACGATAGCCGTCTTCGTTAAGCTGATATTTCTTTAACAAAGCGGCCCTGACAACCTCATAATTGCTCTTGTCAGGTTCATCCACCATATTTAATATACTTAGAGCTTTACCTGTCAGTATCCCTGATAACTGATAAACATATTTTGCTTTGTCTATGTTATGAGCTGTACATGCTTGTTTAAATCTGTCCAGATAGAACATTATGTCATCACTGGAAGGACTAAATGTTGGTAACTTAATCTTAAAAGTATCATTATTAGCCTTCCCAGAAGATGAACCCTTGTTTGAATCATTGCCATTACTCATGCTCGTCAATTTCAATTTCTCCAACTCTAAAGCTAAGAGTTTTTCTTCATGTTCCATTTTTGCTTTCCTCTCATCAGACTCTCTTTGTAACTTCCTTTCTTCAGCTTGAGCCTGCATTTGAAGTCTTTCATTTTCAGCTTCTTTTTCAAGTCTTTTATTTTCAGCTTCTTTTTCAAGTCTTTTATTTTCAGCTTCTTTTTCAAGTCTTTTATTCTCAGCCTCTTTTTGAAGTCTTTCAGCTTCTAGCTGTAGCTGGAGTTTTCTCTCCTCAGCTTCTGATTCCCTTTTTTGTTTTTCCATTTCCATTTGGAATCTCTTTTCATCCACCTGCATCTGCAGTTTCTTTTGTTCAGCTTCCATATGCAGTTTCTTTTGTTCAGCTTCCATTGCTTTATCATATCGAGCAGTTGCAAATTCTTCTAACTTATCACCAGTCTTCCCAAGCAATTTACCCTGCTCAATAAAGTGCTCAAATGTAGACATGTTGTCTAACATATGAGTCCAAAACCTGAAATAATTAACTAATTTATTTCAAACCTAAGTGTAACAAGTCTTAATTAAGCACTTGTATATTCACATCACATTATATTATCCCAGTCTCTGTGGGAAACAAGTCTCCAATCAAAGAACTTGTATATGAAATATCAGCACTCAAATCTTGATCATAAGTGCACTTCTCATTCAATAGTGCACGACACTATTCATCATTCATTTATCATCAGTATAGTAGTAACAGTGCATTAGCATAGCCCATTAACTAATTACTATAACTGTAAACAATGACTATGTAAACACATGCAGAATGTAAACATTGAAAATGTAAACAATACAAACAATGTAAACAATAACAATGTAAACAATAACAATGTAAACAATAACAAAGATCAGCAACAATACACAAACTTTCGCAGAAATCAACTAAAAATAAAGCAGAAATTAATGAAATATCACAAAAAATGTGACGATATCTGCGATAGAATTAAACAAAATACATGACACCACAGTGTATAAACAAAAATGTTGTATGAAACTAAATTATAGACAAGAGTAGGCTAACAAATACAAACAAATCACAACAAAACTAAAGAATGTGAAATAATAACGAAAACAATATTAAAACATGTCATCACAGCTAACATAAATAGCAACAGAAGTCGCTTAGCAAATTCCAGTATCGGAAATTTGCAAACCCTACAGAAAACGCTCACAATAGACGACCTCTATGACGTGGCATAATCTAACGGAGACACCACCCAACCGAGAACCCGCTGAAATATAAACATATAAATATACAAATAACATATAGACATATAACATATAGAATGAGATGATACACAGAAGACTCAGCAGAAGTATAAGGGCACAGTTTACATACAAACAGGCCACTTAACTTAAAGGCTTCCAATCGTAGAACAGCAGAAAAACGGATGTCAATCAACGTCCTAAAGAGCGAAGCTCCAACGATGATGGCACATCTGAACTGCTTCCACTGCTAACACGATGGTACAAGAGCTTCTGAAATACTGTGTGTTGAATTGTTTCGGCACTTGACCTTCTAATCCAAAAGTAAGTTGATGGAAATCGGTACTTGGCCTTCTTCAGAAAACAACCCGTTTCAACCGGCACTTGACCTTCTCAAAAAACGACAGCATTGGAACCTTGACAGCAGCAACTTGCTTGACTTGCGTAAAAGATAACAGCAGTCCGAGTTATCCGGCAACATGTAACAACGCCGGGTACTGTCAAATTCTTGTTTCCGTCAAAAAGTTGAAATTTTGACTTTTACCGGGCAACGCCGAGTACTTTGAAAATTTTGAAGATGTTGACTGTATTGAAGAATGTTAATTTCTTGAAGGATGCTGATGAATTCTTGTTGAAAATGAAGTGGGTAAGGGACCCCGTGTTTGCTAGTACCAGAATCAAACCAGCTTATGGCCACCAAATGATGCGTGATGCCATATGATGATGGATGGCATCCGCATGTCTGGTTTTGTGTAGTGTGTAGATGTGTTCAGTCAAAACAATGTTCATGCAACAATAACAGGGCAATCCACATAGGACGTCAGTAAACTCACGACGTATAAAGTCAATGAGTCTTGAAACAGCCGTTGACGTTTTTCTTCATTATTTATTGTGGACGCCACAGTGACAAAATGGTTACGCAAATGTGTAGGCACATCAAACAGTCATTATCACAGCAACATTCAATACAGCAATAAACGGTAGACAGCATTACAATGATGAGTCAGATGCATGTTATATTTCAAAGTGCTGTAAATGTAGTCAGGTGAACAACTCCATCCTTTTCTATAACAGCCAGGAGATAACCAGATGTATGAGATCAGTTCACTCTCCTTAGTTTGACTTCAGCAAGACAGACACGTCTGCCGAAGTATAAATAATGTCCTCAAGAATATCCTCTAGATAATAAAGGTTTTCTAAACCTAGTTCATTTAACAAAGTAGCAAGTAATGGTCCTTGGTACATGCATCAACCGATGCAGTACAATGCAGCGACATGTGAGCTGGGAAAGAACATCTCGTGACGACGACTTTCGGAGACAGGCTATGAATCGAAATCGCTCACGACCCAAAATCGATAGAGTTAATGAAAAAGTCAATTTACCTTGCTTTCATGAAATACACAGAAATATCACGCCTCCCGACATGTGGGAAAACACTAGAGGTATTATCTCGACTAAACGAAATATCCATAAGAGGACTACACATCCCTGACAGAACAAAAAAAGCGGAGATCCCCTCTTCAACGAGGCATCTCTTTCGCCATTCCAAATCGCTCACTCCCACTAGTGGTGGGCGGAAACCGATCGACCAAACAACAAGACAAGTCATGCGCAGTCCAGCGCAAAAATGACCACAGCTCAAAAGTTAACTGCATTCGATACTAACGCGCGAAGACAAATGCTTACCGAGAAAAGTGACTATAGATTTCAAGCAGTTGTTGCCCTTGCGTTATAAAACAGATATTGAAATAAAACGATGTTGCGAGAATTTATCACGCAACAGATGTGCATAACCATCTGCGGAAAAAACGGCCTGGTTTGATAAGAAAAGGCGTCCTGTTTCTACAGGATAACGCACGACCACATACCACTCACCACACCACGTGCAAATTACAGCAACTCGGGTGGGAGGTATTGCCACATCCCCCATACAGCCCAGACCTTGCTCCTAGCGACTTCCACCTGTTTGGACCCCTGAAAGAGTTCCTGGGAGGTCAGCATTTTAGCACTGATGACGAAATGAAGCAATGTCCTACGGTGGTTCAGGAGTACTGACATATCTTTCAACGCTAAAGCTTTTCAAGCATTAATAACGCTTGGATAAGTGTATAAATGTTGCAGGGGATTGTATCAAAAATTAAATGGCAATTTGACTCCTACAAATTTGTTCTTTTAGTTTGTACAAACAAAAGTCCCGGTTTGACTTGAACGACCCTCGTATATATATATATATATATATATATATATATATATATATATATATATATATATATATATATATATATATATATATATATATATATATATATATATATATATATATATATATATATATATATATATATATATATATATATATATATATATATGTATGTATATATATGTATATATATATATATATATATATATATATATATATATATTCTTTGATCCTTAGCCGCCGACCTTTAAAGCAGTCAGTGGCCATCACGCCTAGTGGCGTCTTGTAGGGCAACAACAAATTGATTCCACTTTGCTCGGTCGGTGGCCATCCTTCGTACAGTGCCCCAGCTCTGGTTCATTCTTTGCATCTCAGCCTCCACAGTCTTCCGCCAGGTTGTTTTTGGTCGGCCTCTCTTTCGTTTTCCTTCAGGGGTCCAAAGCATAGCTGTTCTTTTGATGGCATCGGGGTCTCTTCTGAGTACATGGCCAACCCAGCTCCAGCGTCTGCCAGCTATGATGGTGTGCATGTCCTCTTGCTTGCTCCGAGTAAGCAGATCTTGGTTGGTGATAGTATTCGGCCAAAAGATTCGGTGAATTTTTCTTAGGCATGTTGTGTGAAAAGAGGACAATTTCGACATTTCCTTCTCTGTAACTCTCCAGCATTCCACACCACAGAGAAGCCCAGAAAGCAAACAGCTCTGATATAATCTTAATTTTGTGCTTGTGCTGTATTTAGAGGACTT
This sequence comes from Oreohelix idahoensis, assembly GCA_024509875.1. Lineage (NCBI taxonomy): Eukaryota > Metazoa > Mollusca > Gastropoda > Stylommatophora > Oreohelicidae > Oreohelix > Oreohelix idahoensis. The sequence continues at coordinate 40,038 of JAMPIV010005261.1, read as the reverse complement.
CCAGATGTTGTTTAGGTTAAAAAAGGCTGTTCTTGCCTTATTCATTCTGATGTTGATGTCTTTGCCTGCCCCGCCGTCTGGTGTTACTATGCATCCTAGGTATGTGAAGGTGTCTGTCTGTACCAGTTGCTGATTCCTTACTGACATGGGCTCAGGGTTGCTCATATATATATATATATATATATATATATATATATATATATATATATATATATATATATATATATATATATATATATACACACACACACACACACTAGCAATAACCCGTCAAACTTGATGGGTTTTTAATTATAGTGCGCTGTTTCCGTACCCGGATGAGCAGATAGAAATACATTCTTAGAGCGTTTTTGGTTTCTTTCCATTGTACAGTGTAATCAAACTGTTCATGAACACCACCATTTGAACACTTTTCTTTGTTGATTGTAACTATTTTCGGGAGAGTATGTATAATGGATAGTTGAGATGATACATTGATGCTATACCACTATGAATGCTTAACTCATTCCCCCCCAGGCTGTTTTGGGGTTTTACCCAGGCCCGAAAATGGATGCAATTTTTTCAGACAGGTGAGGTTTTAAAAACAGACAGTGGACAAATACATAAGTTCAGTAGGTAGTTGTGTTATACATTTAAATGTGTGAAATTGACTGGAGAATCTTATGAATTGCTTCATATAATTAATTAATATGAATAGGTGTGTGTTATGTCTTGTGAAGTGTAGACTTGATTAAAAAAGTGTTAAAAATTTTTTTTTTAATTGTATACTTAAACTTAAATATTTCAGCTCCCAATTAATGTATGGCAATAAAATGTTCAGAATATCAGTGCACATTTAGTTTGAAACATATCTAGAAACTTTTATCACTATCACTTCATAGATGTAATTTTTATGATTTTTTTTCTCAAAGCCACATATGTTTGTAAAAACAACCGCTCAAAATGTTTGCAATTTTTCTCTTCAGGTTATAGTAAAAAAACAGGCAGTAGATACACATTTTATTTAACTAGGTGTTAATGTTATACATTTAAATGTGTGAAATTGACTGGAGAATCTTATGAATTGATTCATATAATTAATTGATATGAATAGGTGTGTGTTATATCTTGTGAAGTGTAGACTTGATTTTAAAAATGTTTAAAAAATAAAATAAAATTGTATACTTAAATTTAAATATTTCAGCTCCCAATTAATGTATGGCAATAAAATGTTCAGAATATCAGTGCACATTTAGTTTGAAACATATCTAGAAACTTTTATCACTATCACTTCATAGATGTAATTTTTATGATTTTTTTCTCAAAGCCACATATGTTTGTAAAAACAACCGCTCAAAATGTTTGCAATTTTTCTCTTCAGGTTATATTAAAAAAACAGGCAGTAGATACACATTTTATTTAACTAGGTGTTAATGTTATACATTAAATGTGTGAAATTGACTGGAGAATCTTATGAATTGATTCATATAATTAATTGATATGAATAGGTGTGTGTTATGTCTTGTGAAGTGTAGACTTGATTTTAAAAATGTTTAAAAAATAAAATAAAATTGTATACTTAAATTTAAATATTTCAGCTCCCAATTAATGTATGGCAATAAAATATTAAGACTATCAGTGCACATTTAGTTTGAAACATATCTGGAAACTTTTATCACTATCACTTCATAGATGTAATTTTTATGATTTTTGTTCTCAAAACCACATATGTTTGTAAAAACCACCGCTCAAAATACTTGCAATTTTTCTCTTCAGGTTATATTTTAAAAACAGGCAGTAGATACACATTTTATTTAACTAGGTGTTGATGTTATACATCAACATGTGGGAAATTGACTGAAGAATCTTGTGAAATGCTGTAGATAATTATTTGATGTAGGAAAAGAGTCTGTCATGTTATGTGAAGTGTAGACCTAATCAAAAATAACTGGAAAAAAGATAAATAAACTGTACTCACATATGTCAGCTCCAGTTTAATCCATAGCAGAAAAATCTCAGAATATCAGTGCACATCCATTTTGAAACACAACACATTTTACCACAATCACTTCAAATATATAATTTATATGATTTTGTTCCTACACCACAAATTTCTGTAAATACAAAACAACTATGACTAATATTATTTACACCAACTATATTCTATCATTTTTGGTTTGACAATGTGCTTCCACTTTGGCCTGAGAAGATACAAGGAAAACCTTGGATTATACTGCTTATATTGCCATCTGCCTTTATACCCTATTACCACTTCATTCAAACTGAGATTTTGGAATGGGTAAAAGGCACTCTGAATATTTTGCAACAACATGTTCATAAAATCTTTTCTTTTCCTTGTGAATTTTCATCAGAGGCATGAAGCATTGTATGATATAATGCTTCAAATCTACTTCTTGAAAACATTTGAAGAAACCAAGGAGTATAAAATTCTGCAGATGTAGACCAGTAGTTGCGAATGCATGGTCTTTTCTGAATCCCAATATTTATTAGGACAGCAATAAACTTATCAAGTTCATGGCGTGTGACTTTGGTCCACCGAGAATACAATGAATATTGTTTCGCAGGGTTATTTTGAATAGATTTGAGTCTGGTATAATCATTGATGCACTGGAACATGAAATCTTGAACCTCATCTGTAAACAAAACACTGAAACATTTCAATGGGGTTGACAGGTCAAACCCCTCAGTCACACCTGGTGTTCTCTTTGGACAAAATCGAAATGCATTTTGTGTCATCCCCTCAGCAATTTCTAACCACTCTGGGACATCTTCTGAGGATGCACCTGCCTCTAGACTTGTGGCAGTTCTCATAGCTTTACTTTTGGTCACAATGGTGTTTTTGCCTCTTTATCCTTCTCCTTTAGTGACTGAAAGTTTTGCTCTTTTTATACCAGCCCTACCTGATGCATGTTCAATCAGCTGATCGACATCGCCCTCAGAATGATCACTTTCATGAATATTCTGACACAAAGTATTTACAATGTCTTCATTGGAATTACTAAACCTAACTTCTAAAATCCGTGTCGCTCGAGTTATCTTCTGTCCACTGAGAAATTAGCGTCGTGCTTGCTCAGCCGAAAGCAGGTGTTTAGAAGAAGATTCTCGGTCCATTTTGTATGTAAACAAAGAAATAGAAATGGATATAAAACACACACAATTTTAGCTTCACAAATTTGTTTTTCGCTCACAAACGTCCATAAACATGTCCTAGATGTAATGAAATGATTTAAAAACCAGCTAGTTGCTAGGTATTTATAACTTTTCGTTCAAACTCGACATATATCGCACTGACGCGCCATGCGTCATTGGTCTGAAGATTCTCGATCCATTTTGTATGTAAACAAAGGAATAGAAATGGATATAAAACACACAATTTTAGCTTCACAAATTTGTTTTTCGCTCACAAACGTCAATAAACATGTCCTAGATGTAATGAAATGATTTAAAAACCAGCTAGTTGCTAGGTATTTATAACTTTTCGTTCAAACTCGACATATATCGCACTGACGCGCCACTGGTCCAAACGGAAGTCCTATCTGGCGCGTGGTGCGCCACTGTGGACGGAAAGAGTTAAGTACTTATGGACTGACCATGCACTTGTATTTTTTGAGGAGACTGATATTTCAAGGTCCTCCATTTATGCCATTGCCTGAACTAAATAAATGTTATATGAATTGTATCGTGGACCTACTACCAGATGTCTTATGTTTTTTTGGCCAGTCTTTTCCTGTTAGTAGCTGCAGATTGGGCAGCCATCTTATCATCTTGATCATTTTGTGTCAAACCGTTCAAATACAATTCACTTTGGTATGTTATTGGCTCATGCACACCAATTTTTACGCACCTTTTCTTTGTCAAGCGCTACTAATTTCGTGAAAGAATAAAAAAAATAAAACCAAAGTATTTGTTTTATATAACACCCACGCCGCGCAAGTTGTGCACTTTTTTTTCTGTCGCGAGTTACTATTTTGAATGAGACCGACCAACGTAACATACATCGGTAATTATGTTAGTGTAGATATATATATATACGAGGGCAAGTCAGTAAATAGGTCACCAATGGCTATCAAATAAAAACTAAATGAGATACGAACATGAAAACCATTTATTTTTGCACTTACATTTCCCCTTATTTCTCAACAAAATCTCCACCAACAATGATAAACTTATCCCATCGCTTTATGAGTGCCTCAAAACAGCATAGAAGTCTTTGGTCTGCTGTCTCTTCGCATCTCACGTTCAACCTCTTTGTCATCTGCAAAACGTTTGCCGCCAAGGTGAGTTTTTAGTGGACTGTCACATATATATGTAAATAGTGCAACAGTGACTGTCCACTTTGCTTCCCCATCTAAGGTTTATATTGTTTGCTACGTGAAACCATGCAATTCGCTGACGAAATTACTCACTGTTGAAGACACGCCTATTTTTCTGTTGATCTATGCTGACAAGGTTTACTTTCATTCAGACAGGCAAGATAACAGCCAGCAAAAGCATAATTCGCCTATCATAAATTATCACGCGAGCTGATTTGGCAACTAGCATTGCTGACAGATAGGAGCCCGCGGATGGATAAATGGGTTCTTTGATCAGGGGGAAACAAGAGCAGGAGTTTGGCCGCTAACAGTTTTGATGTCCAACATTTCAGGGGACTTAAAGCAAAATGCAATAGGGGAGATAATAAGATTTACCGACCACATTCGTGTGTCCGCGGTCCCAGGGGAGATAATAACCTGATCTACAGCAGAAGAGACAAGATCAAAGGCGGTCTGTTCGCTTAGCTGATTCTGTGTTGTTGGTCGGCACCAGGGGGCAGAAAATCTTATATCAAGAGTCGAATGAGTTGATTCCCCTAATATGGCCAAAGGCGCGATTTCTCGCACCCGTTAAGTGAAATAACAGCTTTTCCGTATATATATTCCGTCCTACCAAAGTCAGTTTATCAGTACGCTCAGGATATTTTGGAAATCTAGCTCGTGTTTCTAGCCATTGTGAAAGTGTGTCATAGCATTCCGTGGAGATTGTTCAATTTCTGATTGCGATAATATATATTAGCATGTTGGTGATTTAATGTGTTAAAGGTTATCATTATAATTCACTGGGATTTTTCTAAGTGCTAAGACTGGCGTATTAAATAACATATAGCTAACTTTTCCAGCTGTAATGTAAAGTTAATCACTCGCTATCACCCAGAAAGAGATGTTTTAATTGACTGATAAATACACTAGGCGATTGACTATTGACGGAATATAAATTTACTTCTACTTCATTACGTGTAATTGTGTAAGTGACTAGTGAAATATCATGTGGCGAAACAAATAGCTAGTAATGACAAGCGATATTTGTAAAGCAGTCAATACTTAAAATTAAGACTGATATTATGCGCTGAGAGTTTTACCAGGGGGAGGAGGGGAAAGGCGCATACCTTAAACTAAAATCTGTCCCAGATGAGCGCAGCGTGATAAGATGGACTAAGACCTGTGAGCTTTTAATTTAATTAAGTGACAGAGTGGATAAGAGATCTTAACCTTACGCGTGACCGGATAGGATATTAATCTTGTGATTAAATGTTTTGTTTTCTCCTAAATCTAGTACTGATCACAAAACCAGCCTGCCAGCAGTCTAAATCTAAGTTCAACCAGTAACAATTCTTAGTCTTTATCGGGTCTTTGAGGTTGACCTGTGCGGTTGTCAAAGAACACTTACTGTGGATAACACTCCACTGTGTTGCACCACTGTAATGTGGATTTATAATTAACAATAATAGATAAAGGCTCATTCATCCACGGGTACAACCACACCACAATGGCTGACATAAGTAACCAACACCTTCTATGGGAATTTCCCTTTAATAACTACGCACACACAAAAGAGCCTCACACGGCCAACGCATGGTATACAATATAATGAAATGCCAGTATAACTTGCCTTACCACTTAAACTATCAGTCTCGTACATGACAGTATGACTTACACTGATAAACACTGCAATGAAAATCGCTCACCTTGAGCGGCAAAAACTGTTACAAAGACATAATCAAATCACTGTCAACTTATAAATCCACGGCCTGTAACGAATTCAATCTAGATACTACAAGGTACCAGACTCTCAGCGTAATAATCCCTCAGAACCGAAATATGGCAAGCAGAGATCACAAATAGTCCATGACATGAACTTCACAGCAAGATTGCTGGCACATGGAAAAATATGTTCGCCCTCCTCGGACAATGGCTAGAAACTCACTGTCCACTTCACTGAATTACCGGCTTCCGGCCGTCACATGCCTCGCCGGGTTTAGTTATCCCAGTGTTCCCAAAACTCAGTTTTGCCCAGCTAACTTTTCATAATTGCGAAATAGCGCCGTGACATCCACCCCCCTTAAGAATAAAAACATAGTTTTCTTCCATCAGAGGAAGCTTTGCCCGACTCCCGAAGGAGTTTGGATGAACATATGCCATAACAGCATCTCCTCATCGACTAGAGAATGCCATTGTTCTCCACTACCATAGTCGTTACTGCATTCTCCCACCAACCAAACACAAAAGAGTATGAAGTAGGTTATCCCAGGTTCTGGCAGTCATGAAAAATGACAACGACTGTCCTCTCTTGGTCGACCATAACACAGTGCATGGTACATTCATAGTAACTATTACATAGGCATATACAATACATGATCACTAACTAGCACGACCAGACTATCGTCACAAAATTCAAGCATATATCAAATTGCCTTTATGGCGCCATAATACATAAATTGCAAAGCATAACATAGTATAGCATAACCATGATCTTTAAAGTTTACAGAACATCTCTAATACTATCACATGTAATCACCTCCTCAGTTATCCTCACTACTTTATAAAGTTGTACAGAACAACTTATATTTATTGGAATAGTACTGGTGGCATGGATCAGACTCCACTGTTCAGTTCGCTTTAACTGAAACACGCTAATTGAACACGAAACCAATACCTATCTCTTGCTATTGCTGGACTATCAGCAGGTGGTTATGAAGCAACGACATGCGCTTCTACCTGACTGCATCACACGCACCCCACCTATTCGCGAAAGTCACTGGTGCGACTTTGGTTTGTCCTGTAATGAAAATACATCCACGAACTTCACTGGCACGACTTCATTAAACACTCAACTGAGTGTGCGCCAACTAGCACTCAGAGGAACATTCCAAACCCATACGGCGTGGTTACTCGCTATCAGGCCCTCAGATCAGCCTTTACCGTTCCTATAACTGTCCCTTGGCATCGGACTGTGAGTATTAATGGATGCCTGCTGCGAACCCTGTCTCAGATGTACTTTCTCCTCAGGTGGTGATACCTTGACCACCTGATCATCCGCCTCGGGACTTTGGTGTGGCTGAGCCTCTGCTCCAGCCAGTACCGTGGCATTATGCACTCCCCATACATTGCCGACGATCAAATCGGCCACTAGGTTCTCCAGGACAAACGCGTTCACTCTTCCTGACAGGAATAGGGTGTCCACCTTGATACACACCTGGGGGTAAGACTCAACTTTGCCCCCGAATGTGATACACTTTACAGTTTTCCCTGTGAGGCAGGACTCATCGATACATGACCGACGCATCCCGACTGTGGTACAACCAGTGTCCCTCAACACCGAGACTGGTTTCTTCTCCACCACACCTTTGTGGAGTGCCACCTTGCCAGTCTCATGGACTGCCAACAGACATGGTACCGCATGCCCACAGTGTAACACTATATTCTCACCCGAATGAAAAAGAGGACGACACCCCACACAGTCCTCGCTATTGACTGTGTCCAACACGAACGCGGAATTCGCTTGTTCAATCGGGGTAGTGCACACGTCAGCATAATGGCCCCTTCCATTACAATTGGAACATCTGCGTTCCCTCTTTGACTCATCGCATGGACTATTGCTGGGGCTTTTAGCTGGTGATGACTCTCTGGGGACCCACTCCTCTGCTTGGAATGTTTTGTTTTATACCAAAACTGATCTTCGTCCCGAGACTCCTCGAAGCATACCTGCTTATGCTTTTGGCGCTCTCCTCTGTCGCTATCACTTTTAAATTGTTGGTTATGCCAATTCGGCCGACCATTCCGATGGGATCGGAAAGTTCCCATAATTTCCTCTGCTTGGCTGATAGGGACCAGCGGGCCTATCGTACTTCTGCTCTTGACACCTGTCTGCCTCGCCTGACTGATTTTGCCATGGTTGGTGCTGTACCTTGCCGACACCAGCAATTAAGGCATCAGACAGGCCAGAATGATGAATGGGTTTGCCCGGATGGGCCAGGACATAATGGTGGCCCAACTGCGACATTGAATCAATGTCCTTAGGTTGACGTTCCTGAAAGAATGCTACCAACTCAGTGGAACACGAGGAAAACACTTTGTCCCGTAGCATAAGGTCAACCAGGCCATTAAAGTCCTTTGGAATGACTTCCAACTTGATCCATCTATTAAGCAGAAGTTTGATCTTCGAGATAAAGTCCTCGAAGTCTTGGTCTGCACTTGGCATCGTGTTTCTAAAGCACGTCCGGTACCCGTCAGCCATCAGACGGAACTTCCGAAGCAACCGTTCCTTCACCTTGCTGTAATCAGCCCTTTCTTCCAGCAGGAGGCTATAGAAAGTCTCCATCACAGGCCCCACTAGCAATGTGGATAACAGAGATGGCCACTGATCTCTGTCAGCCTTCCAGGCCACGCATTCAACCTCAAACCTTTCAAGGTAAAAATCTAAACTGTCGATTTTATAGTTAAAATTTGGCAGACGCAGCCTAAAGGGATGATGAGACCCCCCCCCGGAGTTGAGTTCTGACCACTCGCACCCACTTATAATCTCTTTAATTGTATTTCCTTATCAATCCTCATTCTCTCCTTCTCTAATTCTAACTCTCTATCCTCTTTATCTTTTTTTCCTGAAATTCTCGTTCCATCTTCTTTTCCTGTAATTCTCGCTCCATCTTCTTTTCCTGTAATTCTCTCTACATCTTCTTTTTTCGGAAATTCTCTATCTTCTTTTATCCTCTTTTCCTGAAATTCTCTATCTTCTTTTATCTTCTTTTCTAACTCTGCCTTTTTGAGTTCTCGTTCCTCAGCACATAAATCTCTTAAGGTATCCTGATTCTCTTTTGAGTGGTATTCTGCCTTGGCATACTCCGTTAGTTCTTTCCCAGTGTACCAACATTCTTTGCCTATCCGAATGAACCCCTCTAAGTCCATGATGTACATTGACAATTCTCAGTACAATCTAGGACTCTGCTTCTTTTGCTATAGATTCACACTATGCAACCACTCAATAACGTGAACTATACACCACCTCACTTCAATCAATAGATACCTCTCTGCTTAAAAAGTATGCAGTTCTGATATGTAAATAGCAATATCCCTTATCAAAGTACTAACCGATGCATGTAAATATAATCCACTTCACCTCTCAATGTATAAATACAATCCACTTCACCTCTCAATGTATACATATAATCCACTTCACCTCTCAATGTATAAATACGAGGGACGGTCAAAAAGTAATGCCTCGTATTTTTTATGTATGTAAATACTGCATCGGTGTGCAATTTGTAAAATTAGCAGGATTCCTCAAACACTCTTCTGCACTGTATAGCATTACCAACCTGTTTCAGTAACAGGTGGCACCACTGTAACAGTTTAAAAATGGCTGCCAAAGACGTTCGGTTAAAACAACGTTATGTCATAGAATTCTTCAATGCTAAAGGTGAGGCGCCAATTCACATCCACGAACGTTTGAAGAATGTTTATGGAGATTCAACAGTGGATGTTAGCACTGTCCGACGTTTAGTACATCGTTGTGACGAAGCTGAAGTAGCTCAATCCTCAATGGCTGACACACAGCGGACTGGCCATCCGTCTACCGCAGTGACTCCACACAACATTCATCGAGCTGATGGCATCATTCGTGGTGACCGTCGGGTAACACTGGATGAACTTTCTTCCATGTTGTCCATTAGTAAAGGCAGTGTCCAGAACATCATTAAAGACCTGGGTTACTCAAAAGTTTGTGCACTGTGGGTACCCAGAATGTTGACAAACAGACATAAAGAAACAAGGAAAACCATAGCCATCAACCTCCTGCACCGTTACGAAACTGAAGGAGAAGTTTTTTTATCGAATATTGTGACAGGTGATGAGACTTGGGTTCATTTTTTATGAACCAGAATCCAAGAGGCAGTCAATGGAATGGCATCACACAACATCGCCGACAAGAAAAAAGTTCAAAAGTTCACCATCTGTAGGAAAGTTATGGCCTTCGTGTTTTGGGATGAGAAGGGTGTGATTCTTCTCGACTTCTCGGAACAGGGAAACACAGTGAATGCAGACCGTTACATTGAAACTTTGAAGAAGCTTAGATGTCATTTTCGGCGACTTTACCCATTAAAAGAACAGAGAACTGCACTACTGTTGCACAATAATGCCACGCCACACACCGCTAAATGCACCATTGATGCGATTGCAGAATTTTGCTGGACATTATTACCACATCCCCCTTACAGTCCCGATCGTGCACCTTCTGACTTCCATCTGTTTGGATCACTAAAAGAAGATCTTCACGGACATCACTTTGAGGACACCAAGACCCTTAAATGCGCCGTACGCCAGTGGTTTAGGAAAAAGGACACACATTTTTACCATGCGGGGATACATGCCATTGTGAGAAGATGGACAAAAACTGTAACAAATAACGGAGACTACATTGAGAAATACATTTTTGAAGTTCAGACTTGGGGCTACATTTCAATATGAATTTTATCTGTTTTCTTGCATATTGAATGAAATTAAAAATTACAAGGCATTACTTTTTGACCGTCCCTCGTATAATCCACTTCACCTCTTGATGTATAAATATAATCCACTTCACTTCACCTCTCAATGTATAAATATAATCCACTTCACCTCTCAATGTATAAATATAGTCCACTTCCCCTCTTGATGTATAAATATAATCCAATACACTTCTCACTGTATAAATATCATCCACTTCACCCTGGTGCTGTACTCTGACAGCATTTCAATTCTTTATATTCTATCTAATATAAATGTTTACACTGGCAAAATGAACACTCCACAGATGAAAAGACACGCACTAAACGCAATGGTAACTAATAGTCACGGTGAATAAGATGACAGACAACGTTTGAGCAGAGATAGATTGCTATATACAATACGTGACTGACAACACATGAAAACAAGGGATACCTGTTAACATATTTACAAGATAGCAAGAAGAAACGAGAGATCACACCACTAAAAACACAACAATAGAATTACTGAATGTATAACACAATGTAAATACACACTGCACCAGTACACCTAACAGAAACTGAGCTTGGAATGTTAAGTAGGGCAGTCGCAGGAAACACTTCTGCCTTACTCCACCACTAAACAAACACAGCTACACCCTAGAAGAAATCAGTCTAATCCAATCTTTTCCTACAAGTAAGAAAAGGAAGAATTAAACTCACCACCCGTCCACCCTTGAACACTTCTTCTTTGATCCTGAGCCGCCGATCATCAAAGCAGTGACAACAACGCCTAATGGCGTCTTGTAGGGCAACAACAAATTGATTCCACTTTGTTTGGTCGGCGGCCATCCTTCGTACAGTGCCCCAACTCTGGTTCATTCTTTGCATCTCAGCCTCCACAGTCCTCCGCCAGGTTGTTTTTGGTCGGCCTCTCATTTGTTTTCCTTCAGGGGTCCAAAGCATAGCTGTTCTTGTGATGGCATTGGGGTCTCTTCTGAGGACATGGCCAACCCAGCTCCAGCGTCTGCCAGCTATGATGGTGTGCATGTCTGTTGTGTGCAGTTTCCTAGCTAGTAATTTAGTTTGTCTGTATACTTGTTTATGGTTGAAAATATTTGGTAATAAGATTTTGGGTCTAAGGTATTTTTCGTTAGAACTCTAATCAAAGGGTGAATACTCATTTTTTGCTTCGAGTGAAAGTAAATATGTAGTTGCCCCACTTGAATATAGTTCAGAGGTTAAACGTTAGCGCATGCCCAGACTGGGTTTTTTTTTGGAAAGAGACTTCCGGGCGTGAGAGAAGAAGATGAACTGGGTTCTGCCAGACAAGACGTCTGTTTATTCTCTCCGCATTTACTTTAGGGGATGGAAACTCTTCCACTTGTTATTTAAGGTTCCCCTGTGTTATTCTGTTCGTCAGGAAGGCGACAGTTGCTATTAAGGTGTAATAGGAATTCGAAGCAAGGTAAAAATGAACTTTGAAACTTCCTTCGTTCACAATGGTTGCAGAACATAATTTTGAGTCAAACCGTGAAAAGAGCTCACGGATGTATGAAATGCAGAGTACTTTATTTGCTATGCTCGATGGAGCTAATTAAGACTGTTAGTCTCAGATTTGCACAGAAACCCAGGAGAACAGATATTATTCTGAAACCCGCATGTTAGCGGTCTATTTTGTACATGGACAAGTAGGTCTACGTTTTGAGGAATCCACAGTGTTTACTGTTTCATAGAGCCTAATGTAACTATCTGGAGTGGAAGACCAGATTAGTTACCAGTTGTTATTATTATGACTGTGGAAATGAAAACTCGCCTGGTGTACGAGGGAGTTATTTGGAGTACCTGACGCACTGAGTCAGTGGTACCATTAATGTTATAAGACTATCTTCGAAAGAACAGATCTTTGTTGATTCGTCCGACTAGAGGGATAGACTATGCTATTTTGTCGCCCGCCATGTTTGGGGTCGACAGGAGACTTAAGAAGATATCTGACATGTTGAAGTCAGAATGAAGCTGATGGATGTTTTTCTGCTAGTTGTGGAATGATAGATAAGTTGGAGTCAGCAACATATTGATATTAATATTTATTGAAATTGTTTCCATGCAATCGTAATGAACTGTCTTCACGTCTGCCATGTTCTTGTGTCATGCTTATATGAACTCGTCTACGTTTTGTGTTGCTGTGACTATAATAAATAGTGAAAACAAGTCTACAGCTGTTCATCTATATTTTTGACTCCATGCCTATGACACGTATGTGTGGTAAAGTGGGATGTTATAAATATTTATAGGGGACTTAGTGTACTGACTGAGATCAGCTGTGAAGGTATCTATATCTAATAAGAGTAGTGTATTATAGATAACCTTACTTACTGCCACATATGTATACCTCATATGTGTCCTGATTCAAATACAAAGGGAACCAGGAATCACAATCAATTTTAATTACAAGTTATATGTACAGAATTTATTAATAGGATTCTTATAGTGACATATATTATTAATGGTATCCTATGTGTGTCAGTTGTGTAGTGGTAATATGAGGTAATACTGGTTTTGTTTTGTTCAAGCTCTGTTGGTATTTGTCATCATGACTTCAATAGTTTGTTTCTATTGGAACTAGTATTGGAGATGTTCTCAGTTCCTGGTATTAAAACAATTAAATTCCCCTCTTAATTTAATTTTACAATGTCATTTTAAGATGGGGGTACATAATGTTGAGCTCCATGGCCACACTCTCTTATCTTGCGTGATGACTGCAGTAAAAGACTCCTCTGCTCGATTTCTTTAATGAGTTCTGGAGCCACCCCACTGGTTGCTATATGGACCAAGGAGTATGCTGTCCACCTCTGGCTTCAGCAAAGCTCTGACCAGGTGCTGCTCAATAACTTTAAGACCACGGTCCCTGAAACAAGAAGGTTGTACCTTCTACGTCAGAACTAATTTATACTCCATTTCTACACTGAGCACAATACATTACAAACATTGAGTTCAGAGCGTTTGGCCAACTGTCAGCTTCATCTGAAATACTTTATACCAGTATTTCCCTCCCTAATGGTTACTACGCCTCTGCAATTCCAGCATTATTTCTTTCTAGTTAATAATCTAGGTGTCAGTGTACTGTTTGGCCATTCCATGCAGTTTTACTTTCCTCCGACACCTTCTGTTCAGGCTGGAGCACTATAGGCTTTACATCATGTTCGCTACTGAACCACACATATATATAGACATAATTTATCAATTTACATTCAATTTTCATTAAAAGATATTGAATATTTCAAGCTTACCACAATTCATGGAAATAATAATAAACAGTTTCGTTGACTGGCAATGAATATAGCACAACTCCGATCTGCCGATGTCCCAGGCTTTATTTTATAAAAAATATACACTGGTGCTCAACGCACTGCTTCTTAGTAGGTTTATTACAAGATGTGGCAATGAACAGACGCTCTGAATTGAGTATATTCGCAGCTCTACCCAATCAAACCATGTCTACACATCTTTTCAAAAAAGTCCCCTTTTCTCACGTTTCCCCTGACAACACAAGATAGTATTTATAGTCCGACCAATCGTGTTTAGTCTTTCATTTGTTGCGCTCCAATCAAATAGGAGTTAACATGGTAGGCTATTTCCGTAACGTAATGTTTTTTTTCAAACACGTTATAAAAAAAATTTTATGAGCAGAAATGATTTCATGCTGTCAGGCACCCCCACTATTTTATTTTGGCCATAACTTGGTAATTCCTAGACTATTTGTGTAACATTTTACATATTCTTTGTCAGCAAACCCTAAGGAATCCAAATATCTCAATTTAAGGGAGCTAGGTGGCTGCGTTCAAAATGTGCATTTTCTACCACCTCCTGTTCACTTCAATCCCCATGTGGTGTCTGGGTACTGTCATGTTTTCAAACGTAAACCCATCTAATGTCATCTTTCCTAATAAGCGTTTTTCAGGATTTTAAAACCTAACTCTGGTATGGGTAGTGAATTTTATCACTGTCGATTTGAAATAAAGTTAGTGCATGTGGCCTTACACGCGTGATGGCAGCAATTGTGTATCGCGCGACGCGTGTTTAGTGTTGCAGGTGTCCCTGCTTTCTGCCTCTCCCTTCTCTCTATCCTTTAGTCCATCTGTCTTTTAGTTACACCGTGTATAAAATGGAATGAATGAAATATTAAATTTAGGTCATTGATCAGCTTGCGTATCTCAAGGTTTTTCCAAGAAATACAGTACACGTTTCATTGAAGAAAGCGTGCAGCGACACAGTAGGCTTTTACTATCAACGTGAAAGCGTTACAATTTGCCGACGAAGTAGAAAACAAGGGGGATTTCGAGTACAGTCATTGTGACAGCACTGTTCTTTACCATTCTTCTTTCCTTTTATTAAATTTATTTGTTAGGCTTTGCATTTACGTTTTAATTTATATATGGGGATTAGAATAATTCACGACAGTATGATATATAGTTCCTTCAACATAACATCTACACTTCTATCTGTGATGAAAGCTACATACTCTCATCTGTTACGTATTGTGATGCAAGTCTGTACTACCACATAGATGTCTACCTTGTCAAACTTTCCAACACGCATTCGCGCTATGTCTACATCACCAGCCACTACCACCATAGCAGTATACCTGTATCAGTAGTGAATCACCAGCAAGTATCAGTGGTGACCAGAACAGATTACCCACAACACATAGAGTATATATCAGCCTTACTGCATCAACATATTACTGCATCAGTGGTGGGCCAAATTCGTGGGTTGTCAAGGTGAGACTATAATTTTGGGCGCAGACATCATCTTCATCATAATGCGAGGTACCCAGCGTTGCCTGTCAAATTGAAGTTGCCACAGATTCTTACTATTGAGAAGGTCAAGTTCCGTTATTGTCAAAACTGCTATTTTGAAGGACAAGTACCGATTCTGCCATTGCCGCAGTTCTTGATGCAGGAGCAGCAGGATTTTTTTTTCATAGTTGGAACATCATTCCTGAGAATGCTGAATGTTCTTGACTATTGAACAATAATTATATATAAAGTGACATATTTTGTGGTGGACACTATAATTTATATACTGCTATTAAGCCTTCTTCACAACACACCTATTAATCATGCTATATGTATTTATGTTACATGTTATTTGCTTGTATATTAAATTAGTTCATGTTTCGCGGGATTAAGGTTGGGCGGTGACTATTATAGGAATACCACGTTATAGAGGTCCCATAATAGCGTTCTGTAGGAGCAATTTTCTTAAGTGAAAATTTGCTGGCAACATTTGTTGCTATTTTTGTTAGCTGTGTCGAGCTGTACTTATCGTTCTTTCTGTAATATTTTTTCTGTTTTTCAGTTTTGTTTTGATTTGTTTGTATTTGTAGGTATTATCTTTTTTCATTTTCATATACACCCTTTATATTTATACACTGTGACGTCATTTGTTTTGTTTACCTTTTCGCAGTTATCATCACATCCTTTGTGAGAGTTTTTTCAGTTTAACTTTTTTAGTTTAGTTGACTTCTGCGAATGTTATCGTAGTGTGCTGAATATTTGTCTTCGTATTATTGTTTATTATGCTATTGGTACACATACTTAGACATACACTATTAATATCGTGATTGCACTTATGAAATAAATGTTTGATGGTAACATTATTATAAAATAATCATACAAGTCCATACAAAAGGCTTGTCTCCCACAGAGACTGGGATAGAGTGAGCTGATTAATCAAGTTTATTAAGAACTTGTTGCCATTTACTTTGAAATAGATTACATTATTATTTCAGGTAAATAGTCACATATTATTAAACATTATGTCGACTTTAGACTACTTTATCAAGCAAGGGATAGCCTTGGGTAAAACTGAGGAGAGATTAGAAGAGTTTGCACTTGCTCAATATGCCAAAGCACAAAAGGCTGAAGAGAAAAAGTTACAACAGGAAAGAGAATCAGAAGAAAAAAGATTCAAATGCAGCTAGACAGAGAAGCTGAGGCTGAACAAAAGAGATTAGACAGAGAAGCTGAGGCTGAACAAAAGAGATTAGACACAGAAGCTGAACAGAAAAGATTAGACAGAGAATTTGAAGAAAGAAAAGAAAAAGCAAAGATGGAACATGAACAGAAACTCTTAGCTTTTGAGTTAGAGAAATTGAAATTGACAAATGTGAGTGGTGTTAATCAGTAATCTAGTACTAATGGAAAACCTTCTACTTATAAGGTCAAGCTACCAGCGTTCAATCCTTCCAGTGATGACATAACATTCTGGCTGGATAGATTTGAACGTTCTTGTCGAACTCATAATGTGGATAAATCACAATATGCTAATCAGTTATCAGAGAATTTGAAAGGTGATTCTCTTACTAGTTTAAGCTTGGTAGAAGAGGCTGATAGGGATAATTATGATGTTATTAGAGCAGCCTTGATAAAAAAATATGGATTAACAGAGGAAGGTTATCGTCTCTTGTTTAAGACAATGTACCTGAAACAGGGGTAGAATTCTCAGAATTCATTGCAAAAGCACGTCTAACATTTACACGATGGATTGAGCTATCCGAAACAGAAAAAAACATATGTAGCACTTATGGACTTGTTGCTTAGAGACAAGATCATGTCTTGTGTAAATAAAGCATTCCTTGAATTCCTTCATGAGCGTAAACCCAAAACACTAAAACATATGCAAGAATATTGTTGCCAATATGTCACTGCACACCCTGACGTAACTTTTGGCAACACTAAGATTAAGGAGAGTATGCCAGTTGCTTCAGCAACACCATACAATACTGATTACTCACACAAATTTCAAGGAGCTCAAAATAGGTTTGATAAAAAGGGTAACTGGAATAATTATCAAAACCAAGGTAACCAATTATATCAGGGTTCTTCTTCGAAGGACTGGAGATGAGCTAACAGCCCTCGATACAGTGGTTGTCACAACTATAGACATTTCCGCAGGGGAAGTCATAATAGGAACTATCCAAGTTATCCAACATGGAGACAACAAAACCGAACTTACAGAAATTCTCGTTATAACGAGAATGATAATTGTAACCATGAAAACTATGACTCAAACCCAAATAGGGGTTACAATAGAGGAAACAATAACAATTATAGAGGCAATAATAATCGAGGTAGATCACAATACTATCATCATGTGACGTATTCTTTCCAGAACGTTGTCTCCATTACAGCTGCTCTGAACGCATCACGATTCTGGGCAAGTCGACCTGCATCAGCCAAAGACAAGTTCAGACTCTCTGTGATGTCCTGGGTCCACCGTCGTCTAGGTCGACCCCTTCCCCTTTTTCCAGGGACCATGCCTTCCATCACTGTTTTTTCCAGACTATTATGTCTTTTTATATGACCGAAAAATTTCAGCTTCCTTATTGCGATGGTATTTAGGAGCCAATGTTCCTGTACGTTTAGTGAGTGCAGTACTTCTCTGTTGGTCTTTTTTTTCTGTCCAGGGTATTCTCAACATCCTTCTGTAGCATTTCATTTCGAATGATGTAATCTTTTTTGCAACTGTTTTATTGAGTGTCCAAGTCTCGCAGCCGTATGTTGCTACTGGGAATATACATGCTCTGATCAGTTGTAACTTTGTTTCTTTGCTTGTGCCTTGCCATAGGTTTTTCATCTGTATTAGCTTATGTGAAGCAATTGCAAGTCTTCTTTTAATTTCTACTGCACAGTCGCCAGAGCTGTTAATGATTGATCCTAAGTATTCGAATTCATTGACACTTTCCAGTTCTTCGTTATCAATACAAAAGACATAAATCCCATTATCAGGCAAACTCTGCACAGCAAGAGTCCTGTAATCAGACTAATGATAATAAAGACTCTCATAATATGGCATGTTCTGCTTTTGATTTTGGGAGAGCATCTCAGTGCCCCCAATGCAAAACATTATTCGAACCAACTATGGTGTCTACTTTAAGTTGTGGCCACCTTCTCCCCGCTCTTCCTGCGTCAGTCGCACATGGTGGAAGAGGTTCTCTTGTCTTGCATAAAGGTCTAGTAAGCGATAGTCCAGTCTCAGTTCTTTTTTATTCTGGATGCAACACCAATGGTGTTAGGCAGTCACTCGTAGATCCTTCCCGTGCCACAGGCAAAGTAGTCAAATGTGTAACATTTGGCGGCACCTTAGAGAAGTACTCTACTGCTATCATCAATATTGCTACTCCTTTCTTTACGGGAGATGTGCACGCATGTCTTCTGCCGAATCCGATCGCTGATCTTATCATCGGTCGTATTCACGGAGTCAAAGAATGCACTCCGCAACAAATTGCTGTTTGAGAAAATCAAAATTTACAAACTGCTAATGCTGTAGTCACAAGAGCACAAGCTCTTAATATGCCTCAAACTTCATCTACTGAAGATAATGAAGCGCATAACCAAGATGATCCCTTGGTAATTTCTCGCGACTCATTTATAAAACAGCAAGAAGATGATCCCTCCCTAAAGAAATTCTTCACGCTTGCAACAAAAGGTGATCCAAATAAAGATACAAATCGTAAATCTTGGATTACAATGAAAAATGGCGTACTTGTATGTATGGTTCAAGACTCCACTAAGTCCATACATTCTCAGATTCTTGTCCCCAAGAATATGAGTTAAAATTTTGCAGCACGCTCATGACTCTCAGTGTGCTGGACATATGGGTTTTTCCCGTACTAAGTCAAGAGTTCTTGTGACTTTCTTTTGGCCTTTCGTAAACAAAGACATACGGATTTATTGTCGATCTTGCAAAGTATGTCAAGAAGTCAAATCTAAAGGTCCACGCCATGCTGCACCTATTCAGGCTGCAGATATTCCTATTCGGCCGTTTCAGAAAATGGCAATAGACATTATTGGTCCATTTAAGATCAAGTCTGCCAGAGGACATCAGTTTATCTTAACGTGTGTTGACATGTGCACACGTTGGCCAGAGGCTATTCCTCTGAAGAGCATTTCTACTGCTGATATTGCAGACGCTCTTTGGCTCATATTTTCTCGCCTGGGATTCCCCGGAGAAATATTATCAGACCATGGCACCCAACTAGTATCGGATACCATGTCTCAAGTAATGTCTACTCTGCAGATAGAAAGATCTTTGAGTAGTATCTATCACCCAATGTCTAATGGGATGGTCGAACGCCTAAACAGAACACTCAAAAACTTACTTGGAAAGATAACTGAGGATCATCCTCAAGATTGAGACAGGGTTTTACCCGCGGCCCTCTTTGCTTACAGAGAGGTCCCCAATGAACATACAGGATTTTCTCCCTTTGAACTTGTCTTTGGCGCGCGACCGCGCGGCCCTATGTCTTTGCTTCATGATCTTATAACCGCTGATAATATTAACGATGACACCAAATCTTCTTACGAATATGTCATCGCACTTAGACACAAGATTATCGAAGCATGCAAATTAGCAACTTCTTCTTCTGAATTTGCTAAACAGAAGGCAAGGCAATTTGCCAATAAGAAGAGATGCTTACGACAACTTTGTCCTGGTGACAAAGCATTTGTTTTGCTACCTTGTAGGGAAAACAGACTTCTTATCTCATGGAAAGGTCCGTACGATATAATATCGAAAATTTCCGATGTTGACTATATTGTCGATATTGACGGAAAGCATAAAACTTTCCACATCAACATGCTTACGGAATTCCATGAACGTCCAGATTATTTGCAGCCTATTTTCCAGGCGACGGACGATTCTCAAGTCCCTCAGGGTCATTACTCATCCCTGTCCATAATACAGGATGAGGAAACAAGTTTCTCAGATGTGAATCTTCCTCTTCTAATGACAGAAAAAAGCTCAGAGAGACCAGTAGTTATCTTCTCAGATGCGCTGTCAGTGATTACAACACTGAAAAGTCAAACAAATGCTGAACTGGATGACCTAAGAGTAACACTTCACAGACTATGTCAGCAATACAAAAGAGTTGTGATACAGTGGATCCCTTCTCACTGCAACATCCCTGGAAATGAAGAGGCTGACAGATTGGCAAAGGAAGGGGGAAAACTTCCTCAGCTGGACACAAATATAACCTATGAGGAGTCCAAGAGTTTTATCAAGCGCAGATACAGGCACAAGTGGGAAGAAGAGCATCCAGGCCACACAAAAAATGATCCGTATTACCAGCTCAGCAGAAGTGAACAAGTGGTAATCTTCAGACTTCGCACTGGTCATAACAGATTGAGATACCATCTGTTCAACAAATTAAAGATAGGAACTACAGATGAGTGTGACTGTGGCACTGGTAAAATGACTGCCGAACACCTGCTTCAGAAGTGCCCAACATATGAGGAGCGGAGAAGACGCATATGGCCATCACCAGTACCATTCCTGGAGAAGATCTACGGAGATATCAACAGCCTCAGGCTGACCACTGCTTTCTTTGAACTTATTCAAGTTGACATCTGAGGGTGAACGAAGAAGAAGAAGAAGTTCTACGCTTTCAAGTGTGGAGACCTGTTCGTGCTGTTTTCATCTGCTATCATCTGTGTTTGAGGAGCTACTTGAAGGAGCATCGCTGCATCATCAGTTAAGTTATTGTTTGTACAAGGTATATCTGTGTATGATCTGTTGTATTTATATTTTCCTTGTTTTTCCTTTAAATTCTGTTTTCTTCTTTCTAAATTTTCTTTCTTTCTTTCCGCCTGGTACAATCTATTGTACAGTCTGGTCTTTTAGAGTAGTGGGACATTTCTGTTGGGGTCGTGTTAGGTTAGCATAAAGCAGCAAGCTTTGTTCTGTTTCTATGCCTGTTTCTCAAGATTTGTCTTATTGGTGTGTTGTTGTTTTTCTGTCCTTGTGTTTTGTTCTGTTTCCCCCCTTTTCTTTGTAGGAACTTAGTCTGTGTCTTTAGATGGTATTAGTTAGTTAGGGGGGATCTTTCACTCTAATTTCTTAGCACCTGGGGTCTTTAGTGTTATATACATAATAAATCTTTGAAATGTTATGGTGTTATTATTGCTTATATGTTATTTAGTCTATTTCGATTGGTATGATCTGGTAGTGGCTAGTGAAGGAGATAGCTCTCAACACTTCATTGTTAAGTGTAGTTGTTGTTTAGTCTGCTATGTTTAATATTATATTCGTGTGTTCAAGAGTAAGGGGGAAATGCAGCAGCAGAACAGCAAATGAAAATGAGGATAAATTAATAAGTTTCTGTAGTATTAACAACTTGGTCATTGGAGGAACACTTTTCCCACATAAAGAAATTCACAAATTAACTTGGGAATCACCAAATGGTCGGGACAGAAACCAGATAGACCACATCATGATTAACGGTAGATGGAGACATGCATTACAAGATGTGAAGGTAAGAAGAGGTGCAGATGTAGGAAGTGATCACCATTTAGTAGTAGCAAAACTGAAAGTGAACTAAGAAGGGCTGGACCAACTGTAACTACACAGAAAAGGTTTGACATCAGCAAATTGAAGGACCCCCTTACCAGAAAAGCTTTTGCAGCTGACATAAAGAAACGATATCAATTTGCCAAAAGTCAGGAAAAGACATTGACTGATGATATAGACCAGAAATTCAACACCATTTCAACAATATATAAGGAAAGCAGCAAATCATGCTTGGGATTCCAGGAAAGGAAGAAGCAAGACTAGATAACACCAGAAACATTAAACACCATAACACTGAGAAAGGAAATGAAAAGAAAGAAAACAGAAGTGAAGTCCCCCAGGTTAAAGCAACCATAGCGAACAGTACAGTCAGCTGGACAAGGAAGTTAAATGCCAAACCTGAGCCAACAAAAGGAATTCCTAGACGATCTGGCAAGACAGGCAGAAGAGGCAGCACTGAGAAATGAACAAAGCACAGTATACAAAATAACTAAATTCATCAGCGGAAAACGAGGTGCAAACAATAATACATTAGTAAGAGATAAGCAAGGAAATCTCATCACAACAGCAGAGGGACAGGAAACAAGATGGGCAGAGCACTTCAGAGAAACTCTGAACAAGGAACCACCAGAGACACAATTGAATGTTCCTGAGGCTGAAAATGATCTAGATGTAAATACAGACATTCCACGAAAAGAAGAAATCATCACAGCAATCAAAGGGTTAGAGAACGGAAAAGCTCCTGGCCATGATAACTTAAATGCAGAGCTATTTAAGACAGACCCTGAGCTAGCAGCAGAACTATTAGAACCACTATTTGCACAAGTCTGGAAAACGGGGACAACACCATCAGAGTGGAACAAAGGAATAATTGTCAAATTGCCCAAGAAGGGAGATCTTGCAGACTGCAATGTTTGGAGAGGAATCACTCTTCTCTCAGTTCCCAGCAAAATACTAGGCAGGATAATTATACAGAGAATTTCAAAAGCAGTAGACCACAAACTGAGGAAAGAACAAGCAGGATTTAGAAAGAACAGAAGATGTGTAGATCATATATTCACTCTCAGGAACATTATAGAGCAGTGCTCAGAATGACAAAGACAGCTGTACATTAATTTCGTTGATTTTGAAAAAGGCTTTTGACAGCATACATAGGGACAGTTTATGGAAAATACGGAGGGCTTATGGAATTCCAAGTTGCATAGTGTCAATCATAAAAAGCCTCTATGCCAACTTTACATGTAGTGTTGGGCAGAGCAACCTAACCTTTGAGGTGAAGACAGGAGTATGACAGGGATGCCCCTTATCAACCACTCTATTTTTAACAGTCATAGACTGGGTGATGCGCCAGACAACAGAGGGCAGTCCAAGAGGAATAAGATGGACTACATTTTCTACATTGGAAGATCTGGAATATGCAGATGACATTGCACTACTAGCACATTCACATCAACACATCCAGGAAAAAACGGACAGACTTAATAAGTTTAGCCAGCAGGTGGGCTTGAACATCAATTTAAAGAAGTCAGAGGTCATGATGCTCAATGTGAGCAACCCTGAGCCCATATCAGTAATGAATCAGCAACTGGTACAGACAGACACCTTCACATACCTAGGATGCATAGTAACACCAGATGGCGAGGAAGGCAAAGACATCAACATCAGAATGAATAAGTCAAGAACAGCCTTTTTTTAGCATAAACAACATCTGGAAGTCCTCTAAATACAGCACAAGCACAAAATTAAGATTATATCAGAGCTGTGTGCTTTCTGTGCTTCTTTATGGTGCGGAATGCTGGAGAGTTACAGAGAAGGAAATGTCGAAATTGTCCTCTTTTCAAAACATCATCCCTAAGAAAAATTCACCGAATCTTTTGGCCGAATACCATCACCAACCAAGATCTGCTTACTCAGAGCAAGCAAGAGGACATTGATGCAATAATATGTTGATGCAGTAAGGCTGATATATACTCTATGTGTTGTGGGTAATCTGTTCTGGTCACCACTGATACCTGCTGGTGGTTCACTACTGATACAGGTATACTGCTATGGTGGTAGTGGCTGGTGATGTAGACATAGCGCGAATGCGTGTTGGAAAGTTCGACAAGGTAGACATCTATGTGGTAGTACCGACTTGCATCACAATACGTAACAGATGAGAGTATGTAGCTTTCATCACAGATAGAAGTGTAGATGTTATGTTGAAGGAACCATATATCATACGTGTCATAGGCATGGAGTCAAAAATATAGATGAACAGCTGTAGACTTGTTTTCACTATTTATTATAGTCACAGCAACACAAAACATAGACGAGTTCATATAAGCATGACACAAGAACATGGCGGACGTGAAGACAGTTCATTACGATTGCATGGAAACAATTTCAATAAATATTAATATCAATATGTTGCTGACTCCAACTTATCTATCATTCCACAACTAGCAGAAAAACATCCATCAGTTTCATTCTGACTTCAACATGTCAGATATCTTCTTAAGTCTCCCGTTGACCCCAAACATGGCGGGCGACGAAATAGCATAGTCTATCCCTCTAGTCGGACGAATCAACAAAGATCTGTTCTTTCGAAGATAGTCTTATAACATTAATGGTACCACTGACTCAGTGCGTCAGGTACTCCAAATAACTCCCTCGTACACCAGGCGAGTTTTCATTTCCACAGTCATAATAATAACAACTGGTAACTAATCTGGTCTTCCACTCCAGATAGTTACATTAGGCTCTATGAAACAGTAAACACTGTGGATTCCTCAAAACGTAGACCTACTTGTCCATGTACAAAATAGATCGCTAACATGCGGGTTTCAGAATAATATCTGTTCTCCTGGGTTTCTGTGCAAATCTGAGACTAACAGTCTTAATTAGCTCCATCGAGCATAGCAAATAAAGTACTCTGCATTACATACATTTGTGAGCTCTTTTCACGGTTTGACTCAAAATTATGTTCTGCAACCATTGCGAACGAAGGAAGTTTCAAAGTTCATTTTTACCTTGCTTCGAATTCCTATTACACCTTAATAGCAACTGTCGCCTTCCTGACGAACAGAATAACACAGGGGAACCTTAAATAACAAGTGGAAGAGTTTCCATCCCCTAAAGTAAATGCAGAGAGAATAAACAGACGTCTTGTCTGGCAGAACCCAGTTCATCTTCTTCTCTCGCGCCCGGAAGTCTCTTTCCAAACCCCCCCCCCCCCAGTCTGGGCATGCGCTAACGTTTAACCTCTGAACTATATTCAAGTGGGGCAACTACATATTTACTTTCACTCGAAGCAAAAAATGAGTATTCACCCTTTGATTAGAGTTCTAACGAAAAATACCTTAGACCCAAAATCTTATTACCAAATATTTTCAACCATAAACAAGTATACAGACAAACTAAATTACTAGCTAGGAAACTGCACGCAACAGTTACCACACCCCCCGGGAAAAAAATGAAACTTTTAAAAAAAAAAATACATCTAGGAGCAACATACAATAGGCTCACAACGCACGAAAAATGTGCAGATGAAAAGTATTCCAAATAAATATAACGCCTAATGTGAGGCTAAGTCGACGTATGGATCGACAAGTGAGAATATATCTCATAATCTCAGAGAAAACGTTTCTCTAAGTATTACTATTTCCAGAGAGGTGTCACCAACTTATACTACAATACTGGCAATATCAAAATCCATACAAAAAATTCATACAGTAATTCCATATTAGATATTATGAGTTCATGATTACCAAAGAAGAAAAAAAATCATGAAAAGACCAGCGGTAAATATACATTAATGAACCGCTAAGTGGTGATACAATCAATATATCATATATTACAAATGTGTACATATTTTGATATAGAAAAGAACTGTTGTAGAGTTAGACATAATAGAAAGTCCAAGACATAACAGTTAGGTGGAATCATGTGGGCATCTAGACAAAATGTCTGCCATCACATTTTCTGAGCCACGGATAGCTCGCACTGAAAAATGAAAAGGTTGAAGAGCAATCGCGTATCGAGTTGATCTCGAGCTCTTCAAATTTTTACTTTTAATAGCTGTAAGATCTTTCTGGTCAGTTTCCACAATGAAATGCGCGCCAAGAAGGAATCTTTGAAGTTTGAGAATTGACCAAACCATAGCCAATAATTCACGGTCTAAAACCGAGTAATTCCTTTCTGCCGCATTAAGTTTTCGAGAGATATACATTACAGGATGCAGAGTTTTTGAGTACTCTTGCATTAGTGCCGCTCCGATCCCAGTGGATGAAGCGTCACTACGAAGAACAAATGTCTTATCTGTAGTAGGTAACATTAAGATAGGTGGAGTTGAAAACAAAGTTTTAATCTTATCCAAAGAGGATTGGCATTCCTGAGACCAGTGGACCATATTAGGAGACCCTTTCTTTAGTAACGAAGAAAGAGGTGCCATGATAGAGGATAGATTCTGAATGAATCTCCCATAAAATTGTATAAGACCTAAGAGACTTCTCACTTGCTTTTTAGTCTTAGGAATAGAGATGTTAAGTATTTTACTGGTATTATGGTCCTCTGTCTTTAGGAAACCATGACGACACGGTGACCTAGGAAAGAAATTTCGCTAAAACCAATATAGGCTTTAGAGGGTTTCGCTGTCAACTTATGCTCGCGTAAAGTAGACAGTAATTTATTTAACCCCAAATAGTGATCTTCCCAAGTATCACTGAAAAGACAGATGTCGTCTAGGTATGCAATGACATCTGAACGATAAGATAGGATTCGACGCATCATGCGTACGAATGTAGCTGGGGCGTTCATAAGGCCGAAAGGCATGAAATTCCATTGAAACAAACCCCTAGGTGTAGAAAAAGCAGTAAGAGGTTTGGCGTGTTCAGATAAAGGAACTTGCCAATGTCCCTTAGACAAGTCAAGTTTAGTGAAGAAATGAGATTTAGAAAGCCTAGTAAGTAGCTCTTCTAGTAAAGACATAGGTTCAGCATCGAACTTCGTAACTTGATTCAATTTGCGATAATCAACGCAAAGACGTATGTTATTGTCTTTTTTCCGAACAATAACCATCGGCGAAGAATATGCTGAACTGGATGGTTTGACTATTTTTAATTCTATCATCTCATCCAACTCTTTCTCGACCTGTGCTTGAAAATGTATAGGGATAGGATAAGGCCTGACCCTAATAGGATTATGGTCAGTTAGAATAATGTCATGTTCAATGACATTGGTATGTCCAGGAATGTCAGTAAGGACATCCTGAAATGTTTGTAACATTGACGAGACTTGTCGCTGTTCCGCCATAGATAAATTAGGAGAAACAGTGACATTTTTCCATGATTCACTAGAATGAAGTGGAATCATCGGAAGAGGAAGATTCACATCTGAGAAACTTGTTTCCTCATCCTGTATTATGGACAGGGATGAGTAATGACCCTGAGGGACTTGAGAATCGTCCGTCGCCTGGAAAATAGGCTGCAAATAATCTGGACGTTCATGGAATTCCGTAAGCATGTTGATGTGGAAAGTTTTATGCTTTCCGTCAATATCGACAATATAGTCAACATCGGAAATTTTCGATATTATATCGTACGGACCTTTCCATGAGATAAGAAGTCTGTTTTCCCTACAAGGTAGCAAAACAAATGCTTTGTCACCAGGACAAAGTTGTCGTAAGCATCTCTTCTTATTGGCAAATTGCCTTGCCTTCTGTTTAGCAAATTCAGAAGAAGAAGTTGCTAATTTGCATGCTTCGATAATCTTGTGTCTAAGTGCGATGACATATTCGTAAGAAGATTTGGTGTCATCGTTAATATTATCAGCGGTTATAAGATCATGAAGCAAAGACATAGGGCCGCGCGGTCGCGCGCCAAAGACAAGTTCAAAGGGAGAAAATCCTGTATGTTCATTGGGGACCTCTCTGTAAGCAAAGAGGGCCGCGGGTAAAACCCTGTCTCAATCTTGAGGATGATCCTCAGTTATCTTTCCAAGTAAGTTTTTGAGTGTTCTGTTTAGGCGTTCGACCATCCCATTAGACATTGGGTGATAGATACTACTCAAAGATCTTTCTATCTGCAGAGTAGACATTACTTGAGACATGGTATCCGATACTAGTTGGGTGCCATGGTCTGATAATATTTCTCCGGGGAATCCCAGGCGAGAAAATATGAGCCAAAGAGCGTCTGCAATATCAGCAGTAGAAATGCTCTTCAGAGGAATAGCCTCTGGCCAACGTGTGCACATGTCAACACACGTTAAGATAAACTGATGTCCTCTGGCAGACTTGATCTTAAATGGACCAATAATGTCTATTGCCATTTTCTGAAACGGCCGAATAGGAATATCTGCAGCCTGAATAGGTGCAGCATGGCGTGGACCTTTAGATTTGACTTCTTGACATACTTTGCAAGATCGACAATAAATCCGTATGTCTTTGTTTACGAAAGGCCAAAAGAAAGTCACAAGAACTCTTGACTTAGTACGGGAAAAACCCATATGTCCAGCACACTGAGAGTCATGAGCGTGCTGCAAAATTTTAACTCTCATATTCTTGGGGACAAGAATCTGAGAATGTATGGACTTAGTGGAGTCTTGAACCATACGTACAAGTACGCCATTTTTCATTGTAATCCAAGATTTACGATTTGTATCTTTATTTGGATCACCTTTTGTTGCAAGCGTGAAGAATTTCTTTAAGGAGGGATCATCTTCTTGCTGTTTTATAAATGAGTCGCGAGAAATTACCAAGGGATCATCTTGGTTATGCGCTTCATTATCTTCAGTAGATGAAGTTTGAGGCATATTAAGAGCTTGTGCTCTTGTGACTACAGCATTAGCAGTTTGTAAATTTTGATTTTCTCAAACAGCAATTTGTTGCGGAGTGCATTCTTTGACTCCGTGAATACGACCGATGATAAGATCAGCGATCGGATTCGGCAGAAGACATGCGTGCACATCTCCCGTAAAGAAAGGAGTAGCAATATTGATGATAGCAGTAGAGTACTTCTCTAAGGAGCCGCCAAATGTTACACATTTGACTACTTTGCCTGTGGCACGGGAAGGATCTACGAGTGACTGCCTAACACCATTGGTGTTGCATCCAGAATAAAAAAGAACTGAGACTGGACTATCACTTACTAGACCTTTATGCAAGACAAGAGAACCTCTTCCACCATGTGCGACTGACGCAGGAAGAGCGGGGAGAAGGTGGCCACAACTTAAAGTAGACACCATAGTTGGTTCGAATAATGTTTTGCATTGGGGGCACTGAGATGCTCTCCCAAAATCAAAAGCAGAACATGCCATATTATGAGAGTCTTTATTATCATTAGTCTGATTACAGGACTCTTGCTGTGCAGAGTTTGCCTGATAATGGGATTTATGTCTTTTGTATTGATAACGAAGAACTGGAAAGTGTCAATGAATTCGAATACTTAGGATCAATCATTAACAGCTCTGGCGACTGTGCAGTAGAAATTAAAAGAAGACTTGCAATTGCTTCACATAAGCTAATACAGATGAAAAACCTATGGCAAGGCACAAGCAAAGAAACAAAGTTACAACTGATCAGAGCATGTATATTCCCAGTAGCAACATACGGCTGCGAGACTTGGACACTCAATAAAACAGTTGCAAAAAAGATTACATCATTCGAAATGAAATGCTACAGAAGGATGTTGAGAATACCCTGGACAGAAAAAAAGACCAACAGAGAAGTACTGCACTCACTAAACGTACAGGAACATTGGCTCCTAAATACCATCGCAATAAGGAAGCTGAAATTTTTCGGTCATATAAAAAGACATAATAGTCTGGAAAAAACAGTGATGGAAGGCATGGTCCCTGGAAAAAGGGGAAGGGGTCGACCTAGACGACGGTGGACCCAGGACATCACAGAGAGTCTGAACTTGTCTTTGGCTGATGCAGGTCGACTTGCCCAGAATCGTGATGCGTTCAGAGCAGCTGTAATGGAGACAACGTTCTGGAAAGAATACGTCACATGATGATAGTATTGTGATCTACCTCGATTATTATTGCCTCTATAATTGTTATTGTTTCCTCTATTGTAACCCCTATTTGGGTTTGAGTCATAGTTTTCATGGTTACAATTATCATTCTCGTTATAACGAGAATTTCTGTAAGTTCGGTTTTGTTGTCTCCATGTTGGATAACTTGGATAGTTCCTATTATGACTTCCCCTGCGGAAATGTCTATAGTTGTGACAACCACTGTATCGAGGGCTGTTAGCTCATCTCCAGTCCTTCGAAGAAGAACCCTGATATGATTGGTTACCTTGGTTTTGATAATTATTCCAGTTACCCTTTTTATCAAACCTATTTTGAGCTCCTTGAAATTTGTGTGAGTAATCAGTATTGTATGGTGTTGCTGAAGCAACTGGCATACTCTCCTTAATCTTAGTGTTGCCAAAAGTTACGTCAGGGTGTGCAGTGACATATTGGCAACAATATTCTTGCATATGTTTTAGTGTTTTGGGTTTACGCTCATGAAGGAATTCAAGGAATGCTTTATTTACACAAGACATGATCTTGTCTCTAAGCAACAAGTCCATAAGTGCTACATATGTTTTTTCTGTTTCGGATAGCTCAATCCATCGTGTAAATGTTAGACGTGCTTTTGCAATGAATTCTGAGAATTCTACCCCTGTTTCAGGTACATTGTCTTAAACAAGAGACGATAACCTTCCTCTGTTAATCCATATTTTTTTATCAAGGCTGCTCTAATAACATCATAATTATCCCTATCAACCTCTTCTACCAAGCTTAAACTAGTAAGAGAATCACCTTTCAAATTCTCTGATAACTGATTAGCATATTGTGATTTATCCACATTATGAGTTCGACAAGAACGTTCAAATCTATCCAGCCAGAATGTTATGTCATCACTGGAAGGATTGAACGCTGGTAGCTTGACCTTATAAGTAGAAGGTTTTCCATTAGTACTAGATTACTGATTAACACCACTCACATTTGTCAATTTCAATTTCTCTAACTCAAAAGCTAAGAGTTTCTGTTCATGTTCCATCTTTGCTTTTTCTTTTCTTTCTTCAAATTCTCTGTCTAATCTTTTCTGTTCAGCTTCTGTGTCTAATCTCTTTTGTTCAGCCTCAGCTTCTCTGTCTAATCTCTTTTGTTCAGCCTCAGCTTCTCTGTCTAGCTGCATTTGAATCTTTTTTCTTCTGATTCTCTTTCCTGTTGTAACTTTTTCTCTTCAGCCTTTTGTGCTTTGGCATATTGAGCAAGTGCAAACTCTTCTAATCTCTCCTCAGTTTTACCCAAGGCTATCCCTTGCTTGATAAAGTAGTCTAAAGTCGACATAATGTTTAATAATATGTGACTATTTACCTGAAATAATAATGTAATCTATTTCAAAGTAAATGGCAACAAGTTCTTAATAAACTTGATTAATCAGCTCACTCTATCCCAGTCTCTGTGGGAGACAAGCCTTTTGTATGGACTTGTATGATTATTTTATAATAATGTTACCATCAAACATTTATTTCATAAGTGCAATCACGATATTAATAGTGTATGTCTAAGTATGTGTACCAATAGCATAATAAACAATAATACGAAGACAAATATTCAGCACACTACGATAACATTCGCAGAAGTCAACTAAACTAAAAAAGTTAAACTGAAAAAACTCTCACAAAGGATGTGATGATAACTGCGAAAAGGTAAACAAAACAAATGACGTCACAGTGTATAAATATAAAGGGTGTATACAACTAATGAAAGAAAAGATAAGACCTACAAATACAAACAAATCAAAACAAAACTGAAAAACAGAAAAAATATTACAGAAAGAACGATAAGTACAGCTCGACACAGCTAACAAAAATAGCAACAAATGTTGCCAGCAAATTTTCACTTAAGAAAATTGCTCCTACAGAACGCTATTATGGGACCTCTATAACGTGGTATTCCTATAATAGTCACCGCCCAACCTTAATCCCGCGAAACATGAACTAATTTAATATACAAGCAAATAACATGTAACATAAATACATATAGCATGATTAATAGGTGTGTTGTGAAGAAGGCTTAATAGCAGTATATAAATTATAGTGTCCACCACAAAATATGTCACTTTATATATAATTATTGTTCAATAGTCAAGAACATTCAGCATTCTCAGGAATGATGTTCCAACTATGAAAAAAATCCTGCTGCTCCTGCATCAAGAACTGCGGCAATGGCAGAATCGGTACTTGTCCTTCAAAATAGCAGTTTTGACAATAACGGAACTTGACCTTCTCAATAGTAAGAATCTGTGGCAACTTCAATTTGACAGGCAACGCTGGGTACCTCGCATTATGATGAAGATGATGTCTGCGCCCAAAATTATAGTCTCACCTTGACAACCCACGAATTTGGCCCACCACTGATGCAGTAATATGTTGATGCAGTAAGGCTGATATATACTCTATGTGTTGTGGGTAATCTGTTCTGGTCACCACTGATACTTGCTGGTGATTCACTACTGATACAGGTATACTGCTATGGTGGTAGTGGCTGGTGATGTAGACATAGCGCGAATGCGTGTTGGAAAGTTTGACAAGGTAGACATCTATGTGGTAGTACAGACTTGCATCACAATACGTAACAGATGAGAGTATGTAGCTTTCATCACAGATAGAAGTGTAGATGTTATGTTGAAGGAACCATATATCATACTGTCGTGAATTATTCTAATCCCCATATATAAATTAAAACGTAAATGCAAAGCCTAACAAATAAATTTAATAAAAGGAAAGAAGAATGGTAAAGAACAGTGCTGTCACAATGACTGTACTCGAAATCCCCCTTGTTTTCTACTTCGTCGGCAAATTGTAACGCTTTCACGTTGATAGTAAAAGCCTACTGTGTCGCTGCACGCTTTCTTCAATGAAACGTGTACTGTATTTCTTGGAAAAAACCTTGAGATACGCAAGCTGATCAATGACCTAAATTTAATATTTCATTCATTCCATTTTATACACGGTGTAACTAAAAGACAGATGGACTAAAGGATAGAGAGAAGGGAGAGGCAGAAAGCAGGGACACCTGCAACACTAAACACGCGTCGCGCGATACACAATTGCTGCCATCACGCGTGTAAGGCCACATGCACTAACTTTATTTCAAATCGACAGTGATAAAATTCACTACCCATACCAGAGTTAGGTTTTAAAATCCTGAAAAACGCTTATTAGGAAAGATGACATTAGATGGGTTTACGTTTGAAAACATGACAGTACCCAGACACCACATGGGGATTGAAGTGAACAGGAGGTGGTAGAAAATGCACATTTTGAACGCAGCCACCTAGCTCCCTTAAATTGAGATATTTGGATTCCTTAGGGTTTGCTGACAAAGAATATGTAAAACGTTACGCAAATAGTCTAGGAATTACCAAGTTATGGCCAAAATAAAATAGTGGGGGTGCCTGACAGCATGAAATCATTTCTGCTCATAAAATTTTTTTTATAACGTGTTTGAAAAAAACATTACGTTACGGAAATAGCCTACCATGTTAACTCCTATTTGATTGGAGCGCAACAAATGAAAGACTAAACACGATTGGTCGGACTATAAATACTATCTTGTGTTGTCAGGGGAAACGTGAGAAAAGGGGACTTTTTTGAAAAGATGTGTAGACATGGTTTGATTGGGTAGAGCTGCGAATATACTCAATTCAGAGCGTCTGTTCATTGCCACATCTTGTAATAAACCTACTAAGAAGCAGTGCGTTGAGCACCAGTGTATATTTTTTATAAAATAAAGCCTGGGACATCGGCAGATCGGAGTTGTGCTATATTCATTGCCAGTCAACGAAACTGTTTATTATTATTTCCATGAATTGTGGTAAGCTTGAAATATTCAATATCTTTTAATGAAAATTGAATGTAAATTGATAAATTATGTCTATATATATGTGTGGTTCAGTAGCGAACATGATGTAAAGCCTATAGTGCTCCAGCCTGAACAGAAGGTGTCGGAGGAAAGTAAAACTGCATGGAATGGCCAAACAGTACACTGACACCTAGATTATTAACTAGAAAGAAATAATGCTGGAATTGCAGAGGCGTAGTAACCATTAGGGAGGGAAATACTGGTATAAAGTATTTCAGATGAAGCTGACAGTTGGCCAAACGCTCTGAACTCAATGTTTGTAATGTATTGTGCTCAGTGTAGAAATGGAGTATAAATTAGTTCTGACGTAGAAGGTACAACCTTCTTGTTTCAGGGACTGTGGTCTTAAAGTTATTGAGCAGCACCTGGTCAGAGCTTTGCTGAAGCCAGAGGTGGACAGCATACTCCTTGGTCCATATAGCAACCAGTGGGGTGGCTCCAGAACTCATTAAAGAAATCGAGCAGAGGAGTCTTTTACTGCAGTCATCACGCAAGATAAGAGAGTGTGGCCATGGAGCTCAACATTATTAAAATGACATTGTAAAATTAAATTAAGAGGGGAATTTAATTGTTTTAATACCAGGAACTGAGAACATCTCCAATACTAGTTCCAATAGAAACAAACTATTGAAGTCATGATGACAAATACCAACAGAGCTTGAACAAAACAAAACCAGTATTACCTCATATTACCACTACACAACTGACACACATAGGATACCATTAATAATATATGTCACTATAAGAATCCTATTAATAAATTCTGTACATATAACTTGTAATTAAAATTGATTGTGATTCCTGGTTCCCTTTGTATTTGAATCAGGACACATATACATTCATGACAGCACTGAATACATATTGTTATTTGAAAAGTTATCAGTGACTCCTTTAAGATATCCTCTTAGAGTGTTTTATGTATGTGAGTGTCACAGTGTTGTCAAGTGTGGTGGAATAAATTAAATTGTTTATCTGTCTGTTGTTGTTATGACTTACACTTCATCATACACATACCCTAGACATATAACGTAGTCATCACATTATTCCAGAATAATTCTGACTGAGGTATACATATGTGGCAGTAAGTAAGGTTATCTATAATACACTACTCTTATTAGATATAGATACCTTCACAGCTGATCTCAGTCAGTACACTAAGTCCCCTATAAATACTTATAACATCCCACTTTACCACATATATTGGGGTCTCGCCCTCGGGATTTTGAATCTTTCCCTATTACAAATATTGGGGGTAATTCACTTCAGGGAATAATAAGAATTAAAAGGTATCCTTGGGTGAAAATAAATAAGGTTGAGCTCACAGTGCCTGTGTTGTCTTGAGTTAATTAGTCATAGATAAAATTGTTTAGACATTTATCTGTTAGACAATGGCCGACCTGGCAAAATTTCGATCTGCTGCTGTACAGACTGCGAAAGAGTTAGGAATGGACGGGCAAATTATGATTTCTTATGTCACTGCTGAATGTGACAAATATATTGAACGGGAAGAAAGAAGATTAGAAAAAGAGGCCGAAAGAAAATTAGAGGCTGAGACTAAGAGGTTGCAGATTGAGGCTGAGGCTAAGAAATTGGAGGCAGAAAGAGAAGACAAAAGATTGGCTGCAGAAAGGGAAGAGAAGAAATTAGCTGCAGAAAGAGAAGAAAAGAGATTAGCTGCAGAAAGGGAAGAGAAGAAATTAGCTGCAGAAAGAGAAGAAAAGAGATTAGCTGCAGAAAGGGAAGCAGAAAAGGAGGAGAAGAGATTACAAAGGGAACATGAGTTACGACTAAGGGAGTTTGAGTTTCAGGGCCATGCTCCTGAAAATGGTGCCAGTCCCTTTGCCTCTGATGCCACTGCTAGCCAGGGAGCCTCAACCTCAGCTATGAATTTTCATTTAGATCATTTTGTTGAGAAAGACGATGATATAGAGAGCTATCTAAATAGGTATGAACTATTAGCTACCACATATGGGTTAGAGAGAGAAAGGTGGAGCTTAAAGTTATCTCAGGGACTTCGTGGGGCAGCTTATGAAGTTTTTGCAAAAATGAGCAGAAGTGATCAGGAAAATTATGACATGCTAAAGCAGGCTCTTTTGTTAAGATATGAAAAGAATGCAGAATTTTATAGGAAAAAATTTAGGAATGCTAAACTACTGTCAGGTGAAACCTATCACCAGTTCTCTGCACGAATAGAGACATACTTGGAGAAATGGACTTCTCTGGGGAAAACCCAAGATCTTAAGGAAATGGTCCTTATAGAGCAATTAAGAGAGTCCATGGCTCCAGACCTGAGAAAGTTTCTCATGGAACAAGGTGCAGAGAGGCTGGGTGAGTTGCTAAATGTTGCTGAAAGGTATCAAGCAGCTCAAGCAGAGGTAACAGGTAATAAAAAGAAACAAGTGGATAACTTTAGGGCACCACAGAACTTTAATAAATTTGATCCTAGGGATCAAAACAAAGGTAAGCACCAGTTTGATAGGCCACGGTATGAAAATAAAAATAAAATCCCACAATTCGATGAAAGGAAATATGATGAAAGAAAATCTTACAACCAAGGAAAAAGGTGGTGTAAAAATTGTAAGATGAACAATCATGACACTGACCATTGTAGAAGGAAACCTGTGTACATGGCAACCCTTCAGGTCAGGTCGACCTCAAGACAGGAGGAGGATATT
The DNA here is from genome assembly GCA_024509875.1 of Oreohelix idahoensis. Taxonomy (NCBI): domain Eukaryota; kingdom Metazoa; phylum Mollusca; class Gastropoda; order Stylommatophora; family Oreohelicidae; genus Oreohelix; species Oreohelix idahoensis. The sequence continues at coordinate 3,337 of JAMPIV010005261.1, read as the reverse complement.
ATGTTGAATACCACTCCAGAAGAGATGAGGAAGGCACAGGCTGGAGACAAGACCCTCAAGCCTTGTTTCAGGAAATTGTCAACTTGTCATACAACTCCAGGCAAGGGAGATTTTTACATGAAAAACAAGTTGATGTATAGGAAGACTGGAGCTAGATCCAAAGGTCACGGACAGCTGGTACTTCCTAAAAGATATAGGGCAGACTTAATAAGGAGCCTACATGTGAAACCAGATGGGGACCATGAAAAATAGGTACCATCATCCAAAAGGTGGCTCACAATTATTATTGGCCCAAAGCAAGATGGGACATTGAGAATTTTGTAGAAAGGTGTAGCATAGCACATGAGGGAACACCCACAAGTGAGAACATTGATCAGGACCTGGACACGCCAAGGGGCAAAATTAGGCCTGACCATAAAAAGAAATATAAATTTGATAAAGTGGACCAAAGGGAATGGGAAGCCCCTTTTCACGGACAAGCTTCACTTAACTGTTTTACAATGGCCACTATGCGGAGAGTGCAAAAGGATGTCTTACCCCAGGTTAAGCCGAAAATCCCTCAATCGGACTTAAACAAACTGGAGGAAGAGGATGTAGAGAGGAAATCTCTCATCAAGAATTTTAAGTGGGGAGAAAGCCCCAAGAAAAGAATTGGTAGCGGTCGTTTTGTGAATGATAATTCAGGGAAGAAAAATCATCACTATAGCGCTTCGAGTGGAAGAGACCATACCGGTGCATGGACAAATAGGTCCACAAAATTAAAGGTCCATATGTAGCTTTGTTAAGAACGTGGACTGATGAAAAGGCAGAGGAAAACATTACATCTTCATACCAATATGTGAATGAGCTGACCACTCGTTTAAAAACTGGCTGGAAACTTGCCAATGAAAATTTGAAACAAGCCAGGAAGAAACATGCTGCCTATTATAACAGGAGGGCGAAAGACAGAGATTTGGATGTGGGAGAGAAGGTACTGCTTCTTCTCCCCGGGAGTCAGAATAAGTTACAGATTGGATGGCAAGGTCCATATACAGTTTTAGAGAAGGTGTCTAGAACAAATTATAAGATAGATAAGAAGGGGAAAGAAAAAATCTATCATGTGAATCTCCTGAAGAAATATTTGGAAAGAGAACATCAGGAAGAGACACACTTGTTGACCTTGTCCATCGCCATGGAGATGAAAAAGGAACCACTTTCATCATTTGAATATCCATTACACCCCTGTGAGACAGCAGCACAGGTGAAAATCAGTACACATTTAACAAAAAACTCAGAAAGAGAGAGTGCAACAGGTTCTAAATAATCATGCAGAGATGTTAACAGACCGACCAGGGCATACAAACCTATTGGAATATGATATGAAACTGATAGACCCCACACCTGTCTGTATGAAACCATATTCGATTCCGTTTGCTAAGGAAAAAGCTTTGAAGGAAGAGATAGACTATCTATTGAAGGAAGGAATTATTTCACACAGTGAATCCTCATATAGTTCCGGTGTTGTACTCTTAAGGAAGCCCTCTGGAGAACATAGACTCTGTATAGATTACAGGAGACTGAATGCTATTACAGAAGGACAGGTGGATCCATTGCCGGATACAAATCAGCTGTTTGCCAGACTAAATAAAGCTAAATATTTCTCAAAAGTGGATCTGAGTAAAGGATACTATCAGATTCCGGTAAAGCCTGAGGTTAGACCATACCTAGCTTTTAGTACCTCAGAAGGACACTATGAGTTTAATAGATTGCCATTTGGATTGAAGAATGCGCCTAGTGTCTTCTCTAGAATGATGAGAAAATTATTGGACCCTCTGAATAATCCATGTATAACAAATTTCATGGATGATATCCTTATAGCAACAGAAACATTTGAGGAACACATTGACTCTCTGAAGATGCTGTTTGATCGACTTAGGGAAGCAAATTTAACAGCCCGACCAACCAAATGTTGCGTTGGATGTAAAGAATTGGAATTTTTGGGACACACAGTTTATCAGGGAAACATGACCCCTGACCCAAAGAATTTAGAGAAACTAAAGAAAGCCCCGAGACCACAAACCAAGAAGGACGTGAGATCCTTTGTCTCATTATGTGGTTTCTACCAGAAGTATATCAAAAACTTTAATTCCATATGTGCACCGTTAACTGATTTGACACGTAAAGGACATCCAGATCGCATTACATGGACACCACAATGTGAAATGGCTTACTAAGAATTGAAGGAAAAGCTCACAAGTAAACCTATTTTGAAATTACCTGACTTAAGTCAAGAATTCATAGTAAGGACGGATGCCAGTAATATTGGGTTAGGTGCAACTCTACTACTACAGAAATCAGATGCATTGGATGGGGAATTAAGCCCAGTGGCATATGCTAGCAGAAAATTGAATAAAGCTGAAATCAACTACTCAACTAGCGAAAAAGAATGTCTTGCAGTAATATGGGCAATAAAGAAATTCAATATTTATCTGTATGGGAAGGCATTTAAGTTGCAAACGGATCACAAACCTTTATCGTTTCTAGCACAGGCTAGGCATGAGAACTCTAGGTTACTCCGATGGTCCTTGCTTTTGGCTCCCTATAATTTTAGCATTGAGTATATATCTGGAAAAACAAATTTGGGAGCGGATTTTTTAAGCCGCCATCCGTGTGATGAGAATCACCGTAAACCCCAGAAATAATAATAAATTTCTCTATGTGTATATAGAATAAAGGACTGACATATAATGTCTGTTTTAAGAGGGGAGATGTCGTGAATTATTCTAATCCCCCATATATAAATTAAAACGTAAATGCAAAGCCTAACAAATAAATTTAATAAAAGGAAAGAAGAATGGTAAAGAACAGTGCTGTCACAATGACTGTACTCGAAATCCCCCTTGTTTTCTACTTCGTCTGCAAATTGTAACGCTTTCACGTTGATAGTAAAAGCCTACTGTGTCGCTGCACGCTTTCTTCAATGAAACGTGTACTGTATTTCTTGGAAAAACCTTGAGATACGCAAGCTGATCAATGACCTAAATTTAATATTTCATTCATTCCATTTTATACACGGTGTGACTAAAAGACAGATGGACTAAAGGATAGAGAGAAGGGAGAGGCAGAAAGCAGGGACACCTGCAACACTAAACACGCGTCGCGCGATACACAATTGCTGCCATCACGCGTGTAAGGCCACATGCACTAACTTTATTTCAAATCGACAGTGATAAAATTCACTACCCATACCAGAGTTAGGTTTTAAAATCCTGAAAAACGCTTATTAGGAAAGATGACATTAGATGGGTTTACGTTTGAAAACATGACAGTACCCAGACACCACATGGGGATTGAAGTG
>JAMPIV010005260.1:0-13040 GCA_024509875.1 Oreohelix idahoensis | reverse complement strand
ATATCTTTATTTGGCATAAGCCCTCCTAACCCTCAAACTTGCTGCTGATCAGAGGTTTCACGATTTTTTAATTGAGCATTTGTAAGGACGGAATAGGTAATTTGTCAGAGATCACTTTGGATTCGTCGATCATAAAAGTTATTGTTTTGTTGTTGTTGAACTGTTGAACATAAGAACAATTGTGGGGTGGGGTTTTCGCAGTTGTGTAGGTGTTTTTTCTGTTTGTGGGACCAAAAAAAATACAATCTCCCCCCCCCCCCCCCGCCCCCCCCCCCCCCCCCCCCCGGGGCAGACCGGCCCAACGGGGAAGCTTCACTAGCTCGCGATAAACTATGAATCGTTATGTTTTATGATTGGGTAGCGAGATACGTATTTTCTGCGGGGGAGTACTATAGTGGGGTGGGCGTTTCTTCATCGTCGACGGCGGTCGGTTTTTGACCCCAAGGAAAAGGAGAGTTTCTGAAGTGGGGTTTTGTGGACTATGGGTTTGGTGTAGGTCCTTGGTTCACAGCTTTTATTATATACGTGGTGGTGGTAAAAGGACTCATTCTCCTAGTAGTAGGGGGAGCGTTGTGCTTGGCGAGTACTAAGAAATTTTCCGTTGTTGGCTAACCAGGGTCGGATGGAATGTTGTAGTTTTTTTTTTTTGGGTTGTTCTTAGTGGTATTGGGGGTGGTAAGTGGTTGTTGGCCAAGCTTCATAGGTTTTTGGTCTTTGTTATGCATACTTGCGTGGACTGGGCAATGTGAGTACAAGGGTATACACAGTGGCCAAATCGGGAATACTGAAGAGGGTAGATTTCAACCAGTGTCAGTTGTCTCAGGGGAGTCAGGTATCGATACATCAAGCGGATGTGGGATAGCGGGACAGCCAGCTTACTTGAGCGTACTTTCCCGTAATGAAGGGGGTACAGCCCCCACCCTAAACCCCCTCACCCTGGCTCGGGGAATTATGACGGAATGCTGTGAGGTTGTACACCCCATTTTTGCAGGGGCCGTTGCTAGTTGACAGAGCACCACTCACTAACCCGGATTAGATTTTTAGGCGGGCGTGGTGGGAATTTGGTACTGTGGGGGGTCCACGGTGCGAGGATAAGTACTTGGACACTGGTCGCCCAACATCGCCCCTTGATAAAATCGGATCGAATGGGCTGCTGCGGGCACGGGTGTTTCCTCATCTGTTTCCACACTCGACCCCTCCCAACCCGCGCCGTATAACTCCTATCTGACAGCATCTACTTTACTGGGGCCGAGTTGACCCCCCCTAACCCTCCCTTCGCATGGCGCTCCGCGTATGTCAGGTCCCCCTGGAACCACTCGTTAACCCCCTACCACATCTATGTTCCATACTCATTCCTCCATGTCCTAGGGTTTCTCCTGTGCAACTCCCAATTCTGCTGAGGTGGAGACCCGAGGTCGGCAACACCTGACAAACCTTTCCATCTCTAATAGTAGTCTTATAGAAATAGTTAAGAAGTCACCCATCGTCGGCCATGGAGCTCAATCTATTTGTCACCCCCACACCCCCTCCCCACCCCACACTCCAACCACTCTTAAAATTTGTAAGTAAATTATAGTCGGGTTATATTATTCTGGTTTGTGTTTTTATAAAATTGACTTGCAGTTATTGTGTATATATTTAACTATGATTTGTCAACGTGAAGTGATTGATGGACAAACACAAAACTATCCGTAGCGGGTTTTTACACATTTTTTAATGTGTTTTTCTCTGTGGATTCGTCGGAATCTTATTTATATCAGTGTGATTGTATTATATGTTATATATTTGGTCCTTGTATACTTGTTCGCTAATTTAAATATATGGTTTAAATCGTGCTATCATCTTTTTTTCTTAATTGTCTAAGAAGTATTGATTGTCGCAATAACCTGGTTACGCACTGTGTTGTTGAATCAGGACTATTCATCTATGTAAGATATTATACATTATATTTTATAATTTTGAAATTTTACAAATATGACTCGTTTAAAGATTGTCTCATTAGATATGTTTACTCTGTTACAGTAGAGTGTATCAGTGCTTGTCCAGTGTGTTGGAATAAATTAAATTGTTTATCTGTATTTTGTTGTTATGACTTACACTTCTTCCACATATATTAAACATTACACCTATACGACCATCTATAACGGTGTACATCACCAAATTATTCCAGTAATAATTTCTGTCAGGAGGAATCAGACTTACTGTACCGGACATGCAAAAGTTTGGTTATCTGTAATATACACTACAACAATATTAGATACAGCCATTAACACTTCATAAGCTGATCTTCAGTCATTCAGTAAACTATCGAGACCCCTATAGATATTTTTTAAATCCAACTTTACCACATGGGATTACACTCACCGTGCCTGCAACGACAAGGTCACTGGAGTTCCTTGCTCGGTGTGGGGGGGTCCTTGGTTTCACGATCCAAGTTGTGGTGCGGTTTCTTTAAATCACATACGGGACTCACAGGGGTCGATCCCAAAGCATGCAATGGAAATTGGGGGCTCTACACAGAGCAAACCTCTGGGAAGGTTAAGGCGGCCGGCGTGATTGCTGACCTCACTTCATCCCCTAGTGTTGGCCGAGGGTAAAGGTTATATATGGCTTCCTAACACACACCATATTCCCAATATGCGCTCATTGGGTCTCCAGTTGTACATCAGGCGTTAATTCCGACAACGGTTGTGAGCAGGAGTGGTATAAAAAGTAAATAAATAGTAAATATGAGTAAATAATCACAAAACGAAACAACTGAATAATTGAATGATATCTCACTGACCCACTACTTATGTCTCTATAGCTCCCAACATTAACGTTTATTAACATCTTATGAGACAAAGTGGTAATTTTACAGACAATACTTTTTCCCAAAAATTGCCCTGTCTCACCATAGTTATGTACTTCAAGTGCTCTCACTTCTTCATTTCCAGCGAGGACTAATGGTCTTTTACATTTTCTCTAAAACATTCATTTGGAACGCATCTTATTTCTTGTTGTATATGGTTATTGATTTGTTCCATTCCACACGCCCTTTCTTCTTGTAATGTATGACTTCTTCTTCTTCTTCTTCCGTCCTTAGCCAAAGACCGACCAAGCAGTCAGAGGCCATCACGCCTTGTGGCGTCTTTAAGGGACCATCAGCAGTATTGTATTTTATCACTTCTGTTTTTAGTTTCACCATCACGCATAGCTGGTCCCACGTTCTTTAGTGCAACAAAACAAATAGATCCATCTTGCCCGTTTGTTTCCATTATCGGTGTGAACAAGCCAACGGGTGATCAGTCCCGTTTGGGCAATGTATGACTACGTGGTTTGTGTTATTGATACTTAGATCTCGTGATGTAATGTTTAGCCAAGCTTGGCTTTTGTGTATATATTCCTCACTGTTTTGGTTTTTACAGAATCCACGGTGTTTGGTTGATTTGTAGGTAGCATGACGCACATCTTTAATTTTCTGACGTAAAGGCAGGTTGTATTCCTATACCTAATGTCGAACCACTGTACAAAATTCCTTGCCTTTGGCCGGTGTACCTAAGCTTGATTAACTGTGGTTCGTCTCGGTTTCCAAGAACATACATGCTTATAAATATTTACTATACATTAAATAGCCCCTTCAGTCATAACCGAACAGGGCCCCCCCCCCCCCCCCCCACCCCCCCCCCCCCCCCCCCCCCCCCCCCCCCCCCCCCCCCCCCCCCCCCCCCCCTCCCCCCCCCCAATATTTATTCTTTTGTACTGCTTTTTAAAATTCAAGTGTCATAAATTTGAAATAGTTTTATATTTGGTACGCCAGAGGCGACGCCACCCCCAGCGATAATGCTTTGTTATATCTTTTGTCATCGGGTGTTCCTTCTGCCGACCATTTTCTCACTCTCCTTTCTGATCTTGTTGATGAAGTGTGTAGCTTTCATGTTTTCGGCCCTGACAGGTTATTTATGATCTGGTGGCGCCGCAGAATTGAATCGCACTTCGGTTGATCGCGTTCATGGCCAGCTTTCATCTCGCTCTCTTGTGGTTTGACGTGGATGTTATGTGTTTCGATCGTAATACGTGCCACTTCTATAATCTCTGTTCTTTGCCAAACTCAACATACTTTGTATTCTTACAGGTAGCACTTACGATTCGAGCCCAACTTGTTTCTGGGCGTTTGCCAACCTGCCATGAGTTGTGTACCCGTGTAATATAGAAATGAATGTATCTATCTCCGGTTTTCTAAGGTCGCCCAGTGAGCTCGCTTTGCGGACAGCTGTGTTCCACTGTGTCGGTCGCGGTATGTATTGTTAGTCCGAATAACGTACTAGCGTTGAGTGGAAGAAACAGTTCTCATACTGCGGTTACTCAAAAAATTTGATTCTTTGCAAACATGTATGGCCACGGTGGGAGCTTAGAGGGACTTGGTACTAGTAGCTACAAATGTCAGAGGTTACTTTGTGATGCGTACATTGTTTACGTATCGTGCCATATAGATATGAGCTTGAGAGATTTTGGTGCTCTGATGCCGGCCAGTTCTGGGGCTCTCGTGAGAGTTTTCCGTACGACTACAAGATCTCAGGCCTAACTATGAGTGTTCTAAAACAGTTAATAGCACAATTACTGCGTGGTAATAATTTTTATAGTGGAAGAATTAATTAGTATTTTATACTTTAGATATAGGTTTTTTGGTAGGTTATTGATAAGTACTTTTTTATTTAATTTCTTAGATTATTTTGATATATTATTACGATTGAAGTTATATATCGATAATTATTGATTATGGTCGCTGGTATTATATATATGTATACCTTATGAGAATTACGTTTAGTGCATATTTTACAAGACGTTTATGCGACTTCCTGACCGACCTGCAACACGCCTCGTAGAATATAAGATGGTAGTACAGTGCGCCACTGCACTCCATTGCGTGAATTGGCTTGGAGAACTATGCGGGACATGGCTGTTAATTACAATTTGTTTTGCTTCGGATGGAATTTGTCGCTGAATGGTGTTGACGTTGATTTTTTTTTTTCGCTAGTTCCCACCTGCTTTTTTAAGACTCGCTTAGTACGATAGTAAAATTAGTCAAAGTCTTGCGTATGTTTGATTTCACTCCCTTGGTCCCCAAGCACTGCTAATATACACAGAATAGAAAGTGTAGGATGGCTGCGTAGAATGTTGTTCTTCGGATTCATTTGTCAGTCTGGCACCAATTATTATAGCGAGGGTTTTTTCGTGGGTGTAGGAATCGCTAACAGCGTGTTTGTAGTAGCTAGCGACACCATAAGCATGGGCCGTAGCTCACAACTCTTGTAGAAATGACAACGTAGTGTCTCTAATAATATATACATTCATTTCATTTGACTGTTTTGATGCTGCCTGATTCAGACAGAATTAACTCGTATAGTGAAGTTTTCGCTTATACCAGTAAATCCAGAAAATTGCGGTGTTGTTTTGCTATTTGTGTAGCGCTTAACGCCGAAGAAATGTGGGCTTTTACGTCTGGTCTACCATACTTTGTTCATTGAGGAACATACAAAGAAGTCACATCACAGGGATTAATATCTATTCATTTCATTTGCCACTCTGTTTGTACTACTGCCCGTACTATAACATGCTATCTACCTGCAGGGTTCTCGCGCCAATATGCTCTAGTGGGCATTTGAGTTGCTAGCGACCTGCATTAACTTTCGGAGACTCCTTGGATCACAACCTCACTCCTCATAAGTTTGGCCTTCGAATGGTAAACACGAATCTCTCAATTATTTCATTCGCAATGCACTTTTGCCTGTTCTTAGACTGCCGAGCACATAAACAATGTTTCTACCAGTAAAACAGCTGAGTAGATTGTGGCGCCTCTTTCCTCAAATTTACTGCGCAAAACTCGAGTCCTCAATAAGTGTACATTCATTATAATTTGCTGTTTTACTGCCGACAGATATCATTGAATCTACCAGAGTTACTAGTGCTTGAGTAGCTAGGCATTCATAGTGAGCATTTATTCCACAGCTTGGCTAACACGAGTGAGCCTAATTATATATCATTCATTCTCGTTGCCTGTTTTTACTGTTACGATCAGCCAAATACAGTGTAATATACCGTAGTTAACAGCCTTCGGAGTTAACGCTAGCGCGCACTCACTTACTACTTGGCAACACGGAGTCTTCAATTATATTCATTTCATTTCACATTTTGCCTTGTTTTACTGCCGCGATCTATTAAAATATGTAGAATCTAACACGTGTAAACAGCTGTGTAGTCGCGTAGCGCGGGTCATGACTCAACCATATGCGCTGGAGGCCAGTAAACGAGTCTCTCATTAATATCATTCAATTAGTTTCTGCTGTTTTTACTGCCGACCTAAATTCCAGTGTTTATCTAACTTGTAAACAGCTCGGCCCCTCACACCGTTTTACAGAATACATCTGCGGTAATAATCTATTCATTGTGTTCTTTTTTCTAGTTTTTTTTAGTTTTTGTTTTTTTTTTATGTTTTACTTCACAGTTTTCTTTGTCGTAGATTTTTGACCATAGATTTTTATTTATTTTTTTTTTTATGTTTATTATGCGTCTTTGTAGCGTGTATTTTTTTATTTTTAGTCTGTACAGCTCCCCCCAGTACGTTTTTTATGCAAGATACCCGATAGTAACACACATTTAATGTATAAGTTTTTTAAAGATTGTATTGATGCTTTTGTTAGTTTGGGTTATGATTTTTTTTGCTTTTTTTTATGATTTAGATTTAGGGCTTTGTTTAAAGATTTTTGTTATTGTTATTTTACCACCCCCCCCCACGTTTTATTTTTACCAGATCGGACTGTTTGCCGATAGAAGATTTTTAGGTTGACAGTATTTTTGTTTTACGTTTTTTTTTTTTTTGAATACGTATGGACGATGGTTTTTTTTGAGTTTGCATTTTTTTAGTAGAGATTTTGTTACTATATTTGGTCGCATCTCGACGATTTTTATGTAAATGGATTTTTATAGTTCGATTATTTTATGTTTTTATGTTTTCTGTTTTTTTTTTCTATTATTTTTTAACGCTTTTTTTTTATGTTTTTTTTTTTTTTTTTTTTTTTTTGCCTGTGATAGTTTGGCTTATCTTTTGTTTAGAGGTATATGTGTTTTTTTTGTACTTTTTGTAAATTGTTCGTTGACGCATTTTATGGTATTTTTTTGGAGTATCAGTGAAGTACATGACTTTTAGGTTGTATTATGATCGATTGATTACTAATTAATAAAGCTCGATAAAATTAGAATGTGATCATGGAGTATTCACAAGTGTAGTAAGATTCTGAACTAGCGATCTGATTAGTTGAGAAGATGTTAATAATGCGAAGCTATAGTTGAGAAGTTATTGCTGCAGTTTTTATTTTAGCTGTATGCGATATTCATGCGTTAGTCAGCTTTTGGACACGTTGTTTATGATATTTGACCGAATGTTTGAACTCTGATACTTTCCATATACGCATGTTACGTTTTTCATTGTAGATGTCCGATGTTATTAATTTTTATTTTTTTTTTTTTTTGTTTTTCGTTTTTTTTTTTTTTTTTTTGGCTGAATTTAGTTTTGAAGCTTTTATTTTTATAAACGCCGAAATGAAATGTGCAAGAACGAGCTGGAATACAAAAATAAGCGATTCTTGGCAGACAGCAAATATAGTGAAGATATGTCAAAATATGTAATGATGGGCGTCTAGATCTATTATTTTTTTGCGTATTGGACATTGGATGGTAAATAGGTTTTAATATGGGAGTATTTTTGTCGCGTATTCGATTCCTTTTTTTTTTGTTAGGTGATTGAAAGTTTATTTTACCGTGAACTGTCATTTCGTTGTTTGTACTGTGGTGGTTATGGAGGAAATCGTCCGATTGGTTATCTTGCTGTTGAGTAGTCTCGACAAAAACGTGCTATTTGGGTTGATGACGCTCGCGATTTATTTGTTTATGAAAGTGCCATAGCGATTTGTCGCGTTATATTGTTATTGAACGATAATTCCCTGCGTGTACAAATTACTACGGATCGGTAGAAGCCTTGATTTGGAAACTCATTTTATTGATTATTTTTATTTATTTAATGAAAGTAACTCAATGTGATCCTAAAATCGTTTAAAAGTTAGTCTAATATAAACATTTTGCGAGATGCTCCAACATCACATATTTTAATCAGCGTCTGTTAAATATAACTTTAGTTTTTTAAGAAATTAGGTCCAGTAAATGGCGGATCAATACATTTGCTAGTTGATGGTACTGGGATAACCCATAGATGGGGGTTTTGTGGAGATCTAGCGCGCCCCAACGGATGTTGAATAAAGGACTTCATTAGTTTTTAGTATTTGCGATTGATACAATGATTTAAATGAGGTGATCGAGAGAGACGAGTGAGGGGTACTGGAGAGTAGGTATAGGGCGTGCGTATAATCTAAACACGTGTGGGTGTCAGCTGAATGGTGTTAAGAATAGCTACTGGATCGAAAGCCTGGGGAAATGGCCCAGAAAATTGAAAGTTTGGTTTACATGTCTTGTTATTTGAAGAATGCTGGATGTATTTGGTCAGGGACCGTTGGATAAAGGTCATACAATGATAACAATTAAGGTAAACATGGTTGTCAGATGTAGCCCTAAGACAAGTTGAATGGTTTGTTAAAGGTATAGGGAAGTGATAATATATGTAAGCCATGATGGGGTGGGGGGTGTGAACCAGCGCATGATAACGCTGGGCTGTCCTCAGAATTTCAGGGATAATGGCAGCTCATTAGAATTATGGTTTTTCACATGGTTGTTTTTTGTTTTTGTTTTTTGTTTGGCAGCTTTACAGAATTTTCAGGATCAAACATTGTTTCAGGTTGTGTGATTTGAGAATTTTTCAGTGTTTCAGTGACGTGGTCGAAAGTTACAGCTTTTTATGGGAGTGCTATTTGTTTTTTGCTCTTTTACCTGAAACATCGGCCTTGTACTGAGGGGTTTTTTGGTTTGACAACGTCGTTTTCACACTAGATTTAATCTTAATGTGTTTTGCGTGTTGTTTGGTTTTTAGTGGATCGTTTGAATGGTTTGGTACATAGATCGAGAATAATGGGCCAAAAGTGTGAAGATCTGATGGATTTTCTGTTGAGTGGTTTGAATTTTTTTGATTAGGTCTTTGTCGTAGCCGTGAGTAAAAGAATACTTGTGTTTGTGCTTTTGCTGTGAGTTGTTTTTTTTTTTTGATACACAGTTTGAATTTTTTTTTGGGTAAAGTTTTTTTTAGCCATTTTAATTTTTGGTTGATGCTGTTTTAAAATCGTTTGTTGGTTAGTGGATTACTTGATTCCTTTTTTATATCAATTGGGGCTCGAGATTTTTTTTGGAAGTGTCCTTTTTATATTTTTACTTTTATTTTGCATTCTTGGTCTTTCTTTTTTTTATTTAATCTTATAACCCTCAGACGTCAATTTACTTGATATGTTAGATAAAGAAATCATGGTCACCTTGATGCTGTTGGTAGATCTTTGTAGAGGTCACTTTTCCTTTGGTATCTGGTAGCGGCGTTGCTAGCTGGTGAGGGAGCGCCATATTTGCTCTGTTATGTATGTTCCTCTTATGTTGGGCACTAGTTTTGAAAGTAGGATAGTTCAGCGAGGAGATAAAATTAAATGGCTTAAAGGTAAGACTCCGGTGGAAATCAGGAGCGAATTTTTTCGGCAACAGGAGAAGGAAGACTACGGTGAGTGTTTTTATCTGAGACATATGTGCTCCATGGTAAAATGAGCTGCAAATTACTTTTGACAGATCGATTGATTGATTGATTATATTATTTTTTTTAAAAAGGGTATCTTCTGCCAAAACGAGATGTCTAGCATGTGAAAATACTGACGGACAAGAAGAATAATGATATGGACCGCAAAAGTGTCGAAGTCCGGATAAGGATATTATGAGACACTTTATAATAAACGACTAACCGTAAAAAAAATGAACGGTGCACATTTGTGGGGTTTGCTTATTCTAGCAATAGGGATGCTATGAAGTACATGAACCAATTTCTTCTTCTTCGTTACGTTCTGGAAAAGGACGTTTGGTTGCGTTGTCCGTTTGCACAGCAGAGCTGCGATATTTGCGCCTTTCGGCCGGATACACAACATCCGACTATCAGACACCACGCTCGACATTTTGTTTGGACCGGTGTATTGCCTTTCCCTCTTAAGATCCCTAACTCCTCACAGCAGCCAGAACCAGCAGTGATTGCAGCCTGTTTCCCAGTGACCACCACTTTGAGGTGATGAAATAGGAATGGAAAAGTTTGTTGGATCATCTTCATGGATTTGATGGAAAGCCCCTTAAGCAAGCAGAGCAAAGCTGAGTCGATGACAAGCATTCATCTCGTTTGCCGCGTCTTCGGAACCAATTCAATCAATCGACACTCCCAATGAGCATGAATCTTTAACAAATACAGCTACGTCTTCCTGTCATGTGCCATCAGCTCAGGGGCTGTCCATTGTCTTCCCCATTTTTGTCATATGTGTGCCCAGTTCTCTCCTTAGGCGTACCTTCACTTTTACTACCTTGGAGATTCCATATCAAGCAGTGCCTGATAACATATAAAGTAACAGAGTGCTCTAAAGACAACAGCTGTAGAGAAAATTAAGTGTTAATGTTAATACGCTGAGTCATCATGATGAAAAAAGTCACGTGAAAACGACGAAAAAAAAAGGATTTGTGTGCGTGTGTGTGTGGCGGAAAAGGAGTATTGGGAATCTGTCGCAGTCGAGCCCAGGAATGCACGGCTGGCGTTACTTTAAAAAATATGCCTGTACAAATGGAACACGCGAGATTGTAGTAATATGAGCATATTGACAGCTGTAATTAAGAAATCACGTAATCATATCCGGCTGTCTGTAATCACATCCTTCCTGTGTCTCTACGTGACAACGCGTAATTTCTCCGCGCGCGCATGGGTAAGTTGTTAAAGCACGTGTTCCGGTGGATACCAGGATAAGTTTTGGACACTTATGGGACTTTTAAACCGCAGCGATGACATTTTGCGTGACGTGTGCTGTTGTGGGTGTTGCTATTCCTGGCGTTGATGTTGTCAACAGTATTTTGTTACCGAAGGCGTTTATGAGGTGCTGTGAATGTTTCTGTTTCTGCTGCTCATTATTAAATCTATTGCGGTGATTATTATTCGCGTTTTGTGTGTGTTTGTTCTTGCTAATGGCAGTGGGACAAATGACTTATTACTAAGGAAAGACAAAATGTCAACACATAGGGTCACGTGCTCTGAGTATGACATCAATGAATGACACCGCCTTCGAGACTTCGCAGTTTAAGCTGTAAATAAAAGAAAGAGAAAAAAATGGAGGGGGGCGGGAGGAGAAAGAGAGAGAAAGTGATTGAGAAAAGAAAGACAGATGGACAGAAAGGAAGCCAGAAAATAAAAAAAACAGAAAGAAAGGCAGGCAGACATACAGAAAAGAAAATATGAAAGACAGTAAATAGGAAGGAGAGAAGACAGAAAGGATGGAAGACAGAAAGACAGAAAGAAAGAGATTAATAACAGACCGAATAATTCGGACAGCCAGAAAAGCAAATTCGACAATTCTTAAAAATAAAAAAAAAAGCAAAACAAACAAGAACAACAGCAAAAGCATTAACCTAATTAACAAGTAAGGCCAAACAAACTTCTTTTATCGCCTCAATAAAAGTTAAAAAAAATAATAATAATTTATATCAGACTAAATTAGAACAAACTACAATACCTGCACCCAAGTTTGCTACAAAACAGATAGCAGAAGGTTTTATGCAGCAGGCTCCCAAACGCAAACAAATTTGCAAAGGCATGAAAACTAGGAATTTATTTCAAACAGAGGCTGAATATTATTTCATTATTTTGATAAAAACATTTAGCAAAAATATAAAAATCCTACACATCTTCGTATTTCTAGCTCTTTTTTTTACCTACATTTTTGACCATGCGTGAGACAAATTACTTCTTGTGATGTTAAGAATTAAATAAAAGTTCCAGATTTCCAGGCACAATTATAAAATTGAACTTATTCACTTCTATGTACGATAACAAAACAAACAAATAACTTGTTAAAAAAGATAATTTAGCACTTTTCCAATTACAACAAAGTGTTAAGTAAATCTCCACAAATTGGACTGGGAAGGTAGAAAATGGGTTAAATTGTGTTAACGTTTCTTGAGAAAGGTTTAGGAAAACACTGTAAATGCGGTATTAAATGAGAGAGTTTATAATCAAGATGTTTATTGGATAAAAAAACGTTTCACATGTCTCTGCTAGTCTACTTTTAACAGAACGAAAATGAAATAAAAAAGAAAGAAGGAAAGATCACAACAGAAAGAAAGAAAGAAAGACAGAAAGAAAAGACAGACAAACAGCATTTTCGGAAGAAACAAATCTATAAACGTTGTGACGGAATTATTGGTTTGATCTCTTCTCCTTTCCGGTCGTATTCAGTTACATTTGTTGTGCGTACTGATTACGTGAAATTTCCGTGGTCGGCCCATTTCTTTCTCTGCTATCAAGCAGATATTAGCTATTTTCTTATCAATTTTACACTCCCTTCAGTGATAATTCGTCATGTTTGCTTTAAGCTTCTCGGCTTTGCTAAGATTAGGCACAGGTAAAACCCCAGATGGGCCCGGTCAGTTTCGCATACCGACCGAGCATTGTGTTTACCTAAGGCGGGCTGGGAGATAAATTACCCGTCTGCGGACATATTACAGACATGCACTTGACAGAAGGATTGTTGTAATCAGCTTCCTGCAGAATTAGTACGAAGATATTACTTGAGATAAAAGTAAGACGTTATGCGTAATCACTGACGAGAATAGTACGGAAATCTCATTTCCATATTTGGAAATATGCATTAACGCACAGGTTTTGACACTATTGGCCTGCATTCGAGATGTAGGAATAACCACGATTCTGTTTGGGACCTGGTTTATAGTAAACTGTCACATATGTATGTAAATAGTGCAGCAGTGTCCCGTCCACCTTGCTTCCCCATCTTAGGTTTATAATTGATGCTACGCAAAAAACATACAATTCGCTGACGAAA
>JAMPIV010005259.1:0-249332 GCA_024509875.1 Oreohelix idahoensis | reverse complement strand
TTTGGTGTGTGGGTGATTGTTTTTTGTTGTTGTGTAAGCCTAGTTTGCAGTCCTCCTCTGAAGGCTTTGGGGGGGGGGGGAAATTTGGTTTCAGGTCGAGTGACATATTAGAAATGGGGTGTTTTATTTACTTCTAGTACCCATTGGGGCTGAATGGGTGTTTATTCTCTGTATTATTGATAGTGAAAATCATACTTTTGTTTTGAATTGATTTTTTCCCATGTCTGCCATCGCGCAGCATATAGGATTTTTGTTTTTTCTATAAATATTTTTTTATGACTTGTATCTCTGAATAAACATTAGAAAACCTAATTTACCTGGCGGATCATAACTTTCTTTTTTTAAAACCCTGCTTATCTTGTAATTGTTAAATGTTAAAAGCAACTTGGTGTCTTCAGTCCCTTAATTTATATATCTATTCTTTTGGTTGATAGGGTGAGCAAAGAGAGGGTATGTGGGAATTCATATAAAATAAGTCCGAGTGGCAGGGTTAAAAGAGTGTTTTCCCATCGTTGTAACGCCATGACTGATTCACATTTTCCACCACATTCCATATTTTAGACTTCTCTCTATTTTCCTACTCCTCACTCTGACTTTTGTCTTGTCTCAGACAGACTCTTATCACCACTCTTGGACATACATGAACTAAGACAGTTAGATAACAACATCAACTATGTACACGAACAAGACAGTTAGGTCACCAAACATGTACAAATGGTACTCGAACAAGTCGGCCGTCTGTGGGCCTAATGAATATGAACGCAGTTTCATAATCCAGATATACCAGGTTCGAAACATGCTGCAGGCGGTTTGGTTACCAGACACCGCTTTGTGGTAGGATTTTTAAACAATGGGTAAAGAGCGCGCCGTACCGTTCAGACATCGAATGGCAAAACTTAAAAGATTAGTTGCTTATCCTTTACAGGACGTGGCTAATCAACCCTGCTTTTTATTGGCTGTTTGTGATTTTTCTAGGCAATTTTTTTTCCATTCAGTAGTTTGCCATTGCTTTCCTGAAACGGTACGGCGCTTATACCGATTGTTAAAAATCCACACAAAGCGATTTTGCGTACCAAACCGCCTGCAGCAGGTTTCGAACCTGTATATCTGGATTATGAAACTGCGTTCAATATCCATTAGGCCACACAGACGCCGACAATTAGCAAACTAACTGAATGAAATGAAAAAACAAAATGCCTTAGAAAAATTCACAATCAGCCAATAAAAGCTGAGGTTGTTTGCCTCGTTTCTGTAAAGGATAAGCAACTAACTTAAAAACATGAGCAAGGGACAGCTAGTGCCACAAACTACTATGTATGAACAAGACAGCTTAGTTCACAACATCTAACCATGTACACGAACAAGAAAGTTAGGTCACCAACATCTACCAGGTACATGACAAGACAGTTAGGTCACAAACATGTACCATTATACACGAACAAAGACAGTTAGGTCACAACATTGCGATTCCCGGAAAGCTTAAATTCACTTATATTTCTTTTCTGTTGTCTAGTGTTTCTAGTTTTTTTTTTCTTCAAAAAGTGTTGGTTAATATCCACCTATATTTATTTATTCATTGTTCACAGTGCTCAGGTTTCCTCCATTATTGACAGAAATTACCGCGCATAAGGGAACAAAGAGCAAATGAAGAGGTGGACAGAACATTTTAAGGAACTTCTCAATAGAACAGGTCCAAAACATCCTCCAGACACGCATCCGCTGAAGAAGAGCTACAAATCAACTGCAAATTTTCAACGAAGGGAAGAAGTGAAGAAAGTCGGCCAGATGAAACATTCCAGTAGAGGCCATCAAAGCCGATATTGACACTGCCACAGAGTTATTATACAAATAACTGGGTAAAGTCTGGGAGAGGGAAGAAATGCCAGCAGAATGGGAAGAAGAGTATCTTGTTAAATTACCAAGGAAAGAGCTTTACAAGAGTGCACTAAACGGCACAAAACCTTAATTGGTACAGTATAATTTTCTCAAAAATTTTTTTTCACCAAACCCTAAGGGAGGTTGGGGGAGGTTTGAACACCTATATCCCCCCCCCCCCCCATATCTACAGCCCTGTGTTGAGGCATTATGGAACCCCAATGAAGATCATTAACTCTTCTTCTTCTCGTAGACTCTCAGACGTCCACTTGAATGTTCTCAAAGAAAGCAGACGTCAGTTCGAGGCTATTTGAATCCCCGTAGAGCTTTTACACGAAAGGAGCAGGCGTCGGCCATATGCACTTTCTCTGTACCGCAAATAAGGGGCAACTTTTATCTTTTTGCAACAATAAAGAAGACTTATAAATACATGATAAGCAGAGTTTTTCACGAAGGAAAGTTTACACAACCGTTTGGGCTAAGAATTGGAGTTCTACAATGACCCCTATTGTCACCAACATTTGGCTTCCGAAAACATCGACCTTGACCAACAGAAATGGAATCCAGTGGACTCTGACTTAACAGCTTGACGATCTAGATTTTCACGTTGACCTTGCACTTCTTGGCATTAGGGGCTATCCATAAAAGACGTCCACAGCAGAGGGGAGAGGGAGGGGTATGTAAAAAGTGGTCAACTGTGGACATGGGAGGGAGGGAGTATTTAAGTTGAAAGTGGGCGTCCGATTCACAAACCACATAGCAACTCTCACTCACATACAGATCTATCAAGAATAAGAAACGCTCTCATCTTCGAAAGCTTCTTACTGTCCAGTTAGACCCAAATAAACGTTCTTCAGATTTTGTCCCTCTTGCCAGGCCTTCCAATCCTTCTAGACTCAAAATCTCTAATACGAAGAGGTTTTAACTTCTATGCTCCTGTTCTCTGGAACAAACACCCTTAGTATATTAACTCTCTGGAAACCGACATCACAATTATTGTGATTTCATCATTATGTTCTTTTCTATGCGAATTTACGAACAGTAGAGCGGAGGCATTTTTTTTTTATTTACCTCCCATAACCATTTTCCAAAGTGGCGGATTGTTTTTACTAACAGTTTGCCGAACATTAATTTTTTTTTTTCTAAGTCATAGTAGACATGGAATTTTGTTTCAGAAGTTAAAATGACCAAAAAAACACGCTTTCCTTCAACCTTCAGGTTGCTTGATTATTTTATACCACTAAGGTCGCGACAATAATCATTTTAGTATAAATTTAGTTTATTTTTACAACCATTGATAAATTTTATTCTGAGTTTAAAGAATCTCGATGCACTGTTTGTTGCCTACAATGTGCCAGGCCATAATACATACAATGCTGTTGATAGGCATATGGCACCATTATCTAATGACCTACGGGACTTATTTTGCCACTTGATCACTATGGACCACGCTTTGACTCCAAAAGCAAAAGTGTAGGCCAATTTCAAGAAAGCTGGAGAGACACTTGCTGAAGTTTGTAATAAAACAGTCATTGATGGCTACAGTGTGCATGCTAAGTATGTGGAACCTGAAGATAGTAGCAATGCAGCTGATCTTTCCGTTCCAAGCCAGCAATGGTGCCGCGACCATGTCCAGCAGTCACTGTAATATGAATACATTAAAGTACGAACCACACATTGTAATATAATGCGATCTCCTTTAAGGATCAGACCATCTTCGATGCTTAACTCGTCCCTCATCGAGTAGTATGGACGGAGGTGTGTTGGAACTTCCCTGATAGAGCTTGGCCATCCATGGTATATCAGTTCTTTGAGAGAGTTAAGGATAGGATCTCTCATTGTGTCTTCTCTGATGTGTTCAAGCCGATTACCGCTAAACTTGACAAAATCAACTTTGATGTTTGGGGTAAGATCTGCTGTCTTGTTGGGGTTTGGTAGTCTGCTGAGAGCATCTGCAAGACCTATATCCTCTTTAATGTTGTTAATAGTTACCACACTCAGCTTTTCACACATTGGTAAACCCAAAATTGCAGGTCCTTCAACATCTACCAAGTAAAATGTTGACGATGTCCATTCAGAGCCTCTGTATGAACATTCGAGTCTTACTGCTCCAAAACAGTCTATACTTGTTCCATTGTAAGCTCTTAGCTTTGTCCTGCCACTCCTACGTTTTACATCCCTTGTGGGAAATCCTTGCTCATCCACCTTGTCAGGCATGATCTGTCTGAATATTCTTAAGGGTAGAGTGTTACCTTGGGCACCTGTGTCTATCTTGAACCGAATATATCTTTCTTTGTGCCTTTTAATTCCTGGTATTCGGAATTGTACCTTGCAGAAAGCCTGCGTTCTCTTTGGTTCATTACTGAAAGTTAGTATCTTCACAGTATCAAAAGTGGAAGGATCACTTTCTTCACTGGAGTCAAGGTCCTCAGTCATCATAAAGTGTGTTTGTTTTGATGACTCTCTGCTGTGAAAGTTGTGTTGAGCACTGTCTTGTTTCCTCTTGAAACATAATTTTATCCAGTGGCCCCTCTTTCTGCAGTAATGACATGTAGAGTCTTTAGCTGGACAGTGGTTTTGTATGTGGTTTAGGCCACAACATTTACACATAGCACCTCTGCTTGTGTTGTGTTTTTCTTGTTGCTTCGAACCAGTTGCTTTGTTGTGTCTAGGTTTATAGCTTTTCACTGCATCCACCTGGGCTGCTAATGTACCTTGCTGAATTTGTTTAATGTTTAGTGCTTGTGCCTCGTGTTTCCTGCCTTCATCCAGAAGTTGTTGTAAAGTTGCTTCTAGGATATATGGAGTTAGGGTTTGTCCTTCCAGACCAGTGGTCTTGGAATATAGATCTATGCGTTGGCGCCATAACAAGAAAGCTTCACTCTTATCATCTTGACCGGCGAATCTCATTTGCGGTGCGTTGCGATATTGTTTCGCCGCCATGGCTGACCTCGATGACGAAAATTAGCCGAATACTGTACTCACGTGTTATCGTGTAGCTGTTTTGCGTCAGTCCGGTATCGACCGCTGCCACCATGTAATGTTATGATGTATGTATATAAGCATTACCTCGTCATCTACACAAGCACACACATGTTTCAGAGAGCACTCAGTAAAAGCATGTTCAGTTCGTAGCCATGTTTATTTACAGAATATCGTACATGTCAAGATTCGCATTATATTACAATGTGTGGTTCGTACTTAATGTATTCACACAACATACTGCCTACAAATTGTCAAGTGCAATACTCTCACATGCTGTGGACAGAGACGCGCAAACTACAGTGAGATATTTCGTAAACAATTCATTCCATCGCCAATGCCATTTTACAGAACAATTTCATGCATTAGCAGTTCATCATGTGCAGATAGCGGTGGCACACATTGGTCACTTTTTCACAGACTTGCGTTAGATGGTCTTGAACTACATCATGGATTTAAAGTTATACCCTTTGACTTTTACTGCCCCTCAGTGACTGGACAAATTCACAAGCGTGTATGCAGCTCGTGCGAAAAATACTTTCCATCTCATGCAGCTGTCAAAGTGCACAAATCTGTGCATCCGACAGTTACAATTGATCCAGATGACGATGATGTTGTTGATGTAGACATTGCACCAAAGTTCTGACACTGGGATCGTTATTGTACGCAGCCTATTCGACTGGTTGCAGTCTGAATTGACTGCTAAATGAACAGCAAACATTCACATTAATATTGTGGCAGTTAAGAGTTACCTTCAGAATATTGCTACAGTACACTTTGTTTCAACAGTTTAAGACATCCCAGAAACAGTAAGATAATCAGTTTTAATAAACAATTTATAAAATTATGCTTTCATGATAAAATTTCTTAATTTATTTAAATTTGTTTTGTTACATAATTGTTTGCCTCATTAATTGTCAAGACTTTCATTTTTGGTTGACTGTCTTAATATTATTATAATGAAAATAATTATTGTGCCGGTTTAGGAGGTGTCTTGAACTTAGGAAACCCACTGTATTTTGATGTGCAGTTTTTCCATATTTAAATTTCTACAAAGCTTTAGGGTTTGGTTTTTTTTGTTGTTGTTGCTTACTGTAAGATATTAAGTTAAAACTTTCAGTTGTACGGAACACTGAGATGAGACTTGCATGTTACTATGTAATGTGCAATATTTAGTAACTCGTGTTTCACATAATTAAATTTAGTTATCTGTACCGTATACATGACGTTTTATATAGAACTAAAAGAAGTTTTAAGTATAGGTAGGTGATTAAAAATGTAAGCTTATGTGTTTAATCAAGACCATGTGGAGTGGAGATTCACAAGGGGGAGGGGGTAGGAGTCAATCAAAAGTGGACAGAGGTGAGGGTAGGGTCAAAAAATGCCAGAATTTTTTGGACGTCTTTTATGGATGGTCCCTTACCGTAATCAGATGCAAGATAAAATGTAAATACTTGATGAGAGGTCACAGCAAGTGGGACTGAAAATACACATGGAACAAACTAAGCTTAAGATAATGAGAATAAAAGCGGGAAACGATAACAAGATTGTAATGAAAGAAACACCACTACAAGGTGAAGAAAAATGCAGCAACATCGCCTTTGTGTTACCGGGCCCGAAAGGGAAGCAAAGAATAGTTACATTGTACCCAACCATGCATGTCATAAAAAGCGACTAAGGAGGGTTGGGCATGGGGCATCCCGTAAATAACTTTTTATCAAAAAAAAAAAACTTCAGCAAAACATGGACACGTCAAATATAGAATATAAATCAACTCAGCCGCCCAAGACAGAAGAAGGTCCTCTGGAAAGGAGGCGCATGAAGCAACCCAGAGAAAGCTGAAAGGAGCCAGGGTTGCCGACTAACCTTTTTTCGTCTGGGAAAATCTCCAGGATTGGCACCTGGAATGTTCGTACTCTATATGAACAAGGGAAAACTGCACAGGTAGCAGCAGAAATATCAAATTACAGGATTTGATATCTTGGGTCTCCTGCGAGACACGGATGGAGGGCATAGAGAGAAGGAGATTGATCTCAGGAGAAATGACGTTGTCCTCAGGATTTGAGCCCACCACAGTGAGAGGGGTGGCTCTAATGCTGTCTATGGTCCGCACAGAAGGCTCTCATAGAATGGGAAGCAATGGGACCACGAAATCATAAAGCAAGGTTTAAAGCGGAAATTCGACGATCGTCGAATTTGTTCAGCAAAGTGAAATAAAGCACCTATAGTTTTCAGCAGCATTGGTCGTGGGAGTCCTCAGCTTTGGGATTTCCCACTCTAGTTTTTCAGCAGTAGAGACTGTGGAGTCACGTCAGAAACTTATTTTGAGTTAAGTCTATCACTACCAGACTGAAGCACGATATTGGTCCCCACACGTTACTAGAGATTAGTGATGAGAATAAAATTGGTACACTCCATTGTGATTATAGCCTTGATCAAAGTCACAAGACTAAAAGCCAGATTATTATTTACCAGTTCTAGTCCAAGAGCACGAGTGTAATTAACAATATTTTTACAATTAAGTTCTGTGAAATCAAGTGATCTTTGTTTAATTTTTTTTTTCAAGAAGAAAGAAGGCTTCTTTGATCATTTTTTTTTTTGCGTTCGCCCGCTAATACTCGAGGCGAAATCTCAGGTTATTATTTTATGTCTAACCTGACATTGATTTTACGTGAGTATCCCTTTATTTCTTGTACAGAGACAGGTGTCCCTCGCCATTCAGGCAAATACTCGCCGATTTCGGGAGGTACCCATTGCAGCTGGGTCGGCTCAGGAGCCGCCAGTCCCTAGTCGACGACACTCTTTCAAATGTGCTCGCCAGGTCTCGAGTTAATCCAGTCCAAATCCCGGTCGACGAAAAATCCTCAAATGCCGTCGCCCGGGTTTGATCCTGTATCACCCGGTCGCCAGAGCGGTGTTGTAACCACTGCTAGCGCGGCTCACTTCTTTGATCATTTATGCCGCAGACCGTCAACGCAGTCAGTGGCCATCACGCCTAGTGGCGTCTTGTAGGGCAACAACACATTTATTCCTCTTTGCTCGATCGGTGGCCATCCTTCGTACAGTGCCCCAACTCTGGTTCATTCTTTGCATCTCAGCCTCCACCAAGTTGTTCTTGGTCGGCCTCTCTTTCGTTTTCCTTCAGGGGTCCAAAGCATAGCTGTTGTTCTTGTGATGGCATCGGGGTCTCTTCTGAGGACATGGCCAACCCAGCTCCTGCCAGCTATGATGGTGTGCATGTCCTCTTGCTTGTTCCGAGTAAGCAGATTTTGGTTGGTGATGGTATTCGGCCAAAAGATTAGGTGAATTTTTCTTAGGCATGTTGTGTGAAAAGAGGACAATTTCGACATTTCCTTCTCTGTAACTCTCCAGCATTCCGCACCATAGAGAAGCACAGAGCTCTGATATAATCTTAATTTTGTGCTTGTGCTGTATTGAGAGGACTTCCAGATGTTGTTTAGGCTAAAAAAGGCTGTTCTTGCTTTGTTCATTCTGTTGTTGATGTCTTTGCTTGCCCCACCGTCTGGTGTTACTATGCATCCTAGGTATGCGAAGGTGTCTGTCTGTACCAGTTGCTGATTCCTTACTGATATGAGCTCAGGGTTGCTCACATTGAGTGTCATGACCTCTGACTTCTTTAGAATGATGTTCAAGCCCACCTGCTGGCTATACTTATTAAGTCTATCCGTTTTATCCTGGATGTATTGGCGTGAATGTGTTAGTAGTGCAATGTCATCTGCACATTCCAGATCTTCCAATGTAGAAAATGTAGCCCATCTTATTCCTCTTTAACTGTTGTCTGGCGCATCATCCAGTCTATGACTGTTAAAAATAGAGTGATTGATAAGGGGCATCCCTGTCATACTCCTGTCTTCACCTCAAAGGTTAGGCTGCTCTGCCCAACACTACACGTAAAGTTGGCATAGAGGCTTTTTATGATTGACACTATGCAGCTTGGAATTCCATAAGCCCTCAGTATTTTCCATAAACTGTCCCTATGTATACTGTCAAATGCCTTTTCAAAATCAACTAAATTAATGTACAGCAATGTTGTGATCACGTGGATTTAATCGACCGTTTGATTCAAACAATGCGTGATAAAAGCAAAGACTCTTTCAATGAAACATATATTTTGGCTGAACGTAAGTTACATGAAGTGAGAGGTTAAATGACCAAACCTAGAGTAACTGGACGACAGTCCCACCGGCAAATGCCCCATCAAGCGATGCCAATGAATATTGATCATTTTTCAGTTGAACTGAAGGATCGTTTTTCACCACACTGTAGCAAGAGGTTATAATTTTGTATAGAGTATAGTAAATAAGTTGTATCAGGTGATACAAAGTATAGCTGCCAGATAAGAGTACTGGTCTAATAAAGCAATACCCCATTCTCAGAAATGAGCAATGGTGTAGGGTTTGTCATAGGTATAGTTAGACTGTCAAGGCTGGCCCAGATGTTGATAAGCAGTTCCAGCTCCTACGTTGTCCCTCTCTACAACTACCCTATGTG
Source organism: Oreohelix idahoensis (assembly GCA_024509875.1). Classification (NCBI taxonomy): domain Eukaryota; kingdom Metazoa; phylum Mollusca; class Gastropoda; order Stylommatophora; family Oreohelicidae; genus Oreohelix; species Oreohelix idahoensis. The sequence goes on along the minus strand of JAMPIV010005259.1, from coordinate 239,963 downwards.
AATGTGTTTTGCCCAGGGGAATTAATAAAGTAAAAGTAACCTCAAACAAAACTGGAATGAGTTACTCAAGGGCTCTTGTTACAATTTGATAATTTATTTACCGTATATACAATTATTGCCTCGTTTCTTTTATGAAATGGAAGGATGACATGTATAGGCTACTGATGATTACAACTTTAATATATATAATAATAATACCAAAGCTGGCAGACGCTGGAGCTGGGTTGGCCATGTCCTCAAAGAGGACCCCGATGCCATCACAGGAACAGCTATGCTTTGGGACCCCTGAACCATTAGGAAAACTAAAGAAGGCCGACCAAAAACAACTTGGCGGAGGACTGTGGAGGCTGAGATGCAAAGAATGAACCAGAGTTGGGGCACTGTACGAAGGATGGCCACCGACCGAGCAAAGTGGAATCAATTTGTTGTTGCCCTACAAGACGCCACTAGGCGTGATGGCCAGTGACTGCTTTGACGTCGGCCGCTAATGATCAAAGAAGAAGAAAGTTTGAATCAAACTGACGATTAAATCCACGTGCTCACAACATTGTATAATAAATCCACATTTATCTTTTGAAGACTTTCGTATAAATTTACACATAAAGAAAATATACCTTATTTAATGTTAATAGTGCAATAATGAATTCAGCATTAGTCGTAGCAAGTTGTCACGGATTGCCTCCACTGCTTTGCAGTAGTGGTCCAACAGTGGCCAAAACTCAAGAGTATCTAAACTGGGTCGTCAAAGGTGTTTACCTTCGCACAAGATTACTCTTGGCAGAGATGTAGATAGAAGTGTATGACGCTTCTATCCGAAGGGAGATTTCACAAGATAATTCAGAAGTCAAGAACCATGCAGCATATCGCAGATCACTGATTAACTTATATATAGTCTATGTCCGTCGTCTTTTGTGAAGGATTTAAGCAATGGTTTTTATTAGCCCGTTCAAAAAAGCGCCCAGCTGAGTTAATTCAGTGAATTCCTCTTATAATGGTAAAGCTCTGTTTTAGAGGGTAAATATGTATGTATGTATATAAATATACTGTTCTGGCTCATACGTTTGCTTTCATACATATTAAAACAACTGAATCGAATTTGATTGTTTAGTTTTAAAACAACAAGTAACAAATTTAATAATAAAATAGTATTAACTGTTTAAAATAAATAAAATGCTGGTGAATTTTATATTGGAATCAAATTTTCTCTTCACCGAGATTTAGGGTGTTGATATATCAAAAGTTCGTTGCTTTCGCCTTTTTTTTACCTGAAAACTTCATCTCGGTGAGGTGTGCCATCGTCGTTTCCGCCCCTGCTTGGTGATGAGTGCACCTCTTCCCACAACGGGGTCCGATTTAGGCGGTTGGTGTGGATTCCCGGCTTTTTCCTTTACAACTAGCTTTGTTCCACTAACATTTGGACAAAATAGAAAGAAAAAAAAATGCCTCTGCTAAGTACAAGAGTTGGAAGCTTAACAGATGCATCTTCTCGTTGCCCACTTACTAATGTTAATCTCTCAGAAGAATTAAATTCTTGAGTATACACAGTGCAACTCAGGTAAATAGAAATCACCACAATTCCTCTGGGTATTAAGTGGGAAACGTGTCTGGACAGTGCGAATAATGATTTGTGCCTGAACTAACATTAACAAGTTACATTTATCTATATCTCACAAAATGATATGCTACAGTTGAGGCACATATGATGTAATCATCACTTAACACTGCTCCAGTCGGAGTCTGGGGTCACCTCTGCTGTCGGGTTTTCCGCATGACTAGCCAGATGAAATCAGCCAGAGCTTGCTGTAGTGGTTTATGAATATACTATTTTCGTATGGTGAGGTTGTCAGCTTCATATATAACCACTTAGCAAGAAAAACATGTTAAATTCACATTTGTAAAAAAAAATGTTCACAACTTACCCCAAATTTTTGGGAATACACGATCTCCTTGCAGTTTTTAGAATGGACTCGAGCAATTTCGGTGCATATGCTCTCGAATCACTTTCGTCTGGAATATTTGAATCCCTCTTATGACGGGTGACATACTTACAAAACACCTTGGGCCACGGGAAACTAGGAATAGCGTCCTCTTCGATGGGTGTTCTGTGATACACTGTGAAAGTTTCTCTTATGACAGGTGATCCAGCATCCTTAGGTTCCACTCTTGGTAATAAAGTCCTGGTCCTTTAAGTTTTTCAGTCTCTGTATTTATAAAGGTGCTTTTTTTAATGTTCCCCCAAATACTTCGATCTGTCACTTATAAGTATGGTAATTCAAGGTCCAATCCTTCTCTTTCTGGCTGTTTGGAGTTCCTCGGTTGAAAAGTTGCGAAGCTGTCTTTTCTGTGTCCTTGAGTTCGCTAGATTATATTTCTCACTTCAATCACAGATTGTGTTCCCACCGAATGTTCCAATAAAATTCATTGCATATTCTGGCTCTCACTTCAAACCAATCAAATCTCTCTCGCACTATGTGGGTTGGGGTGTATCATTTAAAATATCCCCTCGCATGTTTTAAAATATTAATTTTAATATTCCACGCGTGACCTATCTAATCATGCAGTAATATTTCCATTGGCATCTTGTGAATAACTCATAAACACCATCAGTGAACCGATAGATTCTTGTATTATATCTCTGCAGATTCCAATAATTTCATTTTAAATAGTCTAGTTGGACTAATATACATATTTCTGAAGCCTGATGAAAAAGTAATATGACCTAAAAGGTTTGTTTAAAAGTACATTTCATACTGGTATACCAGTATGAAATGTACTTTTAAACAAACCTTTTAGGTCATATTACTTTGTCATCAGGCTTCAGAAATATGTATATTAGTCCAACTAGACTATTTAAAATGAAATTATTGGAATCTGCAGAGATATAATACAAGAATCTATCGGTTCACTGATGGTGTTTATGAGTTATTCACAAGATGCCAATGGAAATATTACTGCATGATTAGAATATTAAAATTAATATTTTAAAACATGCGAGGGGATATTTTAAATGATACACCCCAACCCACATAGTGCGAGAGAGATTTGATTGGTTTGAAGTGAGAGCCAGAATATGCAATGAATTTTATTGGAACATTCGGTGGGAACACAATCTGTGATTGAAGTGAGAAATATAATCTAGCGAACTCAAGGACACAGAAAAGACAGCTTCGCAACTTCAACCGAGGAACTCCAAACAGCCAGAAAGAGAAGGATTGGACCTTGAATTCCATACTTATAAGTGACAGATCGAAGTATTTGGGAAACTTAAAAAGCACCTTTATAAATACAGAGACTGAAAAACTTAAAGGACCAGGACTTTAATTACCAAGAGTGGAACCTAAGGAACTGGATCACCTGTCATAAGAGAAACTTTCACAGTGTATCACAGAACACCCATCGAAGAGGAATTCCTAGTTTCCCGGGCCAAGTGTTTTGTAAATTCACCCATCATACGAGGGATTCAAAATTTTCAGACGAAAGTGATTCAAGAGCATATGCACCGAAATTGCTCGAGTCCATTCTAAAAACTGCAAGGAGATCGTGTATTCCCAAAAATTTGAGGTAAGTTGTGAACATTTTTTTTTACAAATGTGAATTTAACATGTTTTTCTTGCTAAGTGGTTATATATGAAGCTGACAACCTCACCATACGAAAATAGTATATTCATAAACCACTACAGCAAGCTCTGGCTGATTTCATCTGGCTAGTCATGCGGAAAACCCGACAGCAGAGGTGACCCCAGACTCCGACTGGAGCAGTGTTAAGTGATGATTACATCATATGTGCCTCAACTGTAGCATATCATTTTGTGAGATATAGATAAATGTAACTTGTTAATGTTAGTTCAGGCACAAATCATTATTCGCACTGTCCAGACACGTTTCCCACTTAATACCCAGAGGAATTGTGGTGATTTCTATTTACCTGAGTTGCACTGTGTATACTCAAGAATTTAATTCTTCTGAGAGATTAACATTAGTAAGTGGGCAACGAGAAGATGCATCTGTTAAGCTTCCAACTCTTGTACTTAGCAGAGGCATTTTTTTTTCTTTCTATTTTGTCCAAATGTTAGTGGAACAAAGCTAGTTGTAAGGAAAAAGCCGGGAATCCACACCAACCGCCTAAATCGGACCCGTTGTGGGAAGAGGTGCACTCATCACCAAGCAGGGACGGAAACCACGATGGCACAACTCACCTAGATTAAGTTTTCATGTAAAAAAAAGGCGAAAGCAACGAACTTTTGATATATCAACACCCTAAATCTCGGTGAAGAGAAAATTTGATTCCAATATAAAATTCACCAGCATTTTATTTATTTTAAACAGTTAATACTATTTTATTATTAAATTTGTTACTTGTTGTTTTAAAACTAAACAATCAAATTCGATTCAGTTGTTTTAATATGTATGAAAGCAAACGTATGAGCCAGAACAGTATATTTATATACATACATACATATTTACCTCTAAACAGAGCTGTACCATTATAAGAGGAATTCACTGAATTAACTCAGCTGGGCGCTTGAACGGGCTAAAAACCATTGCTTAAATCCTTCACAAAAGACGACGGACATAGACTATATAAGTTAATCAGTGATCTGCGATATGCTGCATGGTTCTTGACTTCTGAATTATCTTGTGAAATCTCCCTTCGGATAGAAGCGTCATACACTTCTATCTACATCTCTGCCAAGAGTAATCTTGTGCGAAGGTAAACACCTTTGACGACCCAGTTTAGATACTCTTGAGTTTTGGCCATTGTTGGACCACTACTGCAAAGCAGTGGAGGCAATCTGTGACAACTTGCTACGACTAATGCTGAATTCATTATTGCACTATTAACATTAAATAAGGTATTTTCTTATGTGTAAATTTATACGAAAGTCTTCAAAAGATAAATGTGGATTTAGTACAATGTTGTGAGCACGTGGATTTAATCGTCAGTTTGATTCAAACTTTCTTCTTCTTTGATCATTAGCGGCCGACCGTCAAAGCAGTCACTGGCCATCACGGCTAGTGGCGTCTTGTAGGGCAACAACAAATTTATTCCACTTTGCTCGGTCGGTGGCCATCCTTCGTACAGTGCCCCAACTCTGGTTCATTCTTTGCATCTCAGCCTCCACAGTCCTCCGCCAAGTTGTTTTTGGTCGGCCTCTCTTTAGTTTTCCTTCAGGGGTCCAAAGCATAGCTGTTCCTGTGATGGCATCGGGGTCTCTTCTGAGGACATGGCCAACCCAGCTCCAGCGTCTGCCAGCTTTGGTATTATTATATATATAAAGTTGTAATCATCAGTAGCCTATACATGTCATCCTTCCATTTCATAAAAGAAACGAGGCAATAATTGTATATACGGTAAATAAATTATCAAATTGTAACAAGAGCCCTTGAGTAACTCATTCCAGTTTTGTTTGAGGTTACTTTTACTTTATTAATTCCCCTGGGCAAAACACATTCACATAGGGTAGTTGTAGAGAGGGACAACGTAGGAGCTGGAACTGCTTATCAACATCTGGGCCAGCCTTGACAGTCTAACTATACCTATGACAAACCCTACACCATTGCTCATTTCTGAGAATGGGGTATTGCTTTATTAGACCAGTACTCTTATCTGGCAGCTATACTTTGTATCACCTGATACAACTTATTTACTATACTCTATACAAAATTATAACCTCTTGCTACAGTGTGGTGAAAAACGATCCTTCAGTTCAACTGAAAAATGATCAATATTCATTGGCATCGCTTGATGGGGCATTTGCCGGTGGGACTGTCGTCCAGTTACTCTAGGTTTGGTCATTTAACCTCTCACTTCATGTAACTTACGTTCAGCCAAAATATATGTTTCATTGAAAGAGTCTTTGCTTTTATCACGCATTGTTTGAATCAAACGGTAGATTAAATCCACGTGATCACAACATTGCTGTACATTAATTTAGTTGATTTTGAAAAGGCGTTTGACAGTATACATAGGGACAGTTTATGGAAAATACTGAGGGCTTATGGAATTCCAAGCTGCATAGTGTCAATCATAAAAAGCCTCTATGCCAACTTTACGTGTAGTGTTGGGCAGAGCAGCCTAACCTTTGAGGTGAAGACAGGAGTATGACAGGGATGCCCCTTATCAATCACTCTATTTTTAACAGTCATAGACTGGATGATGCGCCAGACAACAGTTAAAGAGGAATAAGATGGGCTACATTTTCTACATTGGAAGATCTGGAATATGCAGATGACATTGCACTACTAACACATTCACGCCAATACATCCAGGATAAAACGGATAGACTTAATAAGTATAGCCAGCAGGTGGGCTTGAACATCATTCTAAAGAAGTCAGAGGTCATGACACTCAATGTGAGCAACCCTGAGCTCATATCAGTAAGGAATCAGCAACTGGTACAGACAGACACCTTCGCATACCTAGGATGCATAGTAACACCAGACGGTGGGGCAAGCAAAGACAACAACAGAATGAACAAAGCAAGAACAGCCTTTTTTAGCCTAAACAACATCTGGAAGTCCTCTCAATACAGCACAAGCACAAAATTAAGATTATATCAGAGCTCTGTGCTTCTCTATGGTGCGGAATGCTGGAGAGTTACAGAGAAGGAAATGTCGAAATTGTCCTCTTTTCACACAACATGCCTAAGAAAAATTCACCTAATCTTTTGGCCGAATACCATCACCAACCAAAATCTGCTTACTCGGAACAAGCAAGAGGACATGCACACCATCATAGCTGGCAGGAGCTGGGTTGGCCATGTCCTCAGAAGAGACCCCGATGCCATCACAAGAACAACAGCTATGCTTTGGACCCCTGAAGGAAAACGAAAGAGAGGCCGACCAAGAACAACTTGGTGGAGGCTGAGATGCAAAGAATGAACCAGAGTTGGGGCACTGTACGAAGGATGGCCACCGATCGAGCAGAGGAATAAATGTGTTGTTGCCCTACAAGACGCCACTAGGCGTGATGGCCACTGACTGCTTTGACGGTCTGCGGCTAATGATCAAAGAAGTGAGCCGCGCTAGCATAGTGGTTACAACACCGCTCTGGCGACCGGGTGATACAGGATCAAACCCGGGCGACGGCATTTGAGGATTTTTCGTCGACCGGGATTTGGACTGGATTAACTCGAGACCTGGCGAGCACATTTGAAAGAGTGTCGTCGACTAGGGACTGGCGGCTCCTGAGCCGACCCAGCTGCAATGGGTACCTCCGAAATCGGCGAGTATTTGCCTGAATGGCGAGGGACACCTGTCTCTGTACAAGAAATAAAGGGATACTCACGTAAAATCAATGTCAGGTTAGACATAAAATAATAACCTGAGATTTCGCCTCGAGTATTAGCGGGCGAACGCAAAAAAAAAAAATGATCAAAGAAGTCTTCTTTCTTCTTGAAAAATTAAACAAAGATCACTTGATTTCACAGAACTTAATTGTAAAAATATTGTTAATTACACTCGTGCTCTTGGACTAGTACTGGTAAATAATAATCTGGCTATTAGTCTTGTGACTTTGATCCAGGCTATAATCACAATGGAGTGTACCATTTTATTCTCATCACTAATCTCTAGTACGTGTGGGGACCATATCGTGCTTCAGTCTGGTAGTGATAGACTTAACTCAAAATAAGTTCTGACGTGACTCCACAGTCTCCCTACTGCTGAAAACTAGATTGGGAAATCCCAAAGCTGAGGACTCCCACGACCAATGCTGCTGAAAACTATAGGTGCTTTATCACTTTGCTGAACAAATTCGACGATCGTCGAATTTCCGCTTTAAACCTTGCTGTTATGATTCGTGGTCCCATTGCTTCCCATTCTATGAGAGCCTTCTGTGCGACCATAGACAGCATTAGAGCCACCCCTTCACTGTGGTGGGCTCAAATCCTGAGGACAACGTCATTTCTCCTGAGATCAATCTCCTTCTCTCTATGCCCTCCATCCGTGTCTCGCAGAGACCCAAGATATCAATCCTGTAATTTGATATTTCTGCTTCTACCTGTGCAGTTTTCCCTTGTTTATATATGGTGCGAACATTCAAGGTGCCAATCCTGGAGATTTTCCTAGACGAAAAAAGGTTAGTCGGCAACCCTGACTCCTTTCGGCTTTCTCTGGGTTGCTTCATGCGCCTCCTTTCCAGAGGACCTTCTTCTTTCTTGGGCGGCTGAGTTGATTTATATTCTGTATTTGACGTGTCCATGTTTTGCTGAAGTTTTTTTTTTTTTTATAAAAAGTTATTTACGGGATGCCCCATGCCCAACCCTCCTTAGTCGCTTTTTATGACATGCATGGTTGGGTACAATGTAACTATTCTTTGCTTCCCTTTCGGGCCCGGTAACACAAAGGCGATGTTGCTGCATTTTTCTTCACCTTGTAGTGGTGTTTCTTTCATTACAATCTTGTTATCGTTTCCCGCTTTTATTCTCATTATCTTAAGCTTAGTTTGTTCCATGTGTATTTTCAGTCCCACTTGCTGTGACCTCTCATCAAGTATTTACATTTTATCTTGCATCTGATTACGGTAAGGGACCATCCATAAAAGACGTCCAAAAAATTCTGGCATTTTTTGACCCTACCCTCACCTCTGTCCACTTTTGATTGACTCCTACCCCCTCCCCCTTGTGAATCTCCACTCCACATGGTCTTGATTAAACACATAAGCTTACATTTTTAATCACCTACCTATACTTAAAACTTCTTTTAGTTCTATATAAAACGTCATGTATACGGTACAGATAACTAAATTTAATTATGTGAAACACGAGTTACTAAATATTGCACATTACATAGTAACATGCAAGTCTCATCTCAGTGTTCCGTACAACTGAAAGTTTTAACTTAATATCTTACAGTAAGCAACAACAACAAAAAAAACCAAACCCTAAAGCTTTGTAGAAATTTAAATATGGAAAAACTATGCACATCAAAATACAGTGGGTTTCCTAAGTTCAAGACACCTCCTAAACCGGCACAATAATTATTTTCATTATAATAATATTAAGACAGTCAACCAAAAATGAAAGTCTTGACAATTAATGAGGCAAACAATTATGTAACAAAACAAATTTAAATAAATTAAGAAATTTTATCATGAAAGCATAATTTTATAAATTGTTTATTAAAACTGATTATCTTACTGTTTCTGGGATGTCTTAAACTGTTGAAACAAAGTGTACTGTAGCAATATTCTGAAGGTAACTCTTAACTGCCACAATATTAATGTGAATGTTTGCTGTTCATTTAGCAGTCAATTCAGACTGCAACCAGTCGAATAGGCTGCGTACAATAACGATCCCAGTGTCAGAACTTTGGTGCAATGTCTACATCAACAACATCATCGTCATCTGGATCAATTGTAACTGTCGGATGCACAGATTTGTGCACTTTGACAGCTGCATGAGATGGAAAGTATTTTTCGCACGAGCTGCATACACGCTTGTGAATTTGTCCAGTCACTGAGGGGCAGTAAAAGTCAAAGGGTATAACTTTAAATCCATGATGTAGTTCAAGACCATCTAACGCAAGTCTGTGAAAAAGTGACCAATGTGTGCCACCGCTATCTGCACATGATGAACTGCTAATGCATGAAATTGTTCTGTAAAATGGCATTGGCGATGGAATGAATTGTTTACGAAATATCTCACTGTAGTTTGCGCGTCTCTGTCCACAGCATGTGAGAGTATTGCACTTGACAATTTGTAGGCAGTATGTTGTGTGAATACATTAAAGTACGAACCACACATTGTAATATAATGCGAATCTTGACATGTACGATATTCTGTAAATAAACATGGCTACGAACTGAACATGCTTTTACTGAGTGCTTTCTGAAACATGTGTGTGCTTGTGTAGATGACGAGGTAATGCTTATATACATACATCATAACATTACATGGTGGCAGCGGTCGATACCGGACTGACGCAAAACAGCTACACGATAACACGTGAGTACAGTATTCGGCTAATTTTCGTCATCGAAGTCAGCCATGGCGGCGAAACAATATCGCAACGCACCGCAAATGAGATTCGCCGGTAAAGATGATAAGAGTGAAGCTTTCTTGTTATGGCGCCAACGCATAGATCTATATTCCAAGACCACTGGTCTGGAAGGACAAACCCTAACTCCATATATCCTAGAAGCATTGGACGATGAAGGTTTGAAAATTTACAACAGTTTTGCTACCGCCATGCCTGTGGAGTCGGCGACAGACCCCGCAGCCATATTGGACGAATTTGAAAAACGTCTGATAATAAAGCACACGAACTTTAGAGCGGCAAGATTAGAACTTCACCACCTGCGACAGAAACGTGGTGAAAGCCTAGATGATTTCTTTACTCGCATTAAGGAGAAAACACGAGTATGTAAATTTAGCAAAGAAGAAGAAAAAGAGCGAATTATTGAACAGATTCTTCTTAGCACACCAATGCCAGAGTTCCAGAAATGGCTACTGAGCCAGAGTGATACACTAACTTTGCAACAACTTCTGGATGAAGGCAGGAAACACGAGGCACAAGCACTAAACATTAAACAAATTCAGCAAGGTACATTAGTAGCCCAGGTGGATGCAGTGAAAAGCTATAAACCTAGACACAACAAAGCAACTGGTTCGAAGCAACAAGAAAAACACAACACAAGCAGAGGTGCTATGTGTAAATGTTGTGGCCTAAACCACATACAAAACCACTGTCCAGCTAAAGACTCTACATGTCATTACTGCAGAAAGAGGGGCCAACTGGATAAAATTATGTTTCAAGAGGAAACAAGACAGTGCTCAACACAACTTTCACAGCAGAGAGTCATCAAAACAAACACACTTTATGATGACTGAGGACCTTGACTCCAATGAAGAAAGTGATCCTTCCACATTTGATACTGTGAAGATACTAACTTTCAGTAAATGAACCAAAGAGAACGCAGGCTTTCTGCAAGGTACAATTCCGAATACCAGGAATTAAAAGGCACAAAGAAAGATATATTCGGTTCAAGATAGACACAGGTGCCCAAGGTAACACTCTACCCTTAAGAATATTCAGACAGATCATGCCTGACAAGGTGGATGAGCAAGGATTTCCCACAAGGGATGTAAAACGTAGGAGTGGCAGGACAAAGCTAAGAGCTTACAATGGAACAAGTATAGACTGTTTTGGAGCAGCAGTAAGACTCGAATGTTCATACAGAGGCTCTGAATGGACATCGTCAACATTTTACTTGGTAGATGTTGAAGGACCTGCAATTTTGGGTTTACCAATGTGTGAAAAGCTGAGTGTGGTAACTATTAACAACATTAAAGAGGATATAGGTCTTGCAGATGCTCTCAGCAGACTACCAAACCCCAACAAGACAGCAGATCTTACCCCAAACATCAAAGTTGATTTTGTCAAGTTTAGCGGTAATCGGCTTGAACACATCAGAGAAGACACAATGAGAGATCCTATCCTTAACTCTCTCAAAGAACTGATATACCATGGATGGCCAAGCTCTATCAGGGAAGTTCCAACACACATCCGTCCATACTACTCTATGAGGGACGAGTTAAGCATCGAAGATGGTTTGATCCTTAAAGGAGATCGCATTATATTACAATGTGTGGTTCGTACTTTAATGTATTCATATTACAGTGACTGCTGGACATGGTCGCGGCACCATTGCTGGCTTGGAACGGAAAGATCAGCTGCATTGCTACTATCTTCAGGTTCCACATACTTAGCATGCACACTGTAGCCATCAATGACTGTTTGATTACAAACTTCAGCAAGTGTCTCTCCAGCTTTCTTGAAATTGGCCTACACTTTTGCTTTTGGAGTCAAAGCGTGGTCCATAGTGATCAAGTGGCAAAATAAGTCCCGTAGGTCATTAGATAATGGTGCCATATGCCTATCAACAGCATTGTATGTATTATGGCCTGGCACATTGTAGGCAACAAACAGTGCATCGAGATTCTTTAAACTCAGAATAAAATTTATCAATGGTTGTAAAAATAAACTAAATTTATACTAAAATGATTATTGTCGCGACCTTAGTGGTATAAAATAATCAAGCAACCTGAAGGTTGAAGGAAAGCGTGTTTTTTTTTGGTCATTTTAACTTCTGAAACAAAATTCCATGTCTACTATGACTTAGAAAAAAAAAAAATTAATGTTCGGCAAACTGTTAGTAAAAACAATCCGCCACTTTGGAAAATGGTTATGGGAGGTAAATAAAAAAAAAATGCCTCCGCTCTACTGTTCGTAAATTCGCATAGAAAAGAACATAATGATGAAATCACAATAATTGTGATGTCGGTTTCCAGAGAGTTAATATACTAAGGGTGTTTGTTCCAGAGAATAGGAGCATAGAAGTTAAAACCTCTTCGTATTAGAGATTTTGAGTCTAGAAGGATTGGAAGGCCTGGCAAGAGGGACAAAATCTGAAGAACGTTTATTTAGGTCTAACAGGACAGTAAGAAGCTTTCGAAGATGAGAGCGTTTCTTACTCTTGATAGATCTGTATGTGAGTGAGAGTTGCTATGTGGTTTGTGAATCGGACGCCCACTTTCAACTTAAATACTCCCTCCCTCCCATGTCCACAGTTGACCACTTTTTACATACCCCTCCCTCTCCCCTCTGCTGTGGACGTCTTTTATGGATAGCCCCTAATGCCAAGAAGTGCAAGGTCAACGTGAAAATCTAGATCGTCAAGCTGTTAAGTCAGAGTCCACTGGATTCCATTTCTGTTGGTCAAGGTCGATGTTTTCGGAAGCCAAATGTTGGTGACAATAGGGGTCATTGTAGAACTCCAATTCTTAGCCCAAACGGTTGTGTAAACTTTCCTTCGTGAAAAACTCTGCTTATCATGTATTTATAAGTCTTCTTTATTGTTGCAAAAAGATAAAAGTTGCCCCTTATTTGCGGTACAGAGAAAGTGCATATGGCCGACGCCTGCTCCTTTCGTGTAAAAGCTCTACGGGGATTCAAATAGCCTCAAACTGACGTCTGCTTTCTTTGAGAACATTCAAGTGGACGTCTGAGAGTCTACGAAGAAGAAGAGTTAATGATCTTCATTGGGGTTCCATAATGCCTCAACACAGGGCTGTAGATATGGGGGGGGGGGGGGGGATATAGGTGTTCAAACCTCCCCCAACCTCCCTTAGGGTTTGGTGAAAAAAAATTTTTGAGAAATTATACTGTACCAATTAAGGTTTTGTGCCGAAATTGTTTTATAAACAACCCACCCTCTTATTAAGTCCAGTCTACGGCCCTGCCTCAACAGTTTCCAAACTGTAGATTCTCTGCCTACACTGTAGAATTCTTTTCATAGTCCACAAATCCAATGTAAAGAAATGAGTTCCACTCTAGACTTTGTTCCACTTTTATTCTCAATGTAGCTACCTGATCTGTACAGGATCTGTTTAGCCTAAAACCTGCACCTTCTTCTCTCTGAGTTTATATGTCTTTAGACTCTTTTAACCTCCCTCTCAAGGATGATTCAGTTTAATATTTTACCTGGCACTGATCGAAACATTATTCCTCTATAATTTGTGCACTCTTGTAAAGCTCTTTCCTTAGATAATTTAACAAGATACTCTTCTTCCCATTCTGCTGGCATTTCTTCCCTCTCCCAGACTTTACCCAGTTATTTGTATAATAACTCTGTGGCAGTGTCAATATCGGCTTTGATGGCCTCTACTGGAATGTCATCTGGACTTTCTTCACTTCTTCCTTCGTTGAAAATTTGCAGTTGATTTGTAGCTCTTCTTCAGCGGATGCGTGTCTGGAGGATTTTTTGGACCTGTTCTATTGAGAAGTTCCTTAAAATGTTCTGTCCACCTCTTCATTTGCTCTTTCTTATGCGCGGTAATTTCTGTCAATAATGGAGGAAACCTGAGCACTGTGAACAATGAATAAATAAATATAGGTGATTAACCAACACTTTTTGAAAAAAAAACTAGAACACTAGACAACAGAAAAGAAATATAAGTGATAAGCTTTCCGGGAATCGCAATGTTGTGACCTAACTGTCTTGTTCGTGTATATGGTACATGTTGTGACCTAACTGTCTTGTCATGTACATGGTCGATGTTGTGACCTAACTGTCTTGTTCGTGTACATGGTAGATGTTGTGACCTAGCTGTCTTGTTCAGTACATAGTAGTTTGTGGCCTAGCTGTCTTGCTCATGTTAAGTTAGTTGCTTATCCTTTACAGGACGTGGCAATCAACCCCAGCTTTTATTGGCTGTTTGTGATTTTTCTAGGCATTTTTTTTTTCATTCATTAGTTTGCTATTGTCGGCGTCTGTGGCCTAATGGATATGAACGCAGTTTCATAATCCAGATATACCAGGTTCGAAACCTGCTGCAGGCGGTTTGGTAGCAAATCGCTTTGTGTGGATTTTTAACAATGGTATAAGCGCCGTACCATTCAGAAAGCAATGGCAAACTACTGAATGAAAAAATTGCCTAGAAAAATCACAAACAGCCAATAAAAGCTGGGGTTGATTGCCACGTCCTGTAAAGGATAAGCAACTAACTTTTAGTTTGCCATTGCTTTCTGAACGGTACGGCGCTTATACCATTGTTAAAAATCCACACAAAGCGATCTGCTACCAAACCGCCTGCAGCAGGTTTCGAACCTGGTATATCTGGATTATGAAACTGCGTTCATATTCATTAGGCCACAGACGCCGACTTGTTCGTGTACATTGTACATGTTGTGACCTAACTGTCTTGTTCGTGTACATAGTTGATGTTGTGATCTAACTGTCTTGTTCATGTATGTCACGAGTGGTGATAAGAGTCTGTCTGAGACAAGACAAAAGTCTGAGTGAGGAGTAGAAAATAGAGAGAAGTCTGAAATATTGAATGTGGTGGAAATGTGACAGTCAGGCGTACAAAGATGGAAAACACTCTTTTACCCTGCCACTCGGACTTATTTAGATGAATTCCACTTACCCTCTCTTGCTCACCTATCAACAAATGAATAGATATATAAAGTAAGGGACTGATACACCAAGTTGCTTTTACATTTAACAATTACAGATATGCAGGTAAAAAGAAGTTCTGATCCGCAGGTAATTAGTTTTCTATGTTTATTAAGAGATAAAAGTATAAAAAATATATATAGAAAAACAAATTACTATATCTGCGCGATGGCAGACATGGGAAAAATCAATTCAAACAAAAGTATGATTTCACTATCAATAATACAAGAATAACAACATACAACCCCAATGGGTACTAGAAGTAATAAACACCCAATTCTAATATGTCCCCGTCCTACAATCCCCAGCCTCAGAGACGACTGCAAACTAGGCTACACAACAACAAAAAACAATCACCCCACACCAAAGAACACACCACACAAAAGAAAAACCCAATTCTCCAACAATAATGTGGAGAGAAAACACCCTCTATTAAGCACCACCAAGGGCTTCTTAAGCCTTAATTAATGTCCTCCACAAGTCTTTGAACTAAAGTCCCTGTCAGTTAGTGAGGCAATATCCAGGACTTGAATGCTGGTATTGGTAAATTTTATGCCTTTCCGCCGAGGTGAGAATTTCAGCTAAGATCCGCGGTTAACCAGGTCAGCAGACAATATAATTCCAGTGTGACTCAATGATCATGAACCCTGATATCCTGTGGGTTAAAATGAGTGCAAACTCGGATTTGCGCAAGCAGTGCGCCTTAATATACCCGAGAGACGCGGCTAGGTCAGTTGTGACTGGGCGTTACTGAACTGGGCCCACCGGTCTGCAAACAGACAGGGTGGGAGCTCGGTTCTGAATTTTGAGGAGCTTGAGTGTTGGTGGTCTCAGAGGTTCAGCAGCTACAGGAGCAGAGGGTACCAGCAGCTGGGCACTCCACTCTGGTTTCTGGTAATGAGTTTTAGGATTTAACCAAAACAGATCTCAACTCGAGACTTCGGTCAAGGATGTGATGATAATAACATACCGTTGACAAAATGCTGGTACCATGTTCCCACATTGATGGCGTGTGGAAGTTTCCTTCTCCGCTGTGAAAATATAATAAACACAAGCCATAAGCTAGTTGCCTAAATTAGGGTTCACTAGCTAATAATACCTTATATATATATATATATATATATATATATATATATATATATATATATATATATATATATATATATATATATATATATATATATATATATATATATATATATATATATATATATATATATATATATATATATCGAGACAAAGACTGTTTACAAACAATCAGCCCGCCCCTCGCCCCTCCCCGATCCCAAGTTATCGAGAGCGTCAGACCGGATTTTGCTGGCTGATTACGCACGTTAGCATGTCTCTCAGTGCCGTGGTATCAGCAGCTGAGGGCCACACATTTGCTGGCGTGAGGTCAGCCCTACGCTCGCACACAAGTCGCGAAACGGTCTAAGTCATGAATATAAACAAATCGTTGCCCCGTACTGTTCTGTCCGTGTGGTGATTATCCTTCAAAAACCCACATTGGGTTACACACAACAATAAATGACTATTTACAAGAATGGTCCCTGACAATAACTTATCCGGGAACTCCCAAATATCCCGTTATACCAAGGTTTGTATAAGTCATTCAATGAGTGCAATTTATACACATCTCTAGGGGGGAAAACCCCCCAAACCCGCATCTCTTAAGGAATTCATACAAAATAAATGGGTTTACAGTTGTATTAACAAATTTGATATAACCACACACTCACTGTCCCTTGAATATAATTATTAAAGGTCCCGTTTATGGAATTGTAGTGGTACATAGCGAAATATATATATATATATATATATATATATATATATATATATATATATATATATATATATATATATATATATATATATATATATGGGAGCCGCGCTGGTGTAATGGCTTCGGCGTTGTACTGGCGACCAGGTGTTCATGGTTCAAACCCGGGCGTCGGCGTTTGAAGAAATGTTTACGGCCGGAAATTTGACTGAATAGCCTGAACGGCTCCTGTGATAAACCCTCTGTGGATGGGAAGGAGCAAAGCTCCTGACCGGGTTGGAAGGAAAGTCCTCAGGTTCCCCAGCCTCGCAATGACATGTCATTGGGCCGAAGGGCTGAAAGCCCAAGTGCCGCTGGTTTAAAAAAAAAAAAAAAAATAAATATATATATATATATATATATATATATATATATATATATATATATATATATATATATATATATATATATATATATATATATATATATAATCACCAAACGATACTATACACTGTAGGCACATCTGAGGTAATCATCTCACTGCTTCATTCGGAGTCTGGGGTCGCTTCCGATTTCTCTTTCCTACGCGAACTAGCATAAAGCAAACACCAGTGCTTGCTGTAGTGGTTTATGAACATACTATTTTCATTTGTTGAGGTTGCCAGCCTCCTATGCCTTGGATAACCACTTAGCAAGTACAGACATGTCAAAATTCACATGGTAAAATAAATGTTTACACTCGCCCCAAATGTGATATACAATCTCCTGGCACAGTAGAATGGACACAGCAACTTCAATTAGCTGCTTAGAACCTTTGGTCTGGGTTAGTCCCAGAATTCATCTGATTCCTTGTCTCCAGTCTTGGTATGTAAAAATGCGGGTTTTCTTGTCTAAGTTACAAAGATGTTTGACATAAATTAAGATAGGTTTGAAAGTTATTTATGGTCCCGTCTGAGTAGAGTGGATGGTGATAAGTACGTGAGAAATAATTTAAGGAGAAGATCTGTCTCTGGAATGAGAAGTTTCTCTAGTCCAGCCTATCAATACGACTATCTTTAGGACAAGACAATCTTGCCCCTCCTTATACCTAGAAATATAAGCTTAACTACACACACACACACACACACACACACAACTATGTGACAACAAGATACACACACGTGAAAATTATGATTAATTGGGTATGGGTCTGACCAACACACAAAATAAGTTTTCTTTGTTGTTTATTATCATTTAAACTTTACAACATCGAATATCTAAAGAAAGATCAAACAAAATCAGAATCACATACATATGAAATTAACCGAATAAATGTGCTCTCCCCCTCTGGAGAAAAGAACCCAAAAAACAAATAACCCAAAGGTCAAAGGTAAGCACTATGTTACAGAATAGACAGTAAGGTAAACAAAGTTCCTACTAAGTGCTACTCAGTAAAGTAAACAATTTTAAAAGCAAAATAACCAGGTTGGTACAAGCTACCGTAACAAGAAAAATATTCACTCTCTCTCTCTGTCATAAGTGGCCACTTACTCGCTCCTTACCTACTCTTGGTGATATTTCCTCGGAGATATAATCATTCTGTGTGTGTGTGTATATATATATATATATATATATATATATATATATATATATATATATATATATATATATATATATATATATATATATATATATAGATAGATAGACAGACAGACAGACAGACAGACAGACAGACAGACAGACAGACAGACAGACAGACAGACAGACAGACAGACAGACAGACAGACAGACAGACAGACAGACAGACAGACAGACAGACAGACAGACAGATAGATAGATAGATAGATAGATAGATAGATAGATAGATAGATAGATAGATAGATAGATAGATAGATAGATAGATAGACAGATAGATAGATAGATAGAACCAACTTTATTTCCAAAGGGTTAAGAATTGGGCAAGCTCCTCTTCTCTCTGTCATCTTACATACCGTATCCTTTCAATAGCACATGTATTTTTAGCATTATTTAAGCATACAACATTATCGAGGTAAAATAATAACATACATTTGTAACATCCAGACATAATCAAATTTAAGGGGGAAGAAAAAAAATTATTAATTAATATAAATTAACAAAAATTAATACCTTAAAAAAATAAATAAATAAATAAAAAACTAACAAACACAATCTAAACCATTCATACAGTAAAAAAAACATAATTTGAAACGTAATCAGATTATGGTGGATAATAAGAACTCGTGACATTTTGGAAATCTGCTGAATTAGCTGGGACTTCATGTGTTGTCAGCGCATGCGGAAAATGTTCCTACAGGTGAGCAGCTTTGAGTCCCAAGCAGATACTGCCACAGGGAGTGAATTGTTGACGCCTCCACTACACGAGATCCAGTTTTATGACCTATGCTCCTTAGTGAGGTAAAGGGTATTGACTGATAGATGAGAATCGTACATATATGCCCGTCTTGCATTTTGCCCTTCCTCTTACTCATCTTTATTGCTAGGTATCCAGATATTCTCCAACATAATTAAGGTATTAGTTCAATGGCGATGCAACATTATAAGTAGTATAAAAGCATACATTTACAGTATCTGGTTATAATTAAGAAGTAAGGAATATTAAAATGAAAAACTAGATCATCAGACCCTCCATACAGTATATTAGATAATAATGATTCGAAACATAATCCCTTAGGGCGGCATATAATCCGCACTCATAATGTATTTGAACAGTCTACGATTATATGAGTAGGGACTGTTCATGTTTTTCAGGTCATGTGGAAGATTGTTCCAAAGATGAGCAGCTGAGTAAGCCAAGCTCTTCTTGTACAAATCTATCCTCGGCTTGGGTACCTCTAACTGGTTTAAGCGCTGACTACGTTTTTCATTGAATTTTAAAAGTGGCCACAGATACGTTGGAGCATTATGTGACAAGATTTTGTGAGCGAATTTAGCTTTGTTAAATAGGAAGCTCTTTCTAAGGGGAAATATTTTAAGATAGTTACATAGATCTATACAATGTGTTTGGTGTTTATCAGCAACTAGGCGCACTGCACGTTTTTAAAGTGAATGAAGCCTTTTTGTGTTGGATATGGAACAACCATCCCAGATTGTGGAACAATAGTCTAGGTATGTTTGTATGTGAGATGTGTAGAACATTTTCCTTGCCCCCTCATCCAGGAAGTGTTTGATTTTGGCTAATTGGTAAACTTTTTGTGCCGTTAGCTTTGTGAGTGCACTTACATGTGAGTTCCAACTTAGGTGCTGGTCAACAGTTAGACCTAGAGTTTTATGTTCATTTACGTTTTCAATTAGTGATGTTCCAATGTAGAGCGGAATTATGAAGTGTTGTTTTCTGCGAGTTTTGTAGTCTTTGTCTAGTTGATATTAACATACATTTCGTTTTACTAATATTTATTTGCATTCGATTCTCGTTGCTCCACTTAATAATATTATGTGTATCAATTTGTAAAGATAGTTTAGTGCAGTGCAACTTTTGTCACTAGTGTAAACAGTACAGTCATCGACATACAGGTCACAGGATGAATGTTTGATGTGCAGAGGAAGATCTTTAATGTATACGGCAAAGAGAAGAGGGCCGAGAATAGAGCCCTGGGGAATGTAATGTTATTGTATATGTAGATAAGCGTTACTACATCTTCTATCACAGGCACACATAAGTTTCACAATGCACACAGTAAAGCGTGATCAGTTTGCTGCCATCTTTATTTACAGATACTCGTACATGTGTAGTTTCGTATTTTAATGTATTATATTACAATGTGTAGTTTCGTATTTTAATGTATTATATTACATCCCCCTTTTTTGAAAAAAAAATGTGTGCAAACATTTTCACTGAAAAGGAATAACACATATTTATGATAACTCGCAGCAAAACTAACAATGCCAATATAGACATGGAATGTTCACTCGAGAACAAGAATCAACTTGTATTAAACTATGTTTGGGAGCCGCGCTAGCGTAGTGGTTACAACACCGCTCTGGCGACCGGGTGATACAGGATCAAACCCGGGCGACGGCATTTGAGGATTTTTCGTCGACCGGGATTTGGACTGGATTAACTCGAGACCTGGCGAGGACATTTGAAGAAGTGTCGTCGACCAGGGACTGGCGGCTCCTGAGCCGACCCAGCTGCAATGGGTACCTCCGAAATCGGCGAGTATTTGCCTGAATGGCGAGGGACACCTGTCTCTGTACAAGAAATAAAGGGATACTCACGTAAAATCAATGTCAGGTTAGACATAAATAATAACCTGAGATTTCGCCTCGAGTATTAGCGGGCGTACGAAAAAAAAAAAAGAAAAAAAAAAAAAGAAAAAAAAAAAAAAAAACTATGTTTGGGAAAACTATTACACGAAATGTTTCATGTGAGAAAGGATAAGTATGTGTAATGTTCAGTGTGAGTATATATGTCACTGTCTGTATCGGCTGGGGGTGTCACTGTACGGCCAGAACGAGTGGTGTAAAGGGCTGGTGGTTCTGCGCAAGTCCCTGGTTTATCTTGAGTTGGTTGTGATTTCGTCCTTGGTGGTTGTTGGTTTTGTGGGGTGCCAAGGTCTGGAGTTACTGCATTGCCTGTTGAAAGCATGGGAACTCTCTTCTCTGTTGTATTCTGTGGGATTTCTCTTATGTCCACTCTGTTTCGCCTCAGGAGGTTGTTGCTGCTGTCTGGTCTTAAGGTATAGCTCCTGGGTTCAAGGTTTCTGGAAATGATTGTTGCTTTTGACCATGTGCCATTGTTGTGGTTGTAGGTAGTCACATGCTGACCAGGATATAATGGTGGTAAGTCTTTAGCACATTTGTCATAGTTGGATTTCGGAACTTGCTGACGATGCTGAAGTTGATCGTATGTGCTGTCTTTATGTTGTGGACGGAAGTGGACCTTAGATGGTAGAAGGTCTTTAATTCTTCTATCAAACATGAGTTCTGCTGGACTGTCAATCTTACTGTCTATTGGTGTCGTTCTCCATCTCAAGAGTGCTAGGTGTACATCCTCTGTTCTTGTTTTCTTCATGACTGACTTGATAGTTTGTATTTGTCTCTCAATGAAGCCATTAGATTTAGGGTATCTAGGCGATGATGTTGTGTGTTTGATCTTCCAGTCCTTAGTGAAATTTCCGTATGCTTGACCTGAGAAATGTGGACCGTTGTCAGATCTAATTTCATCTGGGATGCCAAATATGCTGCAATACTTCTTTGTAATGTCTGCAATAACAGCTGATGGTGAGGGTTGTGGAAGTTTCTCAATGATAGGAAATTTGCTGTAATAATCAGCAATAATAAAATAGTCATTATTGTCGATGGAGAAAATATCAGTCCCTATGATGCTCCAAGGGCTCGATGACGGTATGAGAGGTTCTCTGCACTGCCTATTGGCACGTTCTTGGCAAATTGAACAGTTTTTACATAGTGTTTCTATGTCCTTGTTTATCTGTGGTCAGTAAACATCTTTCTTTGCTCTCAGTTGTGTCTTCACAATACCAAGGTGACTATTATGGAGCTGTTTAAGAATGATATTGCGTTGTGTTTCTGGAATAATAATGCGATCTCCTTTAAGGATCAGACCATTTTCGATGCTTAACTCGTCCCTCATAGAGTAGTACGGGCGGATGTGTGTTGGAACTTCCCTGATAGAGCTTGGCCATCCATGGTATATCAGTTCTTTGAGAGAGTTAAGAATAGGATCTCCCATTGTGTCTTCTCTGATGTGTTCAAGCCGATTATCGCTAAACTTGACAAAATCAACTTTGATGTATGGGGTAAGATCTGCTATCTTGTTGGGGTTTGGTAGTCTGCTAAGAGCATCTGCAAGACCTATATCATCTCCTGGGATATACTGAATATTAAAATCATAACCTTGTGTTTCCAATAACAGAGCTTGTAGTCGCGATGGTGCTGAAGCTATTGGTTTTTTTATGAATCATCTCAAGTGGCTTGTGATCTGAGAGAATTGTAAATGGGCGGTTGAAAAGAAATGTGTGGAAGCGTTTGATTCCAAAACGTACAGCTAGCATTTCTCTTTCAATGTTTGCAAGTTTCTTTTCGCCAGAACTTAATGATTTGCTTGCGTAAGCTACAGGACGAAGTTCTTTGGTATAGTGTCCTTCAGGATTTTTGTCTGGTTGCAAAAGTGCTGCTCCTAGGCCTTTCAGACTAGAATCAACCATGAGAAAAGTAGGTGCTTGCATATCATAGTATTTCAAGCATGCATCAGATGATATGAGGGTCTTCAAATGGTTGAATATGTGTTGATAGTCTTCTTACCATTCATACGGAGTTTCATTCTGTAGTAGAGATCGCAAAGGTTCTGCAGCAGCTGACAAATTTGGTATGAATTGTGCTAGGAAGTTGAAAGCACCTAAGAATTGTTGCAGTTCCTTCTTTGTAGCTTTCTTGAAAACATGCATTCAGAGATGCAACTGAAGGAATATGCCTTCACACTAGGTCAGATGGCCGTCTGTTTAATCTTTCAAGGCTGAAGGCAAAAACAAAAATCAGAAGGGTCACTATAAGAGACTTGTTGTTCGCTGATGATGCTGCAGTTGTCACTCAAAGCCAACAGGAGCTTCAGAGCTTGATGAATCGCTTCACTAAAGCATGCAAGGACTTTGGCCTCACAATAAGTCTAAAGAAAACGAATGTGCTGAGTCAGGATATGGGTGCTGCACCAGTTATCACTATCGATAACTATGAATTGGCAGTGGTGCACCACTTCACATACCTAGGGTCTACCATCAATGACAAACTCTCACTGGATACAGAAATCGACAGCCGCATTGGCAAAGCTGCAGCTACCTTTGCCCGCCTCACATCGCGTGTTTGGGGAAACTCTAAACTCACAATGAAGACTAAAGCTGCGGTATATAATGCCTGCGTCACCAGCACACTCCTATATGGCAGCGAGACCTGGACGACCTATGCTAAGCAAGAAAGAAGGCTCAATACCTTCCATTTGCGGTGTCTACGCCGCATCCTGGGCATCTCGTGGAAAGATAAAGTGACAAATGTCGAGGTGTGTCACGTGCTGGCCTTCAAAGTATGTATACGCTTCTTAGACAGCGCAGACTTCGCTGGCTTGGCCATGTTCGCCGCATGGAAGATGGTCGCATCCCAAAAGATATCTTTTACGGACAATTAGCAGATGGCAAGAGAACAGTTGGGCGACCACAGCTGAGGTTCAAAGATGTGTGCAAGAGAGATATGAGGGCACTGGATATGGATCCAGCAACATGGGAGGATGAAGCTGCCGATCGCACTAACTGGCGATGCTATTTACGGCGCCACCTCAGATTGGGCGAAGAGAGGCTCACACAAGAAGCAGAGGTGAGGAGAAAACGTCGAAAAAAGCACCAGGAAAATAAGCAGCTGAGGGCTGTCACCTCAGGGGCGCATTCCCATAGTCAGTTATGACTGAAGGGGCTATTATATTATTATTATTGTAAACAGTACAGTCATCGACAAACAGGTCACAGGATGAATGTTTGATGTGCAGAGGAAGATCATTAATGTATACGGCAAAGAGAAGAGGGCCGAGAATAGAGCCCTGGGGAACACCGATATGGACAACAGTTGGGTTGGACAAAGAATTATTGTAAGACACCACTTGTTGTCTGTCTGCCAGAAATAATTTAATTAACTTCACCAGCATAAGATTTACTTTCATTGTTTCTAATTTTCTGATTAAAATAGTGTGATCTATCATATCGAATGCTTTTTTAAAGTCTACAAAGATTCATTCATTCATCATTCATAACCCTCCACTCCCAAAGGAGCATAGGCCTTCAACAAACACATGCCAAGTCCTCCTGTCCCGTGCCATCATCTCAAGTTCTTTCCATGTTCTCCTCATCATTTTCACCTCTGTTTCCAACTCTCTTCTCCATGTACTTCTTGGTCTTCCTCTGCCTCTCTTGCCCTGGGGGTTCCAGAACAAGGACTGCCTTGTAATGCTATCAACAGGTTTCCTCAGTGTGTGTCCTATCCATCGCCATCGTCTTCTTCTCATCTCTTGTTCCACTGGCACTTGTCTAGTTCTTGTCATCAGTTCCACGTTGGTAACCTTGTCATACCATTTTAATCCCTCTATTCTACGCAAGCACCCATTTATGAAAGTCTGTAGCTTTTTGGTTGTTGTCTTTGTTGTTCTCCATGTCTCCGAGCCATACAATAGGACTGACTTCACATTTGAGTTGAAGATTCTTATTTTCGTGTTAGATCCGATTTCTCTTGATCTCCATATATTTCCCAATGCAATGAAAGCTCCTCTTGCCTTTTGTATTCTTATTTTGATATCGCTGTCTGTCCCTCCAACTTTGTCTATATTGCTGCCAAGATATGTGTATGATTCTACATCTTGAATTGGTGTTTCTTCAAGTTCAACCCTGTTATCATTACCTGCATTTATTCTCATTATTTTTTGTCTTTTCCCTGTGTATTTTCAGACCCAATTGCTGTGACCTCTCCTCGAGTGTTTTCAATTTGTCCTGCATCTGATTACGGTTATGGGACAGAAGAGCCAAGTCATCAGCAAAATCCAGATCATCCAACTGTTGCATCATACGCCTCCCCGCGAGAGGACCTTCCCCTGTCTTGGATGGCTGTGTTTTATTTTCTTTATTTGACTTGTCCATATTTGTTGAAGTTTTTTGTGGTTTAAATTTTTTTTACAGGATGGTGTAACCGGCCCCATGCCCAACCCTCCTTAGTCGCTTTTTACGACATGCTTGGTAGGGGACAGTGTTACTATTCTTTGCTCCCCTTTCGGGCCCCGGTAACACACATGCATCTACAAAGATTGCTCCACATAAATTATCGTTATTGATGTGTAGATGCCAGTTGTCTATCATTTTTGTTAAATGCTGTGTGACATGAATGTTTTGGTCTAAACCCCGACTGACTATCAACTAGTAGGTCATTATTGGCTAGGTGTTCTATTACTGTTTTTCTATGTGTTTTTCCAGTGGTTTGGACAGCGACGATATAAGAGAAATGGGCCTATAGTTACCAAGGTTGTTATTATCTGATGAACCAGGTTTAACAAGAGGGTATACTTTAGCGATTTTAAAGGCAGATGGAAAGTAGCTCCTTGCGAGACATTGATTATATATGCATGTTAGTGTATCAGTAATAGCTGGTGCAGCATAACGCACTATTCGATTACTGATTCCATCAAGTCCCGATGAGTTATTATCTTTAAGATCAATAAGATAGTTATAAACTTCGTTAACTGTTACAAAAGGAATGTCGCATGGAATGGTGTTAGTACACTTGTTCTCGCAGAACATAGATAATTCGCTGAAGTCACAAGGGGAAGAAGGTATGGCGGATTTTATATTGTGGATGTCTGTCTGAAAATGATTGCTGAAGTCTGTACAAGTAAATGAAGTATTGGGATTTTGTGAGTCAGGCGATTTTCTTTTGTTGACCAAGGTATTGATTGCCTTCCATATATTTCTACTGTTGCTTTTGCTTTTAACTAAATGACTAAAGTAGTTTTTCTTTTCTCTGCGAATTAAATATTGTACTTTGTTCCTTGCTGCCCGATAGATAGATAGATAGATAGATAGATAGATAGATAGATAGATAGATAGATAGATAGATAGATAGATAGATAGATAGATAGATGGATGGATGGATGGATGGATGGATGGATGGATGGATGGATGGATGGATGGATGGATGGATGGATGGATGGATGGAGGGAGGGAGGGAGGGAGGGAGGGAGGGAGGGAGGGAGGGATGGATGGATAGATAGATAGATAGATAGATAGATAGATAGATAGATAGATAGATAGATAGATAGATAGATAGATAGATAGATAGATAGATAGATAGATAGATAGATAGATAGATAGATAGATAGATAGATAGATAGATAGATAGATAGATAGATAGATAGATAGATAGATAGATAGATAGATAGATAGATAGATAGATAGATAGATAGATAGATAGATAGATAGATAGATAGATAGTGTCAGTGTTCAGTGCCAAATTTGGCCCCAGTCCAGCCTTGACAATAAATTAATAAGGTGGACGCCAATTTTGGTGGTGTATTTCTGGATCAACAAATGTCACCTCGAATAGTTAGTGTAGAAACCGAGATCTTGTGTTCACAGCAAACAGTGAAAAAAACAGTATCTGGAAACGTCTAGTTGCTAAAAACTGTTACAATTGTTAATTGATGGTAAATCCTATCGGCTGGCTCTGTGGTGAGTGCCGATTTTGAAACAGCGTCACTTTCTGGATAAATCCACTGATACGACTGTCAAAAGTCAGATAGTGGTATTATTTCATAAACAACCCCCGTGGGCTGATAAATTGGAAAACAAAATATCTGGGTATTGATAGTCCAGTTAAATTTACTATTTAAAAGTTTATTTGTCTCTTTGGCCAATCCTGTTCACAAATTAACTTGGGGACGCATAAGCCAAGAAGAAGACAACATTAATCCAATCAGTAAATGACAAAAATAAAAAAACCGCTGACCGCTCTTGATCAGGTCTGCGAGAAATAAACAAGACATTTATGAAAACAAAAATGCTACTATTCTATATATACACGGACGGGGACAAGACGATCTCTTTCCCATTCCGTCAGTCCTGATTAAAGTTAAAGGCACACTGTGACTTTATTTACAACTATACGGTCAGCTTTTCGCCCGCGCTGCACTTTCAGGTCGGACGAAGGTGTGCAACCCTTCCCGTTCCTTTGCACGCGCGTTAACGATCAGCTCACAATGTCAATTATTATTTAATTATCCATATGCGCACTTAACAAATATCGCCTGTCGTTAATAGCTATTAGATTGTCGGCGTCTGTTTGTTTAGTCGTATGACATCAAACAATATTCACTTATAACAACTACACAAAATGAAATAAATTCTTTTCTGTCACTTATCAGTCGTGCCTAGTGTATTAATTAGTCAACTAAACCGTCTCTTCTTGTGTGAGGAAGCCGGTGGTAAAATTAACATTATACTGAACAACTGGTTAAAAGAAATAGCTACGCGTTATTATTATTATTTCACTGCTCTTAACAGCTAGAACTTTAAGTGAATTATAATGGTAAACTTAACACTGTTAACCACGTAAACGCTAATTTCTATTACCACAAATCAGAAATGAAACTATCCCCACGAAATGCTATTAACACCTCTTCCACAATGGTTCTAGAGTAACGTGCTTAGACTATCCAAAATTCTGAGCGACAACTGATATCTGGTTTGGGAAGTCACAGTTTATATATCATCACGGTATTACGATCTATAGAGGATGCTAATTTTCAAACTATTGTGCATAGCAGAGAAATCAGAAACCCACGTTCCCCAGATAAAAGGTTTTCACGGTCGCTCTGTCGGCGTTGCTAATCGACAACAGAGACTTGGAACCGTGTAACGGTTTACTCGGAGATTTAGCCCGCTTCTGGAGATCACAGAGTTAACCCCTCCTGAGTGTACGAACATCAAAGGGTCATCGGGAAAGTATTTCTGCCCGAGCGTCTCACTTCAAAAGGTCCTGTGTTATTCACGCGCGGTCTGTTTGATATCCGATGATTGACAGATCAGCTCGCATGAGAAACTCAGGTAAACAAACCAAATTCGCTCACTGTTATGACTGGCAGGTCGCGGAAGTTGGTAAACAACTTCGTTTGTTTACGTCTCAAGGAAAAGAGGCGTGGATTAAACATGAGTAAACGCAGGCTGTCAGTGCATGGCTTTGCTAGCGAATTATAGAACGCCAACGAGGTCACGAAAGACTGTCAGATACTGTAGGCTATATTTCCATTATACATTACAATGCGCAAATACTTCGTCTGTCGCTTATAATTTGGAACTCTAGTCCGTTGTCTCTCTGGCTTCTGGGAGTTGCTAATTTGACGTTGCGATGCAATCTGATTTGTGTCTTCAATTTCACTAGATTATATTTCCATTTCTCAGTTTAAGTTCTAGATGGTATTTCCGATAAAGTTCCAATGAAAGCTAAAGCCTATTCTGGCTCTCAAATTAAACCAATCCTGTCTCTTTAGAACTAGGTTGGTCGGGGTGTTAAATTATTACTATCCCCCGCGTGTTTTAAAATATCAATTTTAAAATTTAAACTTGTGACCTCTTTCAAAAAATTGCAGTAATACTTCTGATTGCATTTGTATAAACTCACAAACACATCGATGAACTTATTTCCTGGCTAATACTGTCCGCCCAAATTGTCTCCTCTGACAGGTTGTACGTACTATTGCTACAGAGATCGTCCAGCGGAAGCGATTACATATTATCACCTGTGTTTGCGTACATCCTCCAGACGGATTTCTTAGACAGCCAATCTGGCTTTCTTTCCATCGATCGTGCGCTACACTTTGTGTCAACAATGACCGTCTCTATCAAGGGTGGCTAGACGACTTAAGTGATAAAACTATTATCCGCTGACCTGTCTAATTAGCCTTATGATACTACGATTCACCTGGTGAAACGTAAAGTCTACGGAGTGGTCAGAGCAAAAAATATAAGTACATAAAATATGCCAAATAATAGGACGATGAGGAAGGGAGAAAAGGTCGGAAAAGCACACGCACAAACGTATCGTTACATATACCTCTTACATGTTAACAAGAAATGCTCTATATTATTGTCTTGAAGATATTCTGCACAGTAAGGTTCTACTATTCTGAAATAGCTTTTTCCCAGCTGTAGTCTGAGAAGTTTCTTATTACTGGGAATTTTCAATTCCCTAGATATCTGGCATTTTCTTGATGGAGCCTTGAACATCTTATATGCATGTCTTCCTTTCAGATTTTTATTCCACTCTGCTTTCCATTCATCTGTTATTGAATCTTTTATTAAGCTCTCAACCTCTGATTTACTCATACCTACATTTATTCGATTTTTATCAGATCTACCTTTCTTGGCTTCTTTATCTGTCTTTTCGTTTCACGCTATGCCAACATGTGAAGGTATCCAAACGATTAAGCCTGAACAGTTCTTACAATACATATGACTTTTAACAGGTGAAAGTCAATTAAGTTAAAATCAGTTAAATAACTGGAACCACCAGGCCTTTACACCTCTCCCCCTTAATATTATTCTTGCTTGGAGTTTCTGCTTGATTTTGTTCGGTTTTATCTCGTTTTTGTTTGTTTGGGTTTGTTTGTTTTTGTTTTTTTAACATACAAGCATAATTGGTAATTATGATTTGCCATATTTACAATGATTTTACAAGTTTGATGCCACTTTCCCAAGTCGGCAGTTGTTCATATTATTTGGAATTGAAAACAATACATATCTTAATTATAACCCATCAGAGGTTGAACGGGATATTTTTCATCATTAATATACACACCAAAAAAAAAAAAACACACACACACACAGACAGACAGATATATAGGAAGGTGTTAAAGCACCTTTTTGACAACTGTTAAGAGAAAATAAGGCCGTGCAACAGCTGAACTTGGCAAGAGAGGGCCCTTCTGACTGTGAAGCCCAAAGCTGTAGCTTATTTAGCTTATGGCTAAATCCGGTCCTGTATGCCTGCTTCGTTCAGCTATACGACACATTTTAATTACCGCCTTGTTCATGTTCACTGTAGGTGTTGTAGACTGACTCGTTCGTTCATGTACCCGATAAAAGATGTGGCATAGGCTATTCATCGATAACGGTAGGCTAGACCGAGAAACGGATATACAATATGAACAATTTTTTTTTTTAATTAATGAAAAAAAAAATCCCGTTCAACCTCTGATGGGTTATAATTAGGATATACATTGTTTTCGATTCCAAATAATATGAACAACTGTCGACATGAAAAAGTGGCATCACATTTGTCAAATCAATGTAAATAGGGATAATCACAATTGTGCTTATACGTTAAATAAATAGAAAAGAAAAAACAAACAAACAAACAAACAAAATCAAGAAGAAACTATGAACAAGAATAATATTAAAGTGGAGGGGTGAAAAGGCCTGGTGGTTCTAGTTATATAACGGACTTTAACAGATATTTAATTGACTTTCATCTGTTTAAAGTCACATGCATTGTAAGATCAGCATCAGACCTTCACATTCCCAGGCACTATATATTAACATGTGTTCGTGTTAAATATTGTTTGACTATATTATGCAGTTCCCTAGGTCTGTCTATTCTCAACACCTCTTCTATATTTATAGGTAAGTTGGATGCCTGCAAATAATCTAATATTGGTATTCTCATTTGGTCATATATCTTACATTTTAGCAAGAAATGTTCTATATTATTGTCTTGAAGACATCCTGCACAGTAAGGTTCTTCTATTCTGAAATAGCCTTTTCCCAGCTGTAGTCTGAGAAGTTTCTTATTACTGGGAATTTCCAATTCCCTAGATATCTGACATTTTCTTGTTGGAGCCTTGAACATCTTATATCAGATTTTTATCCCACTCTGCTTTCCATTCATCTGTTATTAATTCTTTAATTAAGCTCTTAATTTCTGATTTACTCATCCCTACATTTATTAGATTTTTATCAGATCTACCATTCTTGGCTTCTTTATTTGCCTTTTCATTTCCTTCTATGCCAACATGTAAAGGTATCCAAGCAATTAAGATTCTAGCGATCCAGGATCAAACCCTGGTGACGGCATTTGAGGATTTTTCGTCGACCGGGATTTGGACTGGATTAACTCGAGACCTGGCGAGTATATTTGAAGAAGTGTCGTCGACCAGGGATTGGCGGCTCCTGAGCCGACCCAGCTGTAATGGGTACCTCCGAAATCGGAGAGTATTTGCCTGAATGGCGAGGGACACCTGTCTCTGTACAAGAAAAAAGGGATACTCACGTAAAATCAATGTCAGGTTAGACATAAATAATAACCTGAGATTTCGCCTCAAGTATTAGCGGGCGTACGAAAAAAAAAAAAAAAGACTGAACATCCTCTGGAATATAAGTATGTAGTAGCCAGAATAATTTGCATGTGACTCAAGAATGCAAACTTCAGCTTCGAGTTTTGCTTCGTCTTGACGAGGAGAGCCCGTTCAGCCTAGACACAAGGTCCGCTGGTTATATTAAGGCACAAGTCCAAATATAAAGAGACCTCGTGGTCTGGATTTTTTCTTTAAAAATGTATTTAAATAAATAGCTTTGTATTACAGTTCCTGAAAATCTGTTAGCAAGGAATTCTCAGTTTGATCTTGTTCTACACCCCTTCATCGTTAATCAAAGATGTAATATATGAATTCTTCATTAATAAACCGAAATTTACAAGAATGTTACTTTTTTCTTTCTTAATCACGAATATCCACAAATATCCATGGTAACAGGCTCTGGCATGCGCAGTACAAATAAGCGTCTTGTCGTCAAGCATGGAGAAACCACAGGTAGGTAACTTCATTGTTCGTTTCACTGCAGCGCGGCCATCTTCTCCACTGCTTCCGTGCAGAGTTTGCTTAACGTAAGACAAGTCATATTTTTAAGTTCTCCAACAAGTTTTAAAAGAAAAATAACATTAACTTTGTTTGTAAATTCAAGTAGCGTAAACAGCCAACGTGAATTTCTCAAACTCGATATTCATGGTCGGATAGATGCATAACAAATCCATGCGAGATGGGCGGAAGGGTTGCTCCATTAGAACTTTTAAAAATATGCCTTTAATGTTTTGCTTTCAAGACATTTATTATAGCAAAAGATACTTCAAATTTGTTCCCAGGGTCATGTGAGTCACTCACCTCGCTACACCATTGTTAGAGAGGCCTTTCAGACTGGGGCTCTAAGCTGTAGCTTGTTTAGCATATGCCTAAAGCCGGCCCTTGTCAATATTTGTAAACTGTCGTGAACAATTGCTTCCCCATGCTCAGTATATTCAACCCACCCGTGGAAATACACACTCACCCACACCAAACGAAAACACATAAAATGGTTTTCAGTGTGACAGCCTAAAAGTACCTGAATTGTATATTCAAATATGAAATATGGTATAAGGATATAGTATCACAGAATATACATCGATTTTAACTGCAGAGATCTTCATTAAGTGAAGTACGTTGTACTGTGTTGTTAAGCATGTAGCCAAGTGCATCCGATTTCGACAGGCTTTTCAGTATGGTCGCCTCCCTTAGCCCTTGACTGTCCACAGCCAACCTCCAAGGCAGCAAATGGTTTAAGTTCTCCTAGTTGAACTGCCATCCAAACCTTACGAGCTTCGTCTACCCTGAATTTAAGCCATGTCTGGGTTTTGGGTTGGTGCAGGCCAGAGCATGGTCTA
Source organism: Oreohelix idahoensis (assembly GCA_024509875.1). Classification (NCBI taxonomy): domain Eukaryota; kingdom Metazoa; phylum Mollusca; class Gastropoda; order Stylommatophora; family Oreohelicidae; genus Oreohelix; species Oreohelix idahoensis. Next base: position 207,000 of record JAMPIV010005259.1, on the reverse strand, counting down.
CTCACCGGTAGGTATTGCACCTGCACCTTAAGGTGTTCTTTTCTTGTTTGCTTTTTAAAATGTTCTGTCCACAGTTTGGGTTTGACCCTAATTTCCATGCACACAGTGGGGAAATTGGACAGGGGCAGAACAGCAACTAATTTGCTGGAGGCTGCCCAGCTTGAAGCGGATGGTAGCTGTCCAATGAGATCCTAGAATGTCTCTCATTGTTGGCAGTGGCCCCAGGCACAGTGTCCTATGCCAGGTGGGCGAGATGCTTATAACTGGTAACTGCTACTTCCCGTGTTGTGCTAAAACCATAGGATGAAGCTGGAGTGTACTCTCCAGGGTGTGAGCTGGGGCAAAGTTATATGGAAATCAAGCTGTTGCCCATGCAGCACATTTCCCCTCTCCACACAGCTGGTAGGTCCAAAGGAACAGCAGTAGCCAATACAGTTTGATACCAGCGACGTTGCAGGAGTTGTCAGAATAATGTTGAATCAACATTAGACTGCCTCTAACTCCAGATTTATCCCCAGGGTTTACTTCCGAAGCCTTTCTTATAAACTAATATTCCTGCAAGGTGTGAAATCAGAGTTTCACCTTCTCCTAGATAGGCTACCAACCAAGGATTACGAGTCCTATTTGCTCAAAGCTGCTGGTTTTTAGGTACCAGTGGCTCACTTTCACCCCTTCTGTTGTCAATGGAAACAGTTCTGCAACACTCAAACTGAGCTACACATTAAGGCTGGGAGCTGCACTTGATTGTCAGAGGCTTTGTGAGGTGCATGCCATTGAAGCACGTATCTGCAGTTGGATTTTACCCCCACTTCAACGCATGGCTATGATAACCTTTTACATGGTATTAATGACGATGAAAATCATGTACTTGACAGCAATATAGATAAATATGGAGCAAAAGTGATTTTGAACTAAGAATACAGAAGGCAAAGTGGAGCTTTCATTTCATTGAGAAATGTATGGAAATCAAAATAAATCAAGTCCAACCTGAATCTTCAGCTCAGAAGTCAAAGCAGTCTTATTGCATGGAACAGTAAATGGTATGACGAGATCACCAAAGTGGAACTGATGATAAACAACCAGACAGGTGCCGGGGAATAGAAGGTGACAATCTAATGCTGGCATTGGATAAGACATGTTAAGGAAGCTTGTTGATAGCATTACATGGCAGTCTTTGTTCTGGAATCACCAAGGTAAGAGAGGTAGAGAGAGACTGAAAAAAAACATATGGAAAAGAAAACTGGAGATATATATGAAAGGAATAAGGAAAACAAGACATGGAAATACCTTGAGATGATGACATGGGACAGGAGGACTTGGCATGAATCCATCAAAGGCCTATGCTCTTGGGGGAGCCAAAAAATTATGCTCGTGATGATATTACAAAAACAGTTTCTTCCTTTCTCTTCAGGTGCATTTGTCATTTCTGTCATAGACTAACTTTTAAGACATGTGTATTCAACTAATAACAATAGCAAACCAAGATTTCCTTTATTTTAATTCTGTCCAATCTGTACCATGCATCACTAGAGCAGTGAAACATCAGTTGCTGATAAGGAACAAGAAGGAAGTGATTTATTAGTTACCAGTGAGAAAGAGGATGAACAAGATGAGTCTGAAGATTTTGAACTATCTTTAAGTAAAGAGACCATTGACAAAAATCCTTTTCGTGCACCTGCCTTGAATGAACTGTACAAAGTGAGTGCAATGGCATTATTGTCTTTCTTCATTGTTTCGTACTGATAAATTTTTGGCCTGTGCACAAGATGACTAGTGTTTATCTGAAGCATAGAATTCCCTGGTAAACCCCATGTGAGCTATAATTTGGGTGTGTAGTGTTCTTTATTCTATATACTTATTGCATTTTTTGTTTTTCTATTGTTGATTCCTCTAGGCTGCAAATTCTTTGTCATTCATTTTGGTGTTTCATAATGTCTGTAGTGTTTATGGTGTACCTCTTACTGTGCTCTGTAATATATATCACTCTTTGCATTGTAGTATTTGAGAAATTTGTAGACTTTGATTTACTGATCTTTTTCTATTTCTTGTGTTGTAACTGAAGTTCTCTTAAATCCATCTGTTTTGTATTTGTACATTAATTAGGTTTAATATTTTTAAATCTTTTGTTTTTTTTGCTCTGAAATTGAGGGATGAATATTATGTTATAAATGTCTTTGTTAATCTTTACACACACACTCATTTGCTCTTGTGTTAATTCTTGTTTTGGTAGTAAAAATCGTTACCATGTTGAATAGCTCCGTGGGTAGTTTAATTTTTTACACAGTTTCTAGCATGGTGAGTTTTGTGCTTTTAAGTATTCTATTAGTGGTTTCCATGTGTTGTTCATATTTCTTATATATTAGCAGAGAATGTCCTATGGTATTTTTCTCAAGACATGTTGCACAGTTGGGTTCCTTTACCTTAAAATATCTCATTCCTAGTTGCAATCTAATCAGTTTTTTATGGCAGGGTATTTTTGGCTCTCTGAATACCTGGCATGTCTGTATTGTAACTTTCAGCAGCAAATAAAACATCATCGCACACTAAGCCTGGAGAAGTCACTTGAGCCTCAGATGTAACTCAGGCTTTTATCTGGTTTGCTGCATGCAGGAGGATCTCACTATGGACCCATGATAGGCAGGGGGAGCTGAGAAGTGGCTCTGTGTATGATGTTCCTTGGGAGAGCCCAGAACCAAAGCACAGTATTTTAGATGGTGAAGAATGCACAGTATGTCATTCACTCTTCCTCCCAGCTTGGGACCAGATGTGATGATCCTTTAAATGCAAGCCAAGCTGGAGAAACTGAAGCTCATGACTTCAACCAACGTGTTTCGAAATGACAAAAAAGCCACAGGAAAAGCCTACATCTACAATGTAGATAATACCAAGGAGTTTTCAACTTGGTATTGGCTGCAGAAGAGTGAGAGCTCAGCTGCCGTAGCTAAACAACAGCAACAGCATATCAAAACTCTAGTATAAGATGCCTAGCATTCTTTTGGCCATTTTATTGTTTCGTTGTAATGTTAACATGTTTAAAAGAAAAACGTTTTTTTTCTAATATTTACTGCATAATTTCATGTTAATCCACAATTAAACAGTCCTTTATATTATTAGAAACATTTTATGTTTTTACTTTTCTATTTTGAAACTTGTTCATAAATATAATATCACATTGATTTTAAAACTGATTCAAACTTTTGTATCTTGATAAAACATTAAATGTTCTTTCTCATTCTAATTGTTCTAGGAATGAACTATGCAACTATTACTTTAATTTAGTTTCTAAAGGGTAGAATCTTCATGCATCATCATTATCACTTCCCTTTTCTTCTCCCTATGGAACACGGAGCCACGATAGCTCCTGGTTTCCTTTCAGTTTTCCTGCACCAATGCATACAATGTGCTGCTGCGGCAATGGTTTCTTTAATAACTTGTTTAACATTCTGAGGCTGCCAGTTCTCACCCACAACATCATATTAGTCTCTTCTAAAACATGCCTGAGGGAGCAATAGTCCTATTTCTTCTGTGTCCTCTCTGAGGCCCCCTTGTAACTACACTGACACAAATGCAGGGAACCCCGATATTTTGAAAGCCTAAAGACAGCAGGTAAGTTAACTATATACAGTTTATACAATTGCTGTTTTACATTTAGAGTATCTGTAGCTTTTTTGAAATAGAAACTTTACATTACCAGACAACAGAAAGTGATAGAAAATGTATATAGAGTATAACAATAGTAATCTGATTATCATAAGTTTTTTTTTCTTCCTCGCAGTCGGACAAGTGTTTCAGCCAGTTCATCTCCTCTGGGCTATAGGGGGTGGGGGAGCCTACTTGAATCATTACTCCCAAATGTCAGCTTCCTGTTGTCTTTTTGTAGTTTTGCCTGCTCAAGGATTTGAACTGTAAAGTAAAGGTGGTTCTGTAGCAGATACTGCCATAAAAGAGTGAAGTGTTGGAGACTTCACTATATGAGGTCCAGCTTTGTGAAGTGGGATGGCCAGTTTCTTTCCTTGCTGCCTTTGCCTTCCCTAACTCAATAGCAGAATCAGATGCCTCTTTACTGCTGGGTAGACTTGAGCATGATGTTACCAGATTTTGATCCCCTATTCCAGTAACTTTGCTGTGAGAGGCAAACATTCTATTCTTGTCTCAGAATTTTATTTTAATTATTTTTAAACATTTATAGCCAGTGACTTCTTATATGAACTCCGCCTAGGCCGGTCCCAAGCCCGGCTGAAAAGGGAGGAGGGTGGCCTGCATGGAGGTCGTAAGGAGGGAGCCCCTCCACCATGCAAAGGCACAACAGGCCAATCACCTGTATGCTTTAAATCATGATTACGCAAACTACAAGAGAGAAAACCGGACTGATTCTAAAAGCGACGAACTGGAACAGACTACGACTTATGGAACTTGGAACACAAGAAGTATAAATGGGAAAGAAGAGGAGCTGGTGGAAGAGATGAGGAAAGCGAAACTAGAAATCCTGGCTATAACAGAAACAAAGAAAAAGGGACAAGGAGTCATGGATCTCGATGGCAACACGCTGCTCTACAGTGGTGTACCCACATCTGAAAGAGCTAAAGGGGGTGTGGGTTGCATTGTGGCCAAAAACCAAAAAGATAGAATCAAGGGATGGAACTTTGTCTCGGAGCGCATTATGGTTGTACAACTAAAAGAAGGAGAAACCATAGTCAACCTGGTCATAGTGTACGGGCCAAATGAAGATGAGAGAGCAGAGGTCAAGGAGGAATTCTTCGAGCTGCTTCATAGGACAGTGGATGACTGCCTAGATGAAATTATCATGCTCGGGGATTTCAATGCCAGAGTTGGAAATGACCATGCTAGATGGGGTGGAGTTATCGGAAGATATGGAGAAGATACTCTCAATGACAATGAAAAGCGACTCCTTAGATTCTGCAGTGAGCAGAATCTGATCATTACAAACACAAAGTTCCCCCATAAGCGCATACATGCATACACTAGATATCCACCAACAAAGAATGAGAAGTCAGTGATCAACTATGGCATAGTTAGGAGGAGCCCATTCAAATATGTCCAGGATGCTAGAGTCTGGAGGGGGCCAGAGATTGGAAGTGATCACTACCTGCTTACAATCAAAAGAACAACTGAAGGAGTTGCTCAGCCTAGGAACTGCCCAACATCATGCCAGAAACTAAGTAAACGAACGGGAGAAATGAGCATTAAGACCTACAAGCTGAGAGAACCAGAAATTAAGACCAGATATCAGTGGCTTATTGCTACAGCAGTGAGCAACACCAAAGAACAACCTGATGACTTGGAAACCCTCTGGCTTAAATTCAAGGACATCATAAAGACAGCTGATGCAGAAGCATGTGGTGAAGTCAGACTTGGGAACAAGAGAAAGAGGACATCTTGGTGGACAGAGGAAGTCAAAGAGAAAATAAGAGAGAAGAAAATAGCATGGAAACAATACTTAGGAGCTAAAAACACAGCAGTACAAATAGAGAAATATAGAGAATATGTGACATTCAGAACAGAAGCAAAGAACAAGGTGCTAGCAGCAAAACAGAAGTCCTGGGGAGAATTTGGAGAAAAGCTAGAAAAAGATGCGCAAGAAAACCAGAAATTGTTCTATAAGACCCTAAAGAACATGAGGAAGGAAAAACAATGCCCTCTCAAATTTATAAAGGACAAGCAAGGAAAATTGCCCCGAAGGAAGTAATGGAAAGATGGAAGGAATATTTCTCAAACTCCTTGATGGTGAGCAAGGTCAAGCATCAGAAATGATAACCACTAGCACAGAAGAGAAAACCAATGGTGGTAAAGATGACATAAAGATGGAAGAACTGAAGGCAACACTGGAGAAAATCAAGATGGGCAAAGCAGCAGGGCATGATGGTATAACACCAGAAATGGTTAAGTACTTGGGAGCATCAGGCGACCTATTACTCTTAAGGGTCCTACAGGCAAGGTGGTGCAACAAGATCATACCAAAGGATTGGGAGATTGCCATCATAACACCAATTTTCAAAAAGGGTGACAATCGACAATGTGGAAACCATAGAGGCATATCCCTTCTCAGTCTCCCTGGTAAAATCTACTCTAGAATCCTAGAGCATAGATTCCGACACCTAGCTGAGCCACGTCGGCGTCTGTGGCCTAATGGATATGAACGCAGTTTCATAATCCAGATATACCTGGTTCGAAACCTGCTGCAGGCGGTTTGGTAGCAGATCGCTTTGTGTGGATTTTTAACAATGGTATAAGAGCCGTACCGTTCAGAAAGCAGTGGCAAACTACTGAATGAAAAAATTGCCTAGAAAAATCACAAACAGCCAATAAAAGCTGGGGTTGATTGCCACGTCCTGTAACAGGATAAGCAACTAACTTTAGCTGAGCCACAATTGGATGAGGTCCAGTGCAGATTCTGAGCAAACCGAAGTACTCAAGACCTAATCTTCACTCAGACAGCTGAGTGAAAAGGCTTTTGAGTATAAGAGTGAGATCCATCTTTGTTTCATAGACCTGGAAAAGGCGTTTGACAGGGTCCCCTGGAGCAAACTTTGGGACTGTTTGGCAAGGAAGAATATTCCAGCACCTCTGATTCATGCTATACAGAGCTTCTACAAGTCTTGCAGAAATTATGTGAGGACAGCAAACCGTAAGTCAGAAGAATTCAGGACCACCACTGGTGTAAGACAAGGTGATATCCTGTCACCTTATCTTTTCATACTCCTCATGGACGATGTCATCAAGGCATGTAAGGAGAGAACAAGAAAGTATTCAATGGGGTACTGTAAGATGAGACAGGTCTATATTTCAGAGCTGGCATTTGCTGATGATGTTACCCTGATTGCTAAATCAGAGACACATCTCCAATCCAACCTGCAAGTCTGGAAGGAAGAGCTGGAGAAGAGAGGGATGGTCATAAGCTGCTCTAAAACACAGTCCATGGTGATATCACGAGAAGAAAGAAGACATCAGATTAAGGCTGAGAGAACAGGTCCTGGAGCAGGTCGACCACTTTAAATACCTTGGAGCTATTATAGACCAAAAGGGAGGCATCAAAGAAGAGTTGGCCACTCGAAAAGCAGCAGCTGTGAGACTTTTTCTGGCCATAAATCGAGGATTCCTCAGCAAGAGAGAGGTTGGTAAGAAAACGAAGATGGCTGTATACCGCTCCACCTATGTCCCAGTCTTGACATATGGATGTGAGTCATGGGCAATAACTACAACCCACAAAAGCCAGATCCAAACCTCAGAAATGAGGTATCTGAGGAAGGTTGAAGTAACAAGAAGAGACATGGTCCACAACCAGACAAGGCCTAAAATCCCACCCCCTGCAGACCCAAGTAGAACAGTCCCAACTAAGATGGTTTGACCATGTCTGCAGAATGGGAGAAGATCGGCTACCACAACAAGCATAGGAAACAAAGAGCCAGGGATCCAGACCCCCAGGATGACCCAGAGTCTGCTGGGAGGACAACATTAGACAATCTTTGAAGGACAGGGGACTAGAATGGAACCAGGCCAGGAGGAAGACAGCCGATAGGATAGTCTGGCACTCTCTCTTCCAAACCTCTACACCTCACAGTAGATAGGGAATGACTAAGTAAGTAAGACTTGTTATATGCACTTTGGGGGTTGGAGTGGCTAAGAGGTATGGCATCTGCCTCGAATTCTAAAGGTACCAGGTTCACTTCCCAGTACAGGAAAAATGTCTTAAACCAGCTCTACTGCCTTGCAATCATCAAGTAATCCTTTTTTGTTTCTCTTTTTTATATATCAGATTGTTGAATGCATTTCATTGGGTTCTCCTGGCTCTGTCTATATAATAAAGTCCAAAAAAGATTACAAACTGTATGCTCTCAAGAAGGTAATGCAATGTTTTACTGACATTTTTTCTGTAACTTTTTCACTGTTTTTATTTAAAAATGAAAAATTGTGGTATTTTGTTGTTGTTTGACATTACTTGTAGAACTAATGCAAACTGTTATTAGCAAAGCCCTGTGTAGTGGCATAGAAGGAGTAGGCTCACTGCACCTTCAGTCATGTCATTCAAAGTGGCTAATATGAGGTTGTACTTGTGAGGCTAGCAGCTTCATCATGTACAACTAATTACCTCAGAAGCTACCGCTGCAAGAGCATGTAGCTACTTGTTGCAGCAATTCTAATATTTGTTCTTCTTCCATGTATTCTAAACTACTGTTTTGTTCCTGCTTTTTTCCCTTTTGCATCTTTTTATTTTCCTTTTATTCTAACTTCCTTCTTCTCCTCTTCCACGTACTATTTTCTTCTTCTCCTTTCTTTGAACTACTTGCCCCCTCTTTCACCCTCTTTCTCCAGTTGTTTTCGTTCTATCGCTTTGACTAAAGCCAAATCATGCAATGGTCTGCCATGTTCTACAACTCACTCAGTGGTGTGAACACAGAACCTGCACTACAAGACAAAATAAAAATCAGCAATTAAAAGACACACAGCTCATTTAGAAATCAAGAAATAATAGACAATTTTTGTTATTTTTAAAAACCTGTGTTTAAATGGGTGCTTGGATAGACCAGAAGGATTGAAATGATATGACAAGGCCACCAAAGTAGAACTAAAAACAACAAGCCAGGCAAGTGCCATGTTAACATGAGATTAGAAGAAGACTGGAGATGGATAGGACACACAAGGAGGGAACCTGTTGATAGCATTATAGTACAGTCCTTATTCTGGAATCTCCTGGGTAAGAGATGCAGGGGTAGACTGAAAAACACGGATAAGAGAAATAAATGCAAAGAAATAGAATTCTTAAAAAACAAACACTAGAGATATGCATGAAAGAAATAAGGACAACTTTAAATAAGGAAACTTGCTTAAGAAGTAGGCTGTATCAAGAACGAAGAGATCATTTTTAATATAAGACATATAAAAGGTAAGCAGAATATTTAATGATAAGAGAGGCAACAGTCACTATGTATAGTTCCCAGTGGGTCTCTGATGAATCTAAGAAAGAATTGGATTACGGCTTCCTGCATGCTGGACAAGGTGACATTTATAAGATCATACATGAGGCTTGCAATCCCATCATGCAAAACGGATTGCTGCAGAAACCACCACTACAACAGAATGTGAATGCTTGGTGCAGGCTTCCTGCAAGGGGATCAGTTGCAGCGGTGGCTTCATGAGGAATGTGAAGGAGAATGGTAATGATGATCATCCATCACTTTGTGCTTATGGAAGCCAACAATAATCAAATCTGAAGCGAAAGGAAAAAAAAAACAGTAAGAAAAAGAAAATAAGCAGACAAGGAAAACATAGAAATAGTAAAATCCATAGAGGACTTTGATATAGATAATTTTATGGGCGTTTGCAACGACATTGCAAAATACGTGCCTAATAACTTGAAGGCACAAGTCTTTAACTTTACATTGAAAAAAAAAAAAAACCTAAGGCAGGGCAGTTAAACAAAAAAGAAAAAGGGTAAAGGATCATGTTACACACCCATTAACGCATATTGGGAATATGGTGTTAGGCCCATATTTTCTTGACCATCAGCACACATGAGGTGATGTGGTCAGCATCAAGCCAGCCACCTTAACCCTCCCAGAAGTTGCTCTGGTATCCAATTCATGAGGCTGGGTCAACCCTGCAGCCGTTTGTGGTCTAAAAAAATCCCACCTCAACTGGGGATTGAACCATGGACTACCGAGCTAGGAAGCCGGTGCTAGGCAGGGCAGGGCTCATACTTACTAAAAAAAAAAATAATCACCCTGATAAAATAAAAATAATGCTTAAGATCAAACATGAGAGAAGCAACGTTTACTCAATTATTCATTCACCTCCCTTGTTTGCTCCTAACAGAGAATGGAACCACCATTGCAACTGGTCATCTTGCAAGACGTCTGCATCAAAGCATATATGTCCCCTGGCAGTGGTGGTTTCCATAGCTATTTATAGTACATGATAAGGTTACCAGTCACATGCATGACATCATATAGGTCATGCTTTATTAATCTGTAGTCCTGTTCTTTCTGTCTCATCAAACACCCTCAGGAACCACACAGGACACAGCAGAGTTAATGTACACAAATTTGGTTTTCAGCAGAACAAGAATAGCAATATTTTATTTACTAGCAGATGAAGATACAGAAGTCCTTTTCTGGATGTGGGCTGGGGGGAGCATGCAGGACAAACACTCTATACAGCACCACCCAACAGCAACAGAACATGCATATTCTGCAGCTTGGCAGTGGCTGCAAAAGAGGGATAGGCTGAGCAGTTCTGGTTAAAAAAACAATTTGTGCATACTCTACAGACACATTGATGACCTGTTTAGCTATGGAGATAACAATAATTCAAGGGATTCATGCAGACATTGAGCTCCTAATTTTTAGAATGTAGTTAACAACTGAAATATTTTCTGCTGCTCTTGCAGGTTGAGTGCCATGATGAAAGTGATGCTAGAAAAGTTTTTCATGAGGCAAGTATTTGTTTATAACATAATAATAATAATAATAATAGCCTCTTCAGTCATAACTGAATATGGGAATGCGCCCCTGAAGTGACAGCCCTCAGCTGCTTATTTTTCTGGTGTTCCTTTTGACGTTTTCTCCTCTCTTCTGCTTGTTGCAAAAGCTTCTTTTCGCCCAATCTGAGGTGGCATCGTAGAAAGCATTGATCAGCAGCCTCATCCTCCCAGGTTGCTGGATTTATGTCCGGTGCCCTTTATCTCTCTTGCACACATCTTTGTACCTCAGCTGCGGCCGCCCAACTGTTCTTTTGTGCCATCTGCCAGTTGTCCATAGAAGATATCTTTCGGGATGTGATCATCTTCCATGGGGCAGTCATGGCCAAGCCAACATAGTCTGCACTGTTTAAGCAGTGTATAGATGCTTTGGGACCAGCCCCTTTTTCACTTTGTCCTTCCACGAAATACCAAGGATGTGGCATAGACACTGTAGATGAAAGGTATATAGCCTTCTTTCTTGCTTAGCATAGGTTGTCCATGTCTTGCTGCCATATAGAAGTGTGCTGGTGGCACAAGCGTTATATACCGCAACTTTGGTTTTCATTGTGAGTTTGAAGTTTTCTCAAACACGCGTTGTGAGGCAGGCAAAGGTGGCTACAGCTTTGCCAATGCAGCTGTCAATTTCTGTGTCCAGAGAGAGTTTGTCATTGATGGTAGACCCTAGGTATGTGAAGTGGTACACCACTGCCACTTCATAGTTATTGATAGTGATAACTGGTGCAACATTCCCATCCTGACCCAGCACATTTGTTTTCTTTAGACTTATTGTGAGGCCAAAGTCCTTGCATGCTTGGGTGAAGCAATTCATCAAGCTCTGAAGCTCCTGTTTATAACACATATATCAGTAAAGTGAACAAAGATGGAACCATAATAATATGTGAAATTTCAAAAATAGTAGTGCTGGAAACATCCCAACACAATTGACTGACAGAACTTGGTGGTTTTCCCATGTTTATGCAACGACATTTCTGTCGCTTTGAGTTTTCAGTTAGGATTAAAGTTTAATGGTCTTTTCTTTCCAGGTTTTTTTTTTAAAGCATGGTAATGTTATACATATTTGTAAAGGAAATTAAAAAGAGGATTATTAAACAGAAAGTTAAAACAAAACAAAGAACACAGTCCAAATATACCAACTCTAAAAACTGGCCTTCCATCCCGATCAAGTTAAAAAACCGACACTAAATACTGGCATGTTGTTCTTTAAGAGTTAAACTTAATAGGTAAAGAGACTGAAGGGTGTGTGAATTAAAAAACAGAAAAAAGGTGATTCGTCTTACTGTGAAAAAGACAAAGGAAATTGCCCATGTTTCGGCGATAAGGCTTTCATCAGGAAAGGAAACAAAGCGAGAGTTAAATATGAAACTTGAGAAAATAAATAAAAGTAGATACAGCCTGTGAAACCTTCTGTGCATGGCTTGCTGATTGGTCAGGAATTGTACAGTGAAAACATAAAATGACTGTCGCCTATGGGTGTAGAAAGTAAATAATTAAGGAAAAGACAAAAACAACCCAAAAATAATAGTATTAATAATAAATGTGAGAGAAGAAGTAGAGGAAAAAGAAGAGGAAAATAAGCGTATGATAATAATAATAAATTGTATGTATAAATAATGTGATAGACGGGAAATAGAAAAATAGTAGAGAAGGTCACCTCAAACAAAGGGATGTTGGGTGTTAAGGTGTGGAGCAGCAGTGCATTTTAAGTCAAAATCAGACAAAAATGAAAATTTAGATTAGTCTATGTTCTGATAATTTATGTTCTCCCGAGTCTAAATTTTTCAGAACACATTCCAAGTATATGTATACTGAATTTGCAAATTGTATTTTCTTAAGGAATTGTTCTTCCTTCAAATAAAACCATGAATTTCTCAGAACCTCGTGTTATGTGACTAATTTTCTTATAACTTGCTTGTTTCTTAGTCAATAAACATGTGATTTGGCAAATGTACTTTCCATTTTATAATAAAACTTTTGTCGGATCCGATTTTTTATATCTTTAAAAAATTTTGATTTATTACAAATATTTTGAAAAATGTGTTACTATTTTTACATACTCACTTTAAAACTATGTATCTCAGAATCTGCTAAAGTTATTAACAAAATCTAATGTGACAAAAGAAATGAAAAAGTCTTAGTGAATTAAAGTATAGGATTAAAATCCAATATGGCCACCGTTTCCATGGCAACCAATAGCAGTATACTATCGTCAGATGTGTTGGTATGCATAGCTGTTACTGTTGTAAGTTAAACCTGTGCATTCTTATCAAAATCCTGTAGTTAATTATGAAAATAGCATTTTGCTCTAGCTCCTCCCCTTAAGACTTCCTGGTTTGTGGCAATACATAAGGGGAATAAGGCATTGTTTGAGGTGAAATTGACTAGCAGTATCAGAGCAGGATCAGATCATAGTGGCCTGAATGTCCGTATGACCCTATGCTGCATAGTGTCCATCATAAAAAGCCTCTATGCCAACTTTACATGTAGTGTTGGGCAGAGCAACCTAACATTTGAGGTGAAGACAGGAGTATGACAGGGATGCCCCTTATCAACCACTTTATTTTTGACAGTCATAGACTGCGTGATGCATCAGAAAGCAGAGGGCAGTCCAAGAGTAATAAGATGGACTACGTCTACATTGGAAGATCTGAAATATGCAGATGACAATGCACAACTTGCACGTTCTCATCAACACATCCAGGAAACAACGCTTGGAATTCCATAAGTCCTCAGTATTTTCCATAGACTGTCTCTATGTATACTATCAAAAGCCTTTTCAAAATCAACGAAATTAATGTACAGCTGTCTCTGCCATTCTGAGCACTGCTCTATAATGTTCCTGAGGGTAAATATATGATCTGCACATCTTCTGTTCTTTCTAAATCCTGCTTGTTCCTTCCTCAGTTTGTGGTCTACTGCTTTTGAAATTCTCTGTATAATTATCCTGCCTAGTATTTTGCTGGGAACCGAAAGAAGAGTGATTCCTCTCCAATTGTTGCAGTCTGCAAGGTCGCCCTTCTTGGGCAATTTGACAATTATTCCTTTGTTCCACTCCATTTGTGTTGTCCCTGTGTTTCAGACTTGTGCAAATAGTGGTTCTAATAGTTCTGCTGCTAGCTCTGCATTTAAGTTATCGTGGCCAGGAGCTTTTCCATTCTTTAACCCTTTGATTGTCGTAATGATTTCTTCCTTTTGTGGAATGTCTGTATTAACATTTAGATCATTTTCAGCCTCAGGAACATTCAACTGTGTTCCTGGTGGTTTCTTGTTCAGAGTTTCTCTGAAATGCTCTGCCCATCTTCTTTCCTGTCCCTTTGCTGTGGTGATGAGATTTCCTTGCTTATCTCTTACTAATGTAATATTGTTTGCACCTCGTTTTCCGCTGATGGTTTTAGTTATTTTATATACTGTGCTTTGTTCATTTCTCAGTGCTGAATCTTCTGCCTGTCTTGCAAGATCGTCTGGAATTTCCTTTTGTTGGCTCGGGTTTGGCGTTTAACTTCCTTGTCCAGCTGACTGACTGTGCTGTTCGCTATATAATTGCTTTAACCTGGGGGACTTCACTTCTGTTTTCTTTCATTTCATTTCCTTTCTCATCGCTATGGTGTTTAATGTTTCTGGTGTAGCCATGTTTTGAAACATTATACAAACATCTACTTATGCCAGTTTGTGACCTCTTGAATGTCATTTTTATTGTAAGCTGTGTTTCAGAGACATTATGCAAGCATCTATTTATGTCAGTTTGTGACCTCTTGAATGTCATTTTTATTGTTAGCCATGCTTCAGAGACATTATGCAAGCATCTATTTATGCATGTTTGTAACCTTGGTTGTCATTTTTGGGTGTTAGTCCTGCTTCAGAGACATATAATAAGATTGGCTGGACATTCTAATTGAAAATTCATATTGCACAACACAGGATAATGTTCACATTTCACTTCCTTTGGGTAGTTTCAAATTTTGCTGAAATTAGTCTGGATCCCATCTCTTTTCATTGTGCCTTCTGCACTTCCTTGGATAGTTTCTATGACAAGCCCACCATTGTGGAACTGATGGAAAGATCCAGGACAAACAACATTTGGATAAGGAGTGAAGAAAAGACATTGACATTGCATAAGAAACCCATTGGGAGTCATCATCATCTCATCTCAACCCATTACCCGTCATGGGTCGTAGAGGTGCCATGGTGGAAGCATCAGCAGACAGGGTCCTCCACTGCTCTCTATTCTCAGCAATGCGTACAAGTGTGGAGAAACCGTGTCCTGCCCATTCTTTGATGTTATCAGCCCAGGATTTTCTTTGCCTTCCTCTTCTCCGTTTACCTTCGACTGTTCCCTGGAGGATCGTTTTCGAAAGGGTGTCATGACGAGTTACATGCCCAAACCAGGCAAGCTTTCGACGTTTCACTATTGACAAAAGTGGTTCTTGATGGCCTGCATAGGTGTTTATCTTCTCTCTAACATAGACATTTGTTTTGTGCTCTTTATAGCAAATGCGCAAAATTCTTCTATAGCATTTATGCTCGAAAGCCTGAATCCTTCGCTCCGTATCTGCAGTGAGTGTCCAGCCCTCACACCCATACAAGAGAATAGATAATACAAGTGATTTGTATAATTTGATCTTCACAGGAAAACTGATGTTACTTTTCCAGATCACATTCAACCTTGTCATGGCAGCTGAGGCCATCTCAAGTCTTGTCTTGATTTCTTTATTTGATCTTCCATCACTACATATAGTGGACCCGAGATATTTAAAGGTGTTAACTTCTTCTAACGTTTGCCCATTTAACGTAATGTTGGTCGGAACATGTTTCTTATGGCTATTCACCAATATCTTGCTTTTTTCTATATTAATTTCCATCCCATATGTTCTTGTTACTTTCTCCAGTCTAGAGGTAAGGTCTTGAAGTTCTGATTCTGTTCCAGCTATCAGATCAATATCATCAGCAAAACGTAGATTACACAGAGGTCGGCCTCCAATCGATATGGTTGATTTATAATCGTAGAGAGCCTCCTGCATAATATGTTCTAGATAAATGTTAAAGAGCACTGGTGACAGGATACATCCCTGGCGAACTCCTACAGTTGTTTTGAAAAATTCTCCAATGTCATTGCTTGCAAAAACAGCACTGCTTGCGTCCTTGTATAGTGCTTCAATGATATCTATGATGTTGGTATCAAAATTGAATTTTCTCATTATTTGCCATAAACCTTCATGCCAGACTCGATCGAAGGCTTTTGTGAAATCGATGAAGTTATGGTATAAATCATGTTGATGCTGGAGATGTTTTTCATTGGGAGTACCAGCTGATAACAATACAAGGCAGTCCTTGTTCTGAAATTGCAGTGGTAAAAGAAATAGAGGGAGACCCAAAAACTCATGGAGTCACAAGTCCTGGCATGAACTATTTGAAGGCCTATGCCCTGAAGCTAAAGAGTAGCAATGATTCTAGAACATATTTTGTCTCTCTTTCCTTGCCCGTCAGTTGTTGTTAGTACCTGTCACGTAGGTCTTTATATCATTAAATTACCTACATCTTCTTCCTATTCTCTCACCCAAATCCTTTTAATTTATTATCTTTCCTTACTTGTTTTTCCTGTATTTTTCGCATCACTCGGGTGTGGAAAATATTTTCTTCTGTATTCTCAAACTCTACCTGTTTCTTTTCTCAAAACTGAGAATCGCACGAGTAACTTGATTACGTAGATGTCAGCTCTGCCGGTCGAACGATAGCTGTGAATATACGGTCCTCGCCAGACATTCGTCTGCAGTTTTTTCCGGTCAGAGCGCTGACTGACCAGTGTCCCCGGGCGGGGGGTGTGAGAATTCGCTCCATCGGGGCATGGCAGACAGACAGCTGTCTACAGTTTGCAGAAACGCATGAGGGTTTCGTTAGAAAAACCTGGCGTATCGTGAAAATCGTTCCGCACCGCAGACAGGCTGTCTGGGATTTGAAACTGACACACGTACATCGTGGTCAGTAGGTGGCAGTTACGACATGCGTGAAGCTGACGTAAATGTTGGGAGTAGGGGAGATAATTTCGCTTAGCGAAATAAGTTAGGGGCCCTTTGTCTAAGTTTAAGATATTGGCCCGAGTTTGTAACTCACTTCACTCATTCTACATTTTACAGTAGACGTGGGCACTTCGTTCTAGAACACTTAAATTTATAAGTGATATCTCTTAGTTTCGTTGTGACATCGTAGTGCTGTGCTTGAGGTATATTAATATTATATATCTAGTATTGTGTGTAGGGTTTAAAGTGTTTAAAGCGTTAAATCGCTCATTTCATTTTAACTAGTTTCTTTTGAACTGAGTGTATAATTTATAAGTCTGTATTATTTTCTAGTGACGCATACAGTGGAAAACAGAATAAATAATATTTCTAAGCTTAACAAACTAGTAGCTATAAGGAATTTAATTTAACGGCTAATACTCAGACGATAATATTTTATATCAACCTTATAAAATGCTAGACGCGACATCAGCGAATATTGACGGAATACGCACCATATTCCTAAATTCCTGATGATCGATTTTATATAACTTATTTCACCGGAAGTTTAAATATAAGTCAAGCTGTAGGCTTGCTGTTTTAAATGTAAGTTATATTGGGTACATAATATGAAAATGATCTATATGTGCTTTTCTTTTTGTACAGTGAAATACTGGGGGGTGACCCGAACTTTACCAGCATTTAATAAGAGTTCATAATTGTGAAGAAATAGACAGTCCTTATTTTGAACCACGTGGGTTTCTCAAGTAACACTGATCTGACGGTGCAAGTTAGACAGAAATACCATATCCCACTAACGGGCTTTTTCAAAGACTGTAATGATCAATACTGGGCCTGTGAACCAGATCTTAATTTCTTCCATAAACTCTACGTAAATTTTCTGCCTGGCGGCGAGAATAATTACAATCAATGACATAAACTTTCCGACATTGTTGACAAGTGAGTGGGGAACTAAGATTTTCTGTTTGAGAGAAGTTGTCCACCGGTCATCTTCCTAATTAAGGGAACCTTCGTGTTCTGACAGTTTGTGCTCGTTTAAGCCTAATGCTTACCTCGTGAGTCAAGTGACATTAACTTTAGTCTGAAATAACTATCGCCTGAAGCAGACGCTCCCCAGATCCATTTTGATGAAACCAACAAACAAATCTGCAGAGCTGGGATCTGTTTCATTAAACGACAGTAACAGATAAAAAGTGTGAGTGTCCAAAAGTTGCGCCAGCCGGCGAAACCACAACACGAGTGTAAGTATATCAGGGCCCTGATGAAAGAATCGAGTGAAAGTGACGGAAGGATGTTCGTTGTATAATACCCTCACTTGTTATATTTGTTTTTTTTTCCTTAGGCGAGATTTGCTGCTTAAGTAACGTGTTCCTTTAGAATAGATACTGCTGTCAAAGTCAGTCTATACCTTCAAAGGGGGACCATATTAGACCCTAACCACAGGCATCTATAACTCTTTGGGCCATCATCTGTCATCCTAACGGGGCTGTGGGCTAAACCTAGAGTTAAGATCATAGCGGGGCTATCATCCTTGTAGCATTTTCTTGATATTTTATGACTATGTGCATATGTTTTTCCTTGATGTATTTTTTTTTGGTTTTGGTGTTGTGGAAAGATTTTTTTATAGATGATAAATAAAAATCTCTCTGGAACTAAGCAGCGTGTTGGTCAGCTCGTTCTAGAATGTTTACATAAGTATTGTTATAGTTTTCCCACGTCTGTGTGTCTAACTGTGGTCACATGAAGGTGTGTGCACGTGAGTGGTATGTTCATACATAGTAATTTATGTTGTCAATAGTCTGTCTGACTCTTATATATCTGTCGTAGAAGATAGGCCTGAGAGAGAGAAGATTCTTGTTGTCAGGGGACAGCTCTATTCGATTCGCTACCACTGCACTCTTGGGAAAATCTATTTCTTTTACTAACTCTCACACTGTGACTCTCACTCAATTCCAATCTATTCAGAAGGGACCAAACTCAGTCTTAATACTCCTATCAAAAATCTACGACAAATGGGTTCTCGTCCGTAGGATTTTTGAACTTAGAATAGGAAGACGAGTACGACAAATGGTTGCTCGTTTCCGGTTTTTGAACTTAGAATAGGAAGACGAGTACGACAAACGTGGACTCGTCTATCTGGATTTTGTACTTTAGATTCTTTATTCTGATATAGAGTAAGAGTGTGATGTCTTGTGAGTTTTGTATCTTTTAAAAATAATTTATCCCCTAGACTAACGATCTGTTTACGGGCGTGCTGACCACACAAACTGATAAGTTTTTTTTCCACAGCATTTTGAATAATATACATTTGAGTTACAGGTTGATTTTGTCGGAATACATGTTAATTAATGATTTTGTAATACTAAACGCTGGTAAAGTTTTGTGAGTGTATAACATTTACAAGGGTTCTGAAGCAGGAAGGTGTTTGAACTAAAGTTAAGGAGTGCGTTTCGGACTATTTGTCCAGATTAATTGCCTCCCTTACCCTATCTGACTTCAGGGGTAAACTTGATAGTGGATTTAAAATTAAGGGATTATTTTTTCTCTTTAATTTTTGCAATAATTATTTTTTGCTTTTCCACTGTAGCAACTTATTTTTCAGAAGTAATCTTAACTACCATTTAGTTGGCGTAGTCGTGTTTTGCATTAAGTGCTTTATTGCCGATAATAGCAGCGATAGTTAGATTTTAATTTGGAGGAGGTATCCCAGGGTTAAATATATCATCTTTTAATTTTTGGTAATTTTTTTTTCTCGTAAGTGGTAGGAACCAGTGTATCCTTTTTCCTATTTTCTTTCTCCACTAGTCTCAGTCACTGACCTAATATGGCAGAAAGGGCGAAACTTAGACAAATGCTCAGGGACAGGAAGCAATGAAGAAGGACTGGACGGCGAAGAAGCGAAAGCTTTCGTCAGAGACGACCTGGAGAGATATGATGCGGAGCACAAGGCAAAAGCAGCGTAGAGTAAAGAAGAAGCAGACCGTTTATTACCGTAGAAGAAGATATAAGTAGAAAAGGAAAATCGCAGGATTCAGCATGAGGAAAGAGAGAGAGAGACAGCATGAGAAGTGAGAGGGAGGAGAGAGAGGAAAGAGAGAAGGAGAGACAACATTAGTTGGCTCTTAAAGCTCTAGAACTTCAAAGTCGTGGTGCTGCCTCTACCTCCAGCAATGGAGAGTCTTCTCCCCATTCTTCCTTAACTGATCCTTCTAACACTCAATCTACTCATCTCACTGCTATGTCTTTTCCGCTAGAATCTTTCCCTTGTCCAAATGAGAAGATTGACACTTGGCTAGAAAAATTTGAGAAAATTGCAACTCTGTACGGTTTAGAGAGGTCGCGTTGGAACATGAAGCTTTCCCAGGCTTTGAAAAGTTCTGCGTATGATGTTTACGCCAAACTGGAAAGCAGCCAACAAGACAACTATGATCTGTTGAAGAAAGCGTTACTGGAGCGCTTTGAAATGAACGCTCGCAAATTTTTGCAACTGTTTCGCAACAGCCGGAAAGAGAATTCTGAAACTTTTCAGCAGTTCTCGTCTCGTTTAAAGGGATATTTGACAAAGTGCCTTGAGCTCTCGCAGCTCCCCTCTACCTATGAAGGTCTTGAGGAATTTGTTTTAACAGAACAAATAAAGAACACTTTGTCTGCGGATACCCGGAGATTTCTCGCTGAGCAGGGGGCAGAAAAACTTGAAGACATTTTGGAAAAGTCTGAGCGTTATCACAATGCGCTGGCTGAACTACCGGCCACAAAGCGGAAACCGACAGAGGAGCATTTTCGAAAACATAACCTAGAGCAATCTTCTCAGGCTTCTAACCAAAATAACCACAGAGAAACTGGACCTCAAAACCATCCTCCTGAAAAATCCAAGTTCTACAAGAACAAGTACCCCAACCACCCCAAACAGTCTGATCAACCCGACCGCCCTGCATGGCAGCGTAGCCAGAAAGGACAAGGTGGCAAAGGGAGAACCCCTGAGCACGGGACATATGATCAGACCGAGCACACCGAGCCTAAACGCATCGGATGCTTATTGACAGTCTCGCAAGGCGGAATTATTGACAGTGATTCCCAACCTGTTGGGGATACACCCTCAACGCGAGGTTCTGTTATTTTGAACGGTTCTCAAACTTCTTGCTTATTTGACACGGGGCTTTCTTACGATTGCATTGTTGCCAGAAACCTGGTCAAACCCGGTCAAGAGACAGCAGAGACCGTCCAACTTTGTGGAGTTCGTAAGAGTGATGCACCTACAGCGCTTCCCATCGCATTGGTGGAGATACACTCTGATTTCGTCAGAGGCGTGATCAAAGCGGCTGTTATGGATGATCCCATCTACCCAGTCATACTTGGCGGTAGATACGTGTGTATTGGGAAACCGGAAGAGCCGATTGTGGCAGCAGTAACTACAAGAGGGCAAACCAAGAAGGAACGGGAGCCTGCGCCTAATTTGTTACCCATGGAACTTAAAGAAGCGCAATACAAGGACCCTACTTTGGCACCCTGCTTTAGGAAACTGCCCATGGCTAAGGAACCCAAACAGCACGGGGACATTTTTTCTAAGGATGGCGTACTGTATCGGAGAACGGGCAAGCCTGACCAAGGTTACAACCAGCTCCTAGTACCGAAACAGTACAGAAGCCAAATCCTAGAAATGGGGCACTCTCTTCCCTTCAGCGGACATATGGGACAGAACGCCACAAACCAACGTATAACCACTCATTATTGGTGGCCAGGAGTAAACACTGATATTATCAGGTACGTCAAATCCTGTGCCCAGTGCCAATGTGTACCACCCAAGCAACGGACACCCCCAGTCCACATGGGTGAAATGCCAATAATGGGAACACCATTCGAACGGGTTGTGATCAACATTTTAGGGCCTTTCGAAAGGACTAAAAGAAGGAACAGGTTCATCCTGACCTTAGTCGATACATGCACTTTATGGGCAGAAGCTATCCCGCTAACATGCGCAGATGCCAAGCATGTCGCAGAAGCCCTCATGCAGATTTTCACTCGGTTGGGATTCCCTCAGCAAGTGTTGACGGAAAATGGATCTCCATACCGAAACCTGTTGATGGATGAGATCGTTAAGATCTTGAGGACCCAGCACATCCACACTAAGCCATATACTCCGGCCGGAAATGGGCTCGTGGAACGTGCTAATGGAAACCTCACCATGATGCTAAGTAAGCTGGCACAAGTGAAACCTGAAGATTGGGATCTCTGTATTCCTGCAGCATTATTTGGCTACAGAGAATCTCCTCATACTTCCACAGGATTTCCGCCAGCTACACTCTTATTCGGCAGACCCATTAAGGGCCCGCTTGAAGCCTTACTTCAGTCACTGACAGACGAGAAGGCTGATGAGACAGTTGTCTCAGCCAGTAAATATGTGTCGGTTTTAAAGGAACGGTTGAAACTAGGGTGGGACCTAGCAACGACTAACTTTAAGCGAGCACGCACCAAGCACGCTAACCGATACAGGAAAGTCGCGGAAGAGAGAGAACTGGAAGCAGGAGAGAAAGTTTTGGTGTTGCTCCCTACCGAGAACAACCAACTGAAGATCGGATGGCAAGGGCCGTTTACCGTCCTGAAAAAGATTTCTAAGGCTAACTACCAGATCTCTATTGAAGGAAAGGAGAAGGTTTTCCATTTAAATCTCTTAAAGAGATACTTGGAAAAACCAGTGTCAACCTCCGATCATCTCCTGACGATCGCCAAAACTGACGAAGATGACGATAGTGGCAGGGATATTCCACCGCTATCACAGGAAATCTTTCAAAAATGTCAGAAGCGGCGACGCTCTTTCAAGCACGCATGGGAGACATTCCAGAGGAAGGAAACTTTGGGGAGTAGACTTGAGTAGGAATTGGACAGAGATGGAGGGGGAAGATGAGAAGGAAGAAGACAGACACCCCGAAGCTACGGTTATAGGAAATTTAATTCCATAACGTAGACATGGAGTGCTTCCATATCTTAAGGGGGGACGTCCTGTCACGTAGGTCTTTATATCATTAAATTACCTACATCTTCTTCCTATTCTCTCACCCAAATCCTTTTAATTTATTATCTTTCCTTACTTGTTTTTCCTGTATTTTTCGCATCACTCGGGTGCGGAAAATATTTTCTTCTGTATTCTCAAACTCTACCTGTTTCTTTTCTCAAAACTGAGAATCGCACGAGTAACTTGATTACGTAGATGTCAGCTCTGCCGGTCGAACGATAGCTGTGAATATACGGTCCTCGCCAGACATTCGTCTGCAGTTTTTTCCGGTCAGAGCGCTGACTGACCAGTGTCCCCGGGCGGGGGGTGTGAGAATTCGCTCCATCGGGGCATGGCAGACAGACAGCTGTCTACAGTTTGCAGAAACGCATGAGGGTTTCGTTAGAAAAACCTGGCGTATCGTGAAAATCGTTCCGCACCGCAGACAGGCTGTCTGGGATTTGAAACTGACACGCGTACATCGTGGTCAGTAGGTGGCAGTTACGACACGCGTGAAGCTGATGTAAATGTTGGGAGTAGGGGAGATAATTTCGCTTAGCGAAATAAGTTAGGGGCCCTTTGTCTAAGTTTAAGATATTGGCCCGAGTTTGTAACTCACTTCACTCATTCTACATTTTACAGTAGACGTGGGCACTTCGTTCTAGAACACTTAAATTTATAAGTGATATCTCTTAGTTTCATTGTGACATCGTAGTGCTGTGCTTGAGGTATATTAATATTATATATCTAGTATTGTGTGTAGGGTTTAAAGTGTTTAAAGCGTTAAATCGCTCATTTCATTTTAACTAGTTTCTTTTGAACTGAGTGTATAATTTATAAGTCTGTATTATTTTCTAGTGACGCATACAGTGGAAAACAGAATAAATAATATTTCTAAGCTTAACAAACTAGTAGCTATAAGGAATTTAATTTAACGGCTCAGACGAGAATATTTTATATCAACCTTATAAAATGCTAGACGCGACATCAGCGAATATTGACAGAATACGCACCATATTCCTAAATTCCTGATGATCGATTTTATATAACTTATTTCACCGGAAGTTTAAATATAAGTCAAGCTGTAGGCTTGCTGTTTTAAATGTAAGTTATATTGGGTACATAATATGAAAATGATCTATATGTGCTTTTCTTTTTATACAGTGAAATACTGGGGGGTGACCCGAACTTTACCAGCATTTAATAAGAGTTCATAATTGTGAAGAAATAGACAGTCCTTATTTTGAACCACGTGGGTTTCTCAAGTAACACTGATCTGACGGTGCAAGTTAGACAGAAATACCATATCCCACTAACGGGCTTTTTCAAAGACTGTAATGATCAATACTGGGCCTGTGAACCAGATCTTAATTTCTTCCATAAACTCTACGTAAATTTTCTGCCTGGCGGCGAGAATAATTACAATCTATGACATAAACTTTCCGACATTGTTGACAAGTGAGTGGGGAACTAAGATTTTCTGTTTGAGAGAAGTTGTCCACCGGTCATCTTCCTAATTAAGGGAACCTTCGTGTTCTAACAGTTTGTGCTCGTTTAAGCCTAATGCTTACCTCGTGAGTCAAGTGACATTAACTTTAGTCTGAAATAACTATCGCCTGAAGCAGACGCTCCCCAGATCCATTTTGATGAAACCAACAAACAAATCTGCAGAGCTGGGATCTGTTTCATTAAACGACAGTAACAGATAAAAAGTGTGAGTGTCCAAAAGTTGCGCCAGCCGGCGAAACCACAACACGAGTGTAAGTATAACAGGGCCCTGATGAAAGAATCGAGTGAAAGTGACGGAAGGATGTTCGTTGTATAATACCCTCACTTGTTATATTTGTTTTTTTTTCCTTAGGCGAGATTTGCTGCTTAAGTAACGTGTTCCTTTAGAATAGATACTGCTGTCAAAGTCAGTCTATACCTTCAAAGGGGGACCATATTAGACCCTAACCACAGGCATCTTATAACTCTTTGGGCCATCATCTGTCATCCTAACGGGGCTGTGGGCTAAACCTAGAGTTAAGATCATAGCGGGGCTATCATCCTTGTAGCATTTTCTTGATATTTTATGACTATGTGCATATGTTTTTCCTTGATGTATTTTTTTTTGGTTTTGGTGTTGTGAGAAGATTTTTTTATAGATGATAAATAAAAATCTCTCTGGAACTAAGCAGCGTGTTGGTCAGCTCGTTCTAGAATGTTTACATAAGTATTGTTATAGTTTTCCCATGTCTGTGTGTCTAACTGTGGTCACGTGAAGGTGTGTGCACGTGAGTGGTATGTTCATACATAGTAATTTATGTTGTCAATAGTCTGTCTGACTCTTATATATCTGTCGTAGAAGATAGGCCTGAGAGAGAGAAGATTCTTGTTGTCAGGGGACAGCTCTATTCGATTCGCTACCACTGCACTCTTGGGAAAATCTATTTCTTTTACTAACTCTCACACTGTGACTCTCACTCAATTCCAATCTATTCAGAAGGGACCAAACTCAGTCTTAATACTCCTATCAAAAAATCTACGACAGTACCCTGGAATTGAACAGTCGATGAGTTCTATTGTATCATGATTTAAAATAAAATACTATGTGCCATGTTTATGAATGTTACTTTTAGCCATTTGTTTATTTTTTTAAAAATGCCATCAGGGTTGAAAGTAGTTATTTAATAATTAAAGGGAAACAAATTTTATTTATCTTAATTAAAAGAAACATGCATGGAGGCATGTCTAGAGTCATCCTTTTTTGACTACCAGCTAAGCACAATGCTGTAGTATATAAATGTGGAAGTGAACCTCTGTCTCTGAAGCAAATTACACCCTCATTGCTCTTGAAATCATCCACACACTTCTAGGGATTCCCCCTGTGGTGAATGTGTTGAGAACCCAGCATTGCACACTAAGCTTGGAGGAGTCACTTGAGAGTACTCTGGCTTTTACCTGGTTCGATGCATGCAGATGGATCTCACTATTGACATGATAGGCAGGGGGAGCTGAGAAGAAGCTTTGTGTAGGACGTGAGAATTCCTTGGGAGAGCCCAGAACCAGCACACAGTATTTTAACTCTGCATATTTAGAGAGCCCCCCTAGATGGTGAAGAATGCACAGTATGCCATGTGCTTCTTCCTCCTAGCTTGGGACCAGATGTGATGATCCTTTAAATGCAAGCCAGACTGGAGAAACTGGAGCTCATGACTTCAACTCAACACATTTTGGAATGGCAGAAAAGCCACAGGAAAAGCCTAGATTTACAGTGTAGATAATACCAAGGCATGTTCAACTTGGTATTGGCTGCAAAAGAGTGAGAAGCTCAGCAGCCTTAATTAAACAAAACAATTAATACAAAACAACAACCAAGAAGTTAGACTGCTTGCGTAGAATAGAAGGGTTGAAATAGTACAACAGGGCTGTCAATGTGGAATTGATTACAACAACCAGACAAGTGGCAGTGGGACAAGAGATTACAACAACCAGACAAGTGGCAGTGGGACAAGAGATGAAAAGATGCTGGAGATGGATTGGACACAGATTGAGGAAACCTGTTCATAACATTACCAGATAGTCCTTGTTCAGGAATGCCCAGGGTAAGAGTCATAGAACCAAATTGATGAACACATGATATGTTTGTTGAAGGCCTATTCTCCTTGGGGAGCTAAAGGGTATTGATTAATTGATGACTGAAAACAAACATAATCTATTTGTATCATTCAGTTACACTGATATTTAATATTTTTTTTATAATCTCAACTTATAATCTTAGCTGTTCCTTCTTTTTCTTTTAAATGAGCTTTTTACGACATAATTTGCCATTACTTTTTTACATGAAAGCTGTTCTTAATGTGATGTTACATACATTTCTGTTGTATAAAAAAAAATATTTATAGCAAAATTCTACTTGCAAAATTTGTTTTCAGTATTATCTGGAAGATATTTTTCAGTTGTCTGTGTATGATAATTTTTGCAGGAGATGGAGCTGAAGAATCTAACTCATCCATACATCTGCAGCTATAAAGATTTCTTTATCACGTATGAGAAAAAGGTGAGTGACAGAACATATTGGGAAAGTTATGTTGCTCTTGGAAATAAGGCTTGAGGGTTGTATGAAAATATTAGGTCAGATAGACATATAAGCATCATCACTTATCATATTGCCCTTTATTTCCCCAAGGAACAGAGTTCTTTAACAAGTTCATGCCATGTACAAACACATCCGGTGCCATCCACACATCTTCTTTATCCTTTATTTCTATCTCCAGTTCTCTTCCTGATGTGTTTTTCTGCCTCTCTTACCCTGGGGATTCAATAAAAAAAGGATTGCTTTATAATGCTATCAACAGGAAACATAATTGTATGTCCTATCCACTGCCAGCATCATCTCCTCATCTCCTGTTTCACTGGATCTGTCAGGTTCTTGTCAACAGTTCCACATTTGGGATCCTGTCATACAATCTCAGTCCTTCTGTTCTATGCAAGCATCCATTTATGAAAGTCTGTAGCTTCTTGTTCTATTGTTCTTCATCTTTCAGAACCATACAGTATGACTGACTTGACATTTGAGTTGAAGAGTAACATATGCATGGGGCGATCATAATGATATGTCTGCTTTATAAGCTAATTACCGAAGATAGCAATTCTTAAATTCTTTGAGCAGGCTTATAGCATTGTTCATTGTTGCACTGTGTTGTGGTTCATTGTTCTGTATTGAATAATGTACATATACATACACAGACATCAGTTTATACATACAACCAAAAAGCTACAGACTTTCATGAATGGGTGCTTGTTTTTTTTTTTTTTTTCGTACGCCCGCTAATACTCGAGGTGAAATCTCAGGTTATTATTAATGTCTAACCTGACATTGATTTTACGTGAGTATCCCTTTTTTTCTTGTACAGAGACAGTTGTCCCTCGCCATTCAGGCAGATACTCGCCGATTTTGGAGGTACCCATTAGAGCTGGGTTGGCTCAGGAGCCGCCAATCCCTGGTCGACGACACTC
Organism: Oreohelix idahoensis; assembly: GCA_024509875.1. NCBI lineage: Eukaryota > Metazoa > Mollusca > Gastropoda > Stylommatophora > Oreohelicidae > Oreohelix > Oreohelix idahoensis. The sequence continues at coordinate 179,501 of JAMPIV010005259.1, read as the reverse complement.
CTTCAAATGTCCTTGCCAGGTCTCGAGTTAATCCAGTCCAAATCCCGGTCGACGAAAAATCCTCAAATGCCGTCGCCCGGGTTTGATCCTGAATCACCCGGTCGCCAGAGCGGTGTGGTAACCACTATGCTAGCGTGGCTCCCAAGGGTGCTTGTGTAGAATAGGATTGAAGTATGACAAGATCACTAACATAGAACTGATGACATGAACCAGACTAGTGCAAGTGAAATAAGAGATCAGAAGAAGACCCTAGAGATGGATAGGATAAACATTGAGGAAACCTGTTGATAGCATTACCAGGCAGTCCTTATTTGGGAATCACCAGGGTAAGAGAAGCAGGGGAGACCAAGGAACACATGGAGAAGAGAACTGGTGACAGAGATGAAGAAGACATGAAAAGACCTTGAGCTGATGGCACAGGACAGGAAGACTTGGTATAAGTTTGTTGAAGGCCTATGCTCCTTGGGGAGCTAAAGGGTGATGATGATAATGAATGTAAACATATGCCACACGTGTATAGTTATATGCCACACACGCATAGTTATATGCAATACATGTATAGTTATATGCCACACACGTATAGTTATATGCAACACATGTATAGTTATATGCCACACAGTATAGTTATATGCCACACACATATAGTTATATGCCACACATGTATAGTTATATGCCATACACATATAGTTATATGCCACACACATATAGTTTTATGCCACACACGTATAGTTATATGCCACACATGTATAGTTATATGCCGCACATGTATAGTTATATGCCACACATGTATAGTTATATGCCACATGTTAATAGTTATATGCCACATACGTATAGTTATATGCCACACATGTATAGTTATATGCCACACAGTATAGTTATATGCCACACACGTATAGTTATATGCCACACACGTATAGTTATATGCCACACACATAGTTATATGCCACACACATATAGTTATATGCCACACATGTATAGTTATATGCCACACATGTATAGTTATATGCCACACATGTATAGTTGTTATATGCCACACATGTATAGTTGTTATATGCCACACATGTATAGTTATATGCCACACATGTATAGTTATATGCCACACATGTATAGTTATATGCCACACATGTATATATACAGCTTTATTTCAGGGTTCCACTGTGTTTGTGAACATTATTAGCCAGTATTTTCCTGATGGAAACTTGAGAAAGTTTATCAGCCATTATCAAGACAAGAAAGAGGAATTACCCGAACAGGTAGTGGCCCTATGGTGTATTTCATCTTATTCTTTGTGTGTGCATTTTTGTAGGCTCACTTTAAATTATGTCTCTTACAAGTAAGATTAATTAGAAGTTAAATGGTAGATTGTAAACAACTGCAAAAACATACTTAATTCAACGCGATACAACATGAAGATAACATATCAAAGACAGAAACTATGAAGATTAGCAGATTGCCGGCCCACTTAACATATATGACAACATCAGGTTCCAGAGTTCAAATGTCTAGGAAGCATTTTTACTGAAAATGGAAGACTTAACAGAGATTCAAACAAGATGTCAAAAAGTCAGTGGAGTGACTTAGCAACTGTCACACGTTCTCAAACATTAGAACATCAGTATGGAAACTAAACAGTAGCAGACAAATAGTATATTCTTACCAACTCCTTGCTGTCAATGTCAAACATGGTCCCTGACCCAAGTACAGGAGAAGAAAATCACATCCTGTGAGATGAGATATTTAAGAAAAGCCATTAATGTTTCTAGGAGAGACAAAATGATAAATGATGACATCAGAAGAATTATCGGAACTACATCCTGCATCAGGTATATAGAAAGACAGAAAATTAAGTGATTTGGTCATCTCAGGAGAATGAAGATCAACTACGCACCTAAAACAATAGAAGATCTTGGTTTCAGAACAGGGAAGACCATGAGGCAAATGGATAGACAACATCCTACAATGACACCAACTCACAGCAACAAACATGATACAATTGACACAAGAACACAAACTGCAGCTCCACACTACACTTCATGGCAGTGGTGAAAGGAAGAAGTAAACAAGTAAGTAAACAATTGTTTCTCAGTTGTCTGCCTCATAATCCAGTTTTGTCTATTTGTTGATATAAATGAGATCTTAGATTATTTTGACAGAGAAAGCCAACTGATAACTCCACAAGTCTGTTAACTGGGAAACGAATGACATGTTAAATGGCATTCAAGAGGTCACAAACTTGCATAAACAGATGCTTGCATGTAAGAGGGGAAAAAAAATTGTCTGCCAAGGTAGCTTTCCATCCTATATTTTTCAGCTCATGCAGTAGTTTGTGTGCTTGTATAAATGTCTGCCTCTCTGGGCATGTCTGATTATTTTATTTTTCATTTTGTCATTTTCCGCCACCCCTAAAGCAAAAACTAGATTGAAATAAGTGTGTTTAGGTGTACATATGTGCAAACATGCTTGTGTGTTTATGTGTGTGTGTGTACATAAGTTATTGACTTTGATGCCATGGTTGTTAAAGTTAATTTTGAAGTCAGCGTCAAATGTTAATTCTAGAATTCAAGAATGCTGTTTCTTTCTCATAATTTTTTCTCTCTCCATTTCTCCTCTTCATGCATTTTTTGGTTGACAGGCACCTCTCTTGCCCTAGGCATTCTAGAACAAGAACTGCCATGTATACATTTTCCATCATATCTGTCAACAGGTGGTGAAAAAAATTCTAGGTGAAATTCTGGAGGCATTGGTTTACCTTCATGACAACCGCTTCCTCCACAGGTAAAATATTGCAAGGAAAACAGTGCAGCATTTAAAACAAAAAAAGAGTAGAATATGAAAAATGAATTTCCAACAAGTGGTATAATGCTGTGGTGAAATTCAGTGATACAACGCTAAAATTCCTCCATTTATAAAGATAACAGTTAAAATGAAATGTAGGGATACAATTTGGATAAGATACGCTGCTTCTTCTTCGCCCACGCCAGCGTTTTCTAGTGTCATTGAAAACCAACTAGTTATAACATGCAGACTAACGGCCTATCCTTTTAGACGGGGTAGAAACGGAGATAAAAGAAAAAAAAATGAGGCGGTCTGAACACGTGTTTGAATCTAAAGTCTAAAAAACGCAATTTGTAGTTTTTAAAGAAAAAAAATTACGCCACTAGTTGACACAATGTAAGGAATTGGACGAAAAACGACCTTAGCTCTTGTCAGAAACAGACGTATCTTGGACGTTCTACGGTAAATAGTCGTTTTAATTTGAATATAGCGGCAAATGCCATGAACGAGTAGTAAAAACAAATTTCCAGACTAACGGGGAAAAAATTTGGTATTTTCTTAATAAGTTTAGGAGAATAAAAATTAGCTAGTTTGATAGCCCATCTTTCCCTGAGAAATAATATACTTTAATTACAAAGACGGACAGATAACACAGAAGATATTGACGAAAGACTGTATTGTTCAATACAGACGAGCAGACAGTTATTTGTGCATACTTCTCACAAAAGTTACTTTTGACGCATCCTTGAGCCTAACGCAGAAAAACAAACTGCATGTGGACAAGGGGCAAAGAAGGAGGGTAGAAGCTAAAAATAACTTACCATAGAAATCTTATACGTAGTGAGACAAAAAATTGTGTAGTTTTTTTTTGTAGTTTCGTCTAAAACCAAGTGTAATTTTGGGAAAAACCAAGTTCGGACGGACAGACCGACATCAGTACATTTCACACTAGACCGAAACTAGACTAAAATTGGACATTTTAAGTTTAAATATTTAAACTATAGAGGGGAAGTATTTTGATTGGACGAACGAGTAATATTGGTGACAAAATTTAGCCGGCAAGTGCCATTTTGTCGAAGACTGTCCACTGCAACAGATCGTTGATGTTTAGAACTGTGACGCCCAATACAGATAGATAATATTTCAAAGTGGGACGCCATAGTATAGCCAGCAGCTCAGCTGAGTTTGTGCTAGACAACGTATCTGTGTGTTTTCATTTGAATTGTGGTAAGGGAAAGATTATTAACCTTTTTTATTTAATATTTCTGAGTGATTGATACTGCCATGTCATGAAAAATGATTACGACAAGTGAGTGCTTATTCTAGGTCCCCAGCGACAGTCCAGGGCCTAGAGGTAAATGAATAATAAGGGAAAACATATCCAAGAATATAGAAGACAGATCTATATTTAAGATCAGTGGGAACATATCACCCACCTTATTGGATGGAAAAAGAGACTAATGAACATATTTCAGATGCAAAGCAGTCATGGGAAACTGGTGCTACTTGATGACAGCCTGGATGAGAAGTGCTGGGTCGGTCAGAGAGATCTGATCTTGTCTTGTCAATTTATGTTTTATGATTAGTAAACAGGGTAAAGTAGGCAGTATGCTATGACATAGCCTAATTTTGTGGTTTCAGAGTTTCTTTGTCTGGCACTGTGCTAGTGCCAGATGCTCTGAAGAGATCAAACGGTGGAGGACTAGAAGTCTATTAGTTTACCTCAGCAACTGTGAGGAGAATCATAACATTTTACCTCAGCAACTGTGAGGAGTGGGCCAAGTGAACATCTTGACTACATCGACACAGGCCAGATAAGTACTGAAGACCTGGCCTGCTGCTGATTCATCAATAAAAATAAATAAATTTATAGAACACTGTGAATAAAAAAACTTTACCACCATTACCCCTGTTAACAAAGCAACAAACAATATAACAAGAACTAGACATGATGATACCACCATGACCCGTCATCCAGTACTAGTTTTTCCAAAAGACTCTGTAGTTAGTATCCATATTAACAAATTTCACATATATATATATATGTACAAATTTTTCATGTGATCATTAAATTATGTGCTATTTGATTGATATAAATTCATATTGATTCACACGTCCTGACCATAAGAAAACTTGGCTCAGGACTAAATAAAGTTAAGAAAATTGTAAATTTTAAAATTTCACCCCAGTGTTAAGTTACTTGATCATAGAGTTTAGTATTAGACCTAGTGTTTATATGTGTGTGTCTGTGTATTTAATTACCTGCACACCACATTTCAGTACCCTAGACATTGAACGTAGCTAACATACATAATAGTAGAATAAGTCTGTTTGAGGTCATAGGTGGTAGCAGAAAGGTATCCTGTAAAACTCACATAAACTTTTAGCTTCAGGGACCTTCACAGCTGACCTCATACAGTACACTAGGTAACATAGCAACAGCACTTAATATCATCAAAACCACCACAAATGCTTCTTTTTCTTCATACACTCTCAGATGTCCTTGAATATTTTCAAACGAAGCTGTGTTCAGCTCAAGGCTATTTATATCTCCAAAGAGTTTTTCCAGGAATGGTAGTGGTGACGACCATACTTGCTTTCTCTGTTCCTAATATATAGGGCTTCTTTGAAGCAGACGTTCAGCAGTCATTATCTGTGCCACAGTTACACTCATTGGCTGTTCCTTTCTTTAGCTTGTTGAATAGATGTTATCCCAATCTGTTGTGGCCCATGCAGAATCTGAAGATTATCACTAGTTCTCTTCTGCTGAGCTGATAATATGCATCATTTTTTTTGCATCCCATTGGTTTCTGTATCTGATTCTTATAAAACTCTTTACCTCTTCGAAAGGTATGCTTGTATCAGGCTGAGGTAGCCTTCCACCTTCCTTTGCCTGTCTGCCAGCCTCTTCATTGCTGGGGATGTTACAGTGAGATGGGAATCCATTGGATCACAACTCTTTTGTATTATTGACATAGTTTGTGAAACACTACTCTAAGGTCATCCAGGTCTGCATTATTTTGGCTCCTCGGCATCACAATTACGACAGTGTGTCTGTGAAGAAAGCAGCTTGTCTCTTGGTTCCTCTGTCATTAGAACCTCTGCTGCAGTTTTCAAGGCCTCTGCTCTGAATGTACTTGAGAATTTTCCTGTTGCCACTGACAGCCTATTTTGTGTACCAGTGCTTAAGCTCAGAAGAACACCTTCACCTCCATCTGTTGTTGCATTTGTTGCTGATTCATCTGTGTATGCATGAGTCCAGGTGCTGCTTGGGTAATGTTTCTCTATATTTTTTGTCGTTAAGGCTTTTCTCTTTGTTGTAGTCTAGTAGTGAATGAAAGCATTTTCCAGCCCAGTGGTGTCTGACTGTAGGACATTAGTGCTAAAGAAATTGTAAAAATGGGATTTTGGTATGATACAAATGTAAAATTTGTTTACCTTGTGTTAAATTCTTGAGCAGAGCACAGTCTTAGGAAAATTAAACAAAATCAGGAAATTAAAACAGATGCTTTTTTAAACCTAATGTATCATACATGCCACACGCTATGGTTTACCCATAATCTGTACAAGGTGTTTGCGTTTTCTGATGTGTACGCTTCGAACATATTTTCTGTACTGGTTTTTTTGCCTAATTATTATATATATATAAATCGATCGTCTTGCGCTTCACCACAAACGATATTTGCGTCGTGAGATTCGGCGAGATGTTAGGCTACGTGAATAAAAAAATCAACCTGCTAATTTTTCAATTGATGGGGGTTGGCATGGTGCGTCATTCATTCATCACTTCTCGCTAATGCTGACGGCAGCCAGTACGTTACTGATTATTTTAACAATTACTTCACATTGGGCATAATTTATTATTTACGGCTACTTATAAGCAACAACAAAAAGTGGATACCACTACATATTACTTGATTTCACTAAAACTTATAGAATCTGCGTAAGAAATGTACAGTTTAATAAAAATATAAAAAGAAATATGAAACTGGAAAAAAAAATCACGAAAGCAAGGCAAGTTTGTATCTTAACCCGATCAGAGCCTTTGGAAAAGTTTTTTTGGAGTTACTTTTCTTCTAAGTTATAATTGCTTTTCTTTAAAATCATTCTGATTTTTCTTTGGTGGATATATCATTATTACGATCATCCAGTGAGTTATTTTATTAAATAATTAATTACTATTGTATTGACGGTTGAAACTAGTCATATGGGTATTTAAAACTGCCGGTTAGGCTAAAACGGCTCTTTTCATTTTTGAAGTTCAGTAGAGAATAAATTACGCTAGCGCCAGTTTATATTTTCGTAGCAAATTACGAGCTTTTTATTTATTTATTTTTAAAAATTTATATGATAACGTGATTTTATTATTTTTACAATTACATCAAATATTTATTGAACTAATTCTAAACCGCCCTAGAAACCTCCCCATTCCATTTCATATGAGGGGATAATACAGTTTAATTCAATTTTTCTTTTTGCAATAATAATAATAACGAAGTAGTAAAATTAGTTGTGAGAACAGTGGAACATCTTCTTTGATGTCATCCTTAAAAGTCATTAGGGTTTAGATTAAGGTTTGGGTTTAGGATTTCCTGGTTTTTATTGTCCATGCTCCTTTTGTTGTTGCTCAGGAACATCAAGCCCAACAATATCTTCCAGAGGAAAGGGGGAGCCATGGTTCTTAGTGACCTGGGTGTTTCATCAATTATGGGAGACTTGAGGACGAATACACGACAAACGTTTCGTAAGCAATAGCTTTAACTATTATAAGCAACCAAATTTTTCTTCTCATGTATATCAAGCATACATGCCTTTGGGCACATTGCTCAGTGATTTAAGGCATTGAGCATAGGGCTGGTGATCAGTGGCTTTAAACACATAGGTGAATGGTTAAGGATTTTGAACATGTTGGCCATTGATCAAGGGCATTGGGAATATAGGTCAGAATTCAAGGGCTTTGGGCATGTTGGCCATTAATTAAAGGTTTGGCATATAGGTCAGTGATCAATCATGGCGTTGAGCACATGCCAGTTAGTGATAAAGGGCTTTAGTCATGTTAAATAATGATCAGTAATAGGTTTGAGTTCTTGGGGTAATTATTATTTAGGCTAAATATATCTTCAACGGACAACTGGCTGATGGCAAAAGAACAGTTGGGCTACCACAGCTGAGGTTCAAAGATGTGTGCAAGAGAGATATGAAGGCACTGGGCGTAAATCCAGCAACCTGGGAGGAGAAAGTGGTGATGCTCTCTATGGCACCACCTCAGATTGGGCGAAAAGAAGCTCTCACAAGAAGCCGAGAAAAGAATACGCCGAAAGGAACACCAGAAACAAAAGCAGCTGAGGGCTTCCACCTCAGGGCGCATTCCCATAGTCAGTCATGATGGAAGGGCTACTACTACTATTTTTCAAGAGCTTTCAGCAAATAAGACAATGATCAATCTAGGGCATGCATTGAGCACAGGCTAGTTAGTGATCAAGAGCTTTGGCCACATAGACCAATGATCAATCTAGGGCAGAGGTTTTCAAACTGTGCATCGCGGCTCCCAGGGGCGTCGCGGCCCTCGGCTAAGGGCGTCGCGGTGGCTTGGGAAAAGTGTTGGGCTTGATATTATGAGCCAAGGTCCATCAATAAATATAGATCTTCATAGGACGACATGTTTGCGCCGAGGTATTATTACATGTACCAATACGTGTCATTAGGTACCAGAAGTTATTGACAAATGCACCATAAAACTCCAGAGCAGGTCTATGTTACGAACAGCTGATCACTAACTCTGATGTCATCATGGCAGATGCTGGTGTAAAATATGCACATTCAGAAGTCATTAATATCTTTTTGGGTACAATTGCTTATATATAATATATAGTATAGAGAGGAGCCGCAGTGATTTATGCACAGGTCAAGGGAACCGCGGACCTAAAATGGTTTGAAAACCTCTGATCTAGGGCATGCATTGAGCAGTTAGTGATCAAGGGCTTTGGCCACATAGACCAATGATCAATCGTAGGTTTCAGTACATGGAATAATGATTATTACAGGACTTTGCACATAGGTCAGAATCAGGCAATGGCTTAGTACACAAAGACCTGTGATTAAGGGCTTATGCACAAAGACCACTGGGTGTAATGGCCAGTGATTATGGGCTTTCATTAATTTTTCCTGTATATCACCTTCTTCATCATTCATTTTTGTGAGAGTGTTTTTTCCTTCATTTACTCCTTGATCTTTCCTCAAGTTCAGTATATGCTTGATGAGCTATACCAAAAGCAGGTTCAAGTCTGTCTTTGCTGATGTTTTTATATCTGTTGCTTGGAAGCTGATGTTTGAATTTGTTCCATTTCTTATTCTCATCTGTCACCTTTTTTATTTTTGTCTTAAACATCTGTTCATATTGTTCATCTGATCTGCTTGCTTAGAATAGTAAATAAATATAGATAATTAACAGGCACTCATTGGACAGAAAGGAGGACAGCAGACAATAGAAAAGAAATATAAGTGATAGGCTTACCATGAATGGAACCAAGGACCATCCAACAGCACTATTGCCTTGATGTGAAAGTATAGTGTGAAAGGGCGCACAGCCAATTTAGTTCCCCAAAAAAAGTGCTTGATTGGCAGAGGTTAGTCTCATGACACCCACATAATTACGGTATATACAACCTGTGAACGACCCAGGCATTTAAAGACTCAGTCACTAATATAACTTTCTTATCACCAAGGATAAACAAAACAAAGGCCGAAATATTTGTGTCTAGTAATGTGTAGAGGAAGATGAACAAGACAGGATAGACTGGTAGGTTAAAGTCACAGATGGGTGAACACTTAAATAAATAATGAAGGAGACATGGGAGCCGCGCTGGTGTAATGGCTACAACGTTGTACTGGCGACCAGGTGTTCATGGTTCAAACCCGGCCGTCGGCGTTTGAAGAAATGTTTACGACCGGAAATTTGACCGAATAACCTGAACGGCTCCTGCACATAAATCCCGTGTGGATGGGAAGGAGCGAAGCTCCTGACCGGGTTGGAAGGAAAGTCCACTGACCCACCAGCCTCGCAATGACATGTCATTGGGCCGAAAGAGCTGGAAAGCTCGAGTGCCGCTGGTTATAGAAAAAAAAAAATGAAGGAGACCTGAGCCTTGAGAATAGTGAATAAATTAATAAAGGTAATTAACAGGCACTCATAGGACAGAAAGGAGGACACCTGATAACAGAAAAGAAATTCAAGTTATCGGTTTACCGTGAATCGAACCAAGTACCATCCAAATGTTGCCATTGCCTTGCTGTGAAAGTGAATCATGAAAGGGAGCACAGCCAATTTAGCACCCCTAAAAAAAGTGCTTCATTGGCCGAGGTTATTCTCACGACACCCGCACAACTACAATATATAGCACCTAGAGTAGAAGGATTGAAATGGTATGACAAGATTACCAATGTGGAACTGATTTCAAAAACTTGACCTTAGTGGAACAAGAGGTGAGAAATTGGCATTGGATGGGACACACACTGAGGAAATCTGTTGACAGAATTACAAGGCAGTCCTTCTGGAATCCCTAAGGCAAGATATGTAGAGGTAAAAAACTTGGAGATGAGAGCAGACGACATGAAAAGGAAAAAGTAGACATGGAAATACCTTGAATGGATCTCACAGAACAGGAAGGCTTGACATGGATATGTTGAAGGCCTATGCTCCATAGGAATCTGAAGGGGTGATGAATGAATTTGTTCATTGAAAGCTTGTATTCTGTTTCAAATAGTCTTTATATTTGCACATTTCTATTGAGGTTGTTGATTGTCTCGTTATTTAGTTTGTTTTCCCGACTAGAGTTACTTACCCTTATGGGAACTCTTCTGCTTCTCTTCTTCCTACTTCCTGTTTCTAAGATGGTCGATTAAACATGTCGTTATGTATACAGTGTGTTCGCCTTCGTGATTATGCTTCGGGGTGTGAGAATATATGACAGCCAGCCACGTCTCATTTAATTTAACAATATTTACTACACACGATGGTAAATATCAACATGGTGGCAGCGGTGTTTATTTCTACAGAATTCGGACTATTCTGCTGAATATCTTGTAACACGTGTGCTGAATGTCATTAGACTTGAGGTGAGATTACTGGTTATTCCTTGCATACCATAATTAGACATTTTGTCATGGCAGAACGGCCCTTATTTCGGTTACCACCCTGCCTAGACATAAATAACGTCGAACCAGACACATTTCGTAAATGGAGATGACAGAACTATATATGGATGCAGTAGAAGTGGCCTCTAAACCTGATCCTGTTCGGGTGGCAATTATTCTTCACTGTGCTGGACCTCAAGCTGTTGAAGTTTTTGATCAACTGGCAGAGGAAGGAGACCACTCTAATCCTACTAAAATTCTCGATTTGCTCCAGAACCATTGTAGCTCACGAAGCAATGAAGTATTACATACCTTCAGATTCTGGAACACACCTCTTCAATATCCTTTTAATTCCTTTTTGACTGAGCTGAGAACTAAGGCAGACTTATGCAACTTTAACGACAAGGATCGTATGATAAGAGACAAAATTGTCTTTACTGTTAACAAAAAGTTATTAGAGAAGCTCTTGAGGGAAGCTGACCTTGATCTAAAGAAAGCCATTCACGTATGCAGAGCCTTCGAGCAAACTGGAAACGACATAAGAGAGATGAGTAATACAGTACAACCTTCTGAAGCAAGGGTTGAAAAGGTACAGAAAAAATCACTCAACCATAAACCTCTCAAGAGAGACACTGGGCATGCTGCTGGTAAAGCCTGTCAAAGTAACACTGACAGTGGGTACTTTGAACCTAGAAAGGAGTGTCATTACTGTGGACAGAAACATCTATTAATTAAGAAAAAGTGTCCTGCATGGGGGAAGTTTTGTTCAAATTGTGGGGGGAGAAACCATTTCAAAGTTAAATGCAAGAAAGTTCACACTGTTCACACAGAGTCAGTGGAAGATTCTGAAGTTTTTCTTAACTGTGTGAAGTCTAGCAAAGCTTGTACATCTGCACAACTCATTATCATTGGAAAAATGGTAAAATTTCAGCTAGACACAGCAGCTGATGTGAATACAATCTGTCAATGCTTTGTGATGCAAGAACAACTGTTACCCACTAAACAGAGGCTTGTTATGTGGAATGGTACTAAGATGACTCCACTGGGAGAAGTTATATTAACTGCTGAGAATCCTAAGACTGGGACAAAACACAATATAAGGTTTACTGTTGTGAAAAATAGATTCACATGTTTGCTGGGCAACAACACACTGCAGGATCTACAGTTTGTGACCGTCAACACAAACAAATTTATTGCTAAGGTGGCTACTGACAGTTCAGATAATGATCATAACTCTGATAACCATCTAGGTGTCCTGGGTGAAGCTGTGTTGCATATTGATCCTAATATTCGTCTAAAGGCACTGCCGTGCAGAAAAATACCATTTTCACTTAAGAGCAAGGTAAAGTCAGAGCTTCAAAATCTAATGAACAGAGGTATATTAATACCAGTAGAGGAACCGACTGAATGGATTAACCAAATGGCTGTTGTTGAAAAGTCTGATGGTTCTTTAAGAATATGCATTGATCCTAGACCCCTGAATGAGGCTTTGCAGAGGGAGCATTACAGATTACCAACTTTGGAAGATGTATTGCCTGAACTCAATAATGCTAAGATTTTCACAAAGCTGGATATCAAGGAAGCATTCTGGCATATCAAACTTGATGAGAAGTCTAGTAAACTTACAACAATGATTACACCTTATGGTAGGTTCAGATGGTCTAGACTACCATTTGGCTTGAATGTAAGCAGTGAAATTTTCCAGAGGCATCTAGCACAAGCTCTTGAAGGTCTTCATGGTTGCATCAATGTTGCTGATGACATAGTTATTGCAGGTTGTGGATCAAACAGACAGCAAGCAATTAAGGACCATGATCTGAAACTTAAAGCATTGAAACATAGGTGTAACGAAAAAGGCATTAAACTGAAATTACCTTCATGGGTCACCTTATTACTGCTCGAGGTGTTGAACCAGACAAGAAAAAGGTTGAGACAATACTAAACATGCCCGTTCCCAAGGACTGTCATGAGGTTTGCAGATTTTGCGGCATGATACAGTATCTAGCAAAGTTTCTCAACAATCTTTCAGAAGTTCTTCATCCAATAAGAGAACTTACACGTAAGGATACTCCCTTTATCTGGTCTGCTGAATGTGAACAAGCTTTCAAGAGTATCAAGAAACTGATTACTTCTACTCCAGTACTTGCATACTATGATCCTGATGAATCTTTGTGTATTCAAGTTGATAGTAGCAGCTATGGACTTGGGTCTGTCCTCCTACAAAATGGTCAGCCAATAGAGTTTGCTTCTAGAGCTCTAACTAAAACAGAACAACGCTGGGCTCAAATTGAGAAGGAACTCTTAGCCGTTGTATATGGTTTGGAACGCTTTGACCAGTACACTTATGGAAGGAAAGTTACAGTCATCAACGACCATAAACCTTTGGCAGCCACCGTGAAGAAACCTCTGAGTCAAATTCCTCGAAGACTGCAGAATTTACTGATGCGCAGCCATCGATATGACTTTGAATTCCAATGGGTACAAGGTTCCGATCTTCTTATAGCCGACACACTGTCCAGAGTTTGTATTCATAATGTCACATTGGATTCCTTAGCTGATAGAGAGAGCAATGCAGGAGCTGATGCACCTGTAAGATTACCTGAAATACCAGATGTGATGATGGAAAAGATTAAAGCCGAAACTCTCAAAGACAGCATGCTCCAGAGGTTGAAGTCGACCATTTTGGATGGGTGGCCTAAAAGAAAGTCTGATGTACCAGCTGAGCTTATGCCTTATTTTGACATTCGTGACACTCTGACAACAGAACAAGGCATAATACTTAAAGGAGAGCGTATTCTTATTCCAAAAGCACTGAGGCCTGAAATCAAGCAGAAGCTACACGCTGCTCATCTTGCATTTGACAGCATGATGCGCCGGGCCAGAAGTTGTCTGTTTTGGATCGGCATGACGGCTGAGATTCGACAGATAGCTGACAGTTGTCCAGAATGCCAAGAAACGAAGGCAAGGAATACTAAAGAACCTTTAAACCAACACTCAAGAGGTTTATCACCCTGGGAGAAAGTTGGCACTGACATCTTTATTATAGAAGGCCGATATTATTTAGTCCTGATTGACTACTTCTCCAACTTCATTGAAGTAGACTTTCTACCTACAATGACAGCACAGTTAGTCATCAGGAAATTGAAGTCTCATTTTGCTCGTTATGGTGTCCCTAAAGTTATTGTATCTGACCAAGGTACTCAGTTTACATCTGCACAGTTCAGATCATTTACTGCTAGATGGGGAATACTTCATGTTAAATCAGCACCAGGTCACCATAAAGCCAACAAATTAGCTGAATCTGCTGTGAAACTCATCAAGGGTATGATGAGAAAGACTGTTCAAAATAATACAGATGCATATGAGGCACTACTTGAACTTCGTAATACGCCGAGACAAGGGTTTGATCAAAGTCCAGCAGAAATACTGTTCAACAGGAAACTGCGTACACTGATAACTTCTGCAGTGAAACCCATTGCATCTCACAGTAGAGTTATTGAAAGTAGAGGCAAGAGAGACAGATCAGTGAAGACATATGATAAAACTGCTCATGATCTGCCCAAGTTGTCTCACCAGCTCACACCTGATCCCGAGGACCTGGAAATTGATATCTCCTCTCCCGAGCAACAGGTTGTTTTGCCAGACATGGAGAACACTAGTGAAGTGAACATTTCCAATCCTCCAGAAGTTGATCCTTCAACTCCAACTACTTCTAGTCCTAGGAAAGCTGGCAAAGAACAGGAACATTCTCTCCTACCATCTTGCCCTAAGAGACCTCAAAGAGATCGCAAGAAATCCTCTTGGATGAATGACTTTGTTCACTCATAAAGAAGGGGGGATGTTGATTGTCTTGTTATTTAGTTTGTTTTCCCGACTAGAGTTACTTACACTTATGGGAACTCTTCTGCTTCTCTTCTTCCTACTTCCTGTTTCTAAGATGGTCGATTAAACATGTCGTTATGTATTCAGTTTGTTCGCCTTCGTGATTATGCTTCGTGGTGTGAGAATATATGACAGCCAGCCACGTCTCATTTCATTTAACAATATTTACTACACACGACGGTAAATATCAACAGAGGTCATCAAAACAGTCATAAAATGTTTGTTAAATATTCTAATGTCATTTTTATTCCTCATTTCTTTCTCATGATTACCAAAAGGTTCTATGTCAGCAAGCTGTTTTTTGTCTTTCCTGCTTTTTCCTTTATGTATCTAAGTATATCCCCTATTGAGATATATGATACTGCCATGGCACATGAATACATTCACCTCGTCTAGAGATTTCCTTTAAAACAAAGGTGTTTTTATTTTTTTGCTTTTCATGAGTTCTTGTTCTCCTTGTCCTTTTTCACCTCCCTTAAGTACCATGGAGCCATCAGTGCCACAGTATCACCATGGTAATGCACTTCACGTGTTATTTGCTATGTTTGTTTCTGTAGCATTTATTTTACCTGATGAGATTGCTGGCCCCATAATAAATATTCAGTTGAATATTAAACTAGTTGATGTTTCATTTGAAATGTTACTTTCATTTTACATTCTCATTTTCAGTATACTGTACTCAGATGTGGTTCTCATGTTATCTTGATGTGTCCATTAAATCCCCAAAGTAAAATAAAGAGAAGGAGGCCCCAAAACAGTGGGGAGAAGAATTTGAAATGGACTTAAAATAGGATAAAGAAAGAACTTGGACTAATGTAAATATTACCTATTACAACCTTCCGACACTGACACACCAGAAAAGGGTCTTGGTTGTGGCTGTGTTTTAGCTAGGATTGCACTATTACTGGACTGACCTAACACTGAAGGCACAACTTACAGGAATAAAGAAAAGCAATCTAACTGTTATTCTAGCCTCCAAAATAAGTTATATTCAGTCAGACTGAGCAGTAATGTAAGCATTCGAACAAAATCATACATCTGCATACATCATCTTCAATACACAGGATTTGAGGTGCCATGAAATCTTCTTATCTTTGTGGGACCATACCCCATGTACACTGGTTGAGAGATATCCAAAGACACCCTCTCCATGAACTAAGTAAAATTGCAAAAGTAATTATAAATATAGTGAAGAATATAAAATAACACCAGCAGTGATATTAACTCTTAGTATACGAGTGGCCTTCTAGAGAGGCCGATGATCGATCCCCGTCAATAGCAAAAATTTATAGCTGAATGCATGTCTAAAACCACTGAACAATTTAGTTACGTGCATGATATAGGGGTTTCATTTCTTCACATTTTGATATACAACACTTATGTTATCTTTATAAATAAATTATTTATTGCAAAATCTGTAATGGTAGTCATGAAAGGCCGCTCGTATACTAAGAGTTAAGGAAGGAAATACAGAGAAAAAAAAAAGTTTGGATTAAATGGAAAAACAAATATCAAAAATATCTCAAACATCATAAACAATAATTAGAGAAAAATTATCAACTAAAAAAAATAGTTCATACAAACGTTAAAAACACAGATCGAAATAAATACGAGTATAACTAACGAAAAATAATTAACAGTAGATTTACAAAAACTTTAACACTTGGAAACTCTAACACAAAAATAATTATATTGTAGGTGCTCAAGGGGTAAAACAAATATACCCAACAAGTTCTGATGTAAAAATATCACACTATGTACCATATTTTAAAAATAACATTGTGATATAAATATAGCACAAAATGGAAAATAAAATTACAGTGAATTCACTAATTATAACTGAAGATTAGGTTCAACAGGGTTGACTCTCCCAAGGTGGTGAATGAGCTGAGGCAAATTAATCTCAACTGATGTTATTCAACTCTCCTCCCATTTCTTTTACATGAAAAATAAATACATCTGCCGTGGAAAAAACAATCCACTCTCTCAGTAGTCAAATTGTCCAAAATAGTGATACCTTCTAAACAGCACTGGCTTTACCTCATACCACTGCTAGAGAGTACTAAGATCATAGCAGGAAAATCAAAGTCTGAGCAATATCGATAAATATGCAAACACCAGGAAAAAACTGAAGGAAAACTACAGATACAGCTTCTGCACTTGTGTCAAACCAAAAATCAACTTGCCCATCCAACTTCAACCTCTCAACTAACTGACGTTTTCACACCTAGAAGACCACTCTTGAATTCAGCCACTCTCTGAAACCGCTCTTGTTTGCCCAAAAAGTGGTCATCTGTCCCAACAATCAGACTCAATTACAGTATACACACTGAACCAACCACTGACTCACTGACACACTGAACCACTGACACACTGAACCAACCACTGACACACTGAACCAACCACTGACTCACTACAACTGAGGATGGATATCATGCAAAAACACTTTAAGTGCTCATTTATCTAACAAACAGTCACCATAATGTAGCTACCTTCAGAGCACTGGTTTTTTTTTTTTTGTCACATGTTATTTATCCGTACATACTTAAATCCATAATAAATGGCAGAGAAATTGCAGCCAGGAAAAACCAGCACACAAGAAACACAGTCAACAGAATATGCTGTATAAAATAACAAACACTTATTACCCTAAATGGGGTTGAACCGGGTATCTCATGCATAAAACAAACACAAGTTTTCCTATGCATGGACCAAAAGCCAAACCAAACCAGAACATACTTAAATCATTGATTACATAGCCTTGTATATGTTTTGAATATTGTATACATTTGTCATTTATTTTGATGTCTTTCCTGCCACATTTTCTTTTATACCAATGTTTCCTAATTTTTCTCAGAGGGGACTGTGTTCATGGCCCCAGAGATTGGACAACAGCATCACAATATGAAGACTGACCTATACTCTGTGGGTGGAGTTTTGCTGAACCTTCTGACTACCTCTATATATTCTGAGCATGAGTTTTACAAGAAGCTTGGTGAGATCAAGGAATCTCCTGAGGAGCTCAATCTAGTCTTAGATCGTATTTTAAATGTGAGTACCCCCTGAAATTGTGTTCTGGAATCCCCAGGGAAAGAGGAAGAGGAAGGTCAAAGAACATATGGAAAAAAGAATCGGAAATAAACATGAAGGGGTTGGAGAAGACATGGAAAGGCCATGAGCTGATGGCACTGGACAGGAAGACTTTGCTTACATTTGTAGAGGGCCTATGCCCCTTGTGGAGTTAAAAGGTGAAAGAAGAAGACCCTCTGAAGTGATCATGTCATGATAGATGTACCGTAATGTTCCCAGCCTGTCTATTCACATTCGTTTCATCATCAACATTGTTTCAGCTCCCTGTGGAGCACAAAGAGAGCACAGGGTGTCAACAAATATATGCCAAGGTGGCATGTCCTGTGCCATCCATTCAAGGTCTTTCCATGCCCTCTTCATGCTCCACTTCCATCCCCTTCTCCTTGTGTATTTTGGTCTCCCTCTGTTTCATTTACTGTGGAGGATTCAGAAAAGGGGCTGCCTTGTAATGCTATTGGCTGTTTAATCAGTTTGTGTTTAGTCCAATGCCAGCATCTTGTCCTCAATTCTTGTTCTACTGGTATTTATCAGGCTCTTTCATTGGTTACACAGTAGTGATCTTGTCATACTATTTCCATCCTTTTATTCTGTGCATGCACCCACTTATGAAAGTCTAAATCTTTCTGGTTGTTATCTTTTATTTTGGGTTCGTGATATTTCATAGCCATACAATGTATTGACTTGACATTTGAGTTGAAGATTCTTAGATTTGTGTTAGACATTATTTCTTTTGATTTCCATTTGCTTCACAATGGTTTAGTATGCTTTATAATTGAATTTCAGGACGTTTGAAGAGTCCTCTGCTAAGGAAAATATATTTATAGGTATTGTGTTTGATTCATTACCCTGTGTGGTTGTTGGATGTCCTCTGCTAAGGAAAATATATTTATAGATATTGTGTTTAGTTCATTACCCTGTGTGGTTGTTGGATGTCTAGGATCCTCTGCTAAGGAAAATATATTTATAGGTATTGTGTTTGGTTCATTACCCTGTGTGGTTGTTGGATGTCTAGGAGTCCTCTGCTAAGGAAAATATATTATAGGTATTGTGTTTGGTTCATTACCCTGTGTGGTTGTTGGATGTCTAGGAGTCCTTTGCTAAGGAAAATATGTTTATAGGTATTGTGTTTGGTTCATTACCCTGTGTGGTTGTTGGATGTCTAGGAGTCCTCTGCTAAGGAAAATATATTTATAGGTATTGTGTTTGGTCCATTACCCTGTGTGGTTGTTGGACGTCTAGGAGGGAGGCGATAAAGAAAATATATTTATAGGTATTGTGCTTGGTTCATTACCCTGTGTGGTTGTTGGATGTCTAGGAGGAAGGCAATAAAGAAAATATATTTATAGGTATTGTGTTTAGTTCATTAACCTGTGTGGTTGTTGGATGTCTAGGAGGGAGGCGATAAAGAAAATATATTTATAGGTATTGTGTTTGGTTCATTACCCTGTGTGGTTGTTGGATGTCTAGGAGGGATTACCCTGTGTGGTTGTTGGATGTCTAGGAAGGATTACCCTGTGTGGTTGTTGGATGTCTAGGAGGGAGGTGATAAAGACAGAATAGGGCCACTACTTCCATCAGGCATGCCATAAGAAGCAAATATGGTGAAGTTATGTGTTGGACTGGCAACCGCATGAAGTACAACAACTTGCTGCAGAAACCACCACTGTAAGAGCACATTTCTGTCATTTTTATATTGTTTTTATTGGAATGTTGATATCCTGTGACGTAAATATATTTTGTAAGGTTTAATAGTTTTGGTCAGCTATTTCTCCCCCTTCATTGAAAAGTTCTTGCCAAAAATGACAATATAACAGGAAAACTGGTCACATTTTGCCAACCGTGGAATCTTCAAAATCAGTGTGTCTTACAGTGGCACACAATTTACATCAACACACTTCCAAGCATTACTGAGAAGTTGGGTATCCAGCATGTTTGATCCTCTCCAAGACACCATAAAGCTAATGGTTTGGCTGCATCTGCTGCAAAGGCCATCAAACATTTGATGCAAAAAAAGTCAGAATAATACAGACCCATATGACTTCTGGATCTTGCAGCACCCCAAGGCAAGGTTTTTTTTTGACAGGAGCGCAGAAATATTGTTTAAGAGGAAATTCACATCCTTACATCATAAGCAGTTAAAATTGAGATGTCATGCAGAAAAATCTTCAAACACAAAATGAATAGAGCCATTTCTGTGAAGAAAAGGAATAACAAGATGGTACATGATTTTTGTTAGCTGTTTCTTCTTTCATTCAATTTTTTTTTTTTTTTTTTTTTTTTATTCATACAATTTCTTCAGCAAGCTTAATATCAAAACCCCGAACATTCCACTGGCAACATTGGAGAATAGCCACAAAAACTCACTGATAAATCCTCCCTAGGTAAGGGAGTAAGAATGAATCACAGCACATCAGAAACATGATTCATTTAAGACCCCCAAAAAAATTATCTGTTTGAACTCAATCCAACAGACATAGGCACCAACTTTCTGTCCTCTTCAGTCAAAAATTGTGAGCAGAATACAAAGCTTGAAATGGCACAACAGCAAAAGCTGAACAACTTAGACTCATCAGAAGAGTTAACTTCTGGCCCAGAGAAACCCCATAGAGAACATAAAAATTGGCTTCCTACCCAAAGATATACCAAAGAGAATGAGTTTACTTCCAGCTCAAAGAGGCTTCAGAGAGAACGTAAGACACCTAATTGGTTGAAAAACTTTGTAATGTATAAAAAGGAGATGTTCATATACTGTATGCTAGTTGTTTACAGTTAGAGTGACTTCCCCTGTATATATTGCTTAGGATTAGTAAGAGTGCTCCTCTCTTTATTCCTTCTTGGTAACATAGTGGTTTTATTGAAAATGTGTAACTTTAAAGCTGTTGTGTTTGTATTCGGCATGGTCAACGAAAGTAAATTTTATCTGTGGTGTTGATGTATGCAGTTTTAGACTGCTACCTTATTGCAATCCTATGTAGGTACTGGGTCTTCTGATGAGACAAAGAAACAATAGCGCTACTTAACCCTCTGGCATGCCTAAGAGGCAATTAATATGAGGTTGTACATGGGGCTGGAAATCTCATCATGTAAAACAGATTGCTTCAAAAGCCACCACTACAAGAGCCCGTGATTGCTTTTGTGCAGGCTTCCCACAGTGGGACCAGCTGCTGTGTTGACTGCATGCTCGACAGGGAACAAATGATACAGCCTTAGCTGTTCAAAGTTGAGTTTTTGTTTTTTTTAAAGTGAAAACCGTGTTTATTAAAGAGGTAAAAATATGCCTGTTATACTGAGATACAGATATGTTAAATTTTTGTGTGGTAAGAAAATGAACTGATAGTTTTACTGTTGTTTTATTTAATTTTTGGTATGTACAAAATTATAAAGATTCGAACATTATTATTTAAAAAAACAAACTTGTGCCTCATTTTGGCAAGGTGCACTCCATTAACCTAAACACAGGGTATGTCGGTTATATTAGGGTACATGTCAAAATAAAAAAATACCTGTTGGTCTAGTTTATTAACAGGTTACCATGACCGCTATCAATGTTATTTATAGATCATTATCAATGACAGTACTTGTCTATACTTAATGACACTAAATACAATCAGTTTTAACACTGAGCTAAATTAAATACAAAAAAAAGATAAGAAAGTTACACTGAAAAACATAATTATAACTGAATGTTACGTTGAACAGTATCGGCTCTCTGCTGAGATGGTAAAAGCAAATGAAGCTCATGTGATGCGATTCTGCTGTCTTCCCATTTCTTTAATTTAAAAAAAAAATCTTTTAATATGCATGTATGCGTTTTTTTGTGTGTGTTACTTATTTTCATTGATTGCTGTTGATTTATTTACAGAAATACTCAAAGTCAATGATCAACACTGTACAAATGTTACTTCGGCACAAGGACACCAATCGGCCAAGTACTTTGTGAGTAGGATCTATTTTTGTTAAAACATTTACTATAACATGTTACATGTCTGCCTCATATAGTTCCCTGAGGTTTTTGAGGAAACAAAGAAAGGACTACTGCTGCTTCAGGCGTGTCATACAAGTTGACTAATATGAGGTTGTGCATTAACTCTTAGTATACGAGCGGCCTTTTAGAAAGGCCGATGATCGATCCCCGTCAATAGCGAAAATGTATAGCTGAATGCATGTTTCAAACCACTGAACAATTTAGTTACATGCATGATGTAGAGGTTTCATTTCTTCACATTTTGATATATAACACTTATGTTATCTTTATAAATAAATTATTTATTGCAAAATCTGTAATGGTAGTCATGAAAGGCCACTCGTATACTAAGAGTTAAGCTGGCATCCTCCTCATGTAAAACTTCTTCTTCTTCTTCGTACACTCTCAGACGTCCACTTGAATGTTCTCAAAGAAAGCAGTAGTCAGTTTGAGGCTATTTGAATCTCAGTAGAGCTTTTCCATGAAAGGAACTGGCGTCGGCCATATGCGCTTTCTCTGTATCGCAAATAAGGGGCAACTTTAAAGCAATTGTTACAGTAACCACCACTGCCAGAGTATGTGAATGCTTAGTGCAGGCTTCCTGTAAGGAGAACCAGCATCAGTGGTGGCTGTATACTCCATAAAGAGTGAAAAGGAAAATGAAGATATTACCTGCACCATTTTTTGTCTTTATACGTCAGACGTCAAGAAACGACGAGAAATTTATGTTACAAATCTGATAAGTACCTAGAGTATCAACTACTAGAAGGTGAAGCAAATATAGAAGACCACTGGCAACAGATTAGACAAAAATGAAGTGAAACGTTCTGTGAAAAAGAAAGCACAGGCACAAAGTATGGATAACAGCAGAAACCATCATCAATAACATAACATAAGAAAGAAAGCAGGTTTAAACAGGATCAAAGCCAAAAGTTCCAAGGCCAAGGTCATGAACAGAAGCAAACAAAGAAGTAAGACATGGTGTCAGATGAGACAGAAGAAAATACAGTACATAATTGGAAAGATGGATCGAACTGTCAATGTGAAAAATTTGTTCCAACAGTAGTGTCACGAAAAGTCAGCCGGGCAACACTGTGTATGGCAACACTGGCGGAAGCCGGAAAAATCAGGCATGAAGGTAGTCAGTGAGTTTCTAGCCAGGGTCCAAGTAGGACAGAGATATTTTTCCCTTGCAAGCAATCTTGCTGTGAAGTTCATGTTATGGACTATTTGTTATAAGTGCTTGCCATATTTCGGGTCTGATGGATTATTAAGTTGCTATTCTAGTACAGTGTAGTGTCTAGATGGTAATTGTTACAGGCCATTCGTCATCATCATCATCAGTTGCCATCTCCACAATGAAGGTTGGCTGTAATGGATCTCCAACGTCTTCTGTCTCTTGTCTTGGTGGTGCACTCTGATAGACTCTTTCCTGTCCATCTCTTGATGTTATCTTCCCACTTATAGCGCTGTCTTCCCCTTGCACGTTTGCCTTCAACTCTCCCTTCTGTTATGGTCTTCTGCAAGGTGTTATGCCTTTTTATGTGGCCAAAGTATTTTAGCTGCCAAACTTTGACCTCCCTCATTAGTTCTCTTTTCATACCTAGATTTTCTAGGACCTCATTTGTTTTCATCTCTTTCCATGAGATACGCCCCATTCTTCTATATATCCACATTTCAAGAGCCTCAATTCTTTCTTCCAAATGCTTATTCATCGTCCATGTTTCTGCACCATACAGAAATGCAGAATATATATAACACTTTATGATTCTCAGTTTTAATTTGTGAGATAACTGTTTGGATGTCAGTATATGTTTCATGTTGTTGAATGTAGCTTTGGCCATTAGAAGTTGCCAAAGATTGGAGTATTTCTTTGTCACAGTTTTTTGCCGCTCAAGGTGAGCGTTAGTCATTGCAGTGTTTTGCTGTATACTTCGCACTGTCATGTGTGATATGGTTATATTAAGCTGTTGAGGCAAGTTACTGTGGCATTTCATTATTGTATTTGATGCGTTTGTTGGCCGTGTGAGGCCTTAATGTGTTGTGCAGCATTAAAGGGAAATTCCTGTTAAAGGTGTTGATTATTTATGTCAGCCATTGTCGTACTCCTAGAGGAGCGAGCTTAGTATTGTTATTATAAATCCACATTGCAGTGGTGCTACCTTAGTAAATAGGTATATCTGACAAGTAGCTAATATGAAAATATAGGCAATCAAATGGCATTTTCAAGGACAAGATTGAAAAATTACTTAGCAACAACGTACAAGAGTAAGTGAAGTGATGGATGGAACATTTCAAGAAACTTCTAAATAGACCAGCTCCTTATGATCCGGTAGACATCCAGCCAATAGAAAAAAGAGTTACAAGTTAACTGTTAAAGTACAAAAGAGAAAGAAATAAAGAAAGCCATATAGCTTTTTTAGTGATTATAAAGCTGTTGTAAACTCATACATATATCCAGGGAAAGAGAAATAAAGTCAGGCATAAAACATGTTGAAAAGAGAATTGGGGACAGACATGACGAGAATAAAAGAGACATCTTCTTCTTCTTCTTCTTGGGTTCTTAGCTCCTGGCTGACAAAGCCGTCAGTGGCCATCATGCCTAGTAGTGTCTTGTAGGGCAGGAACAAACTATCCTCACTTTGCTCAGATGGTGGCCAACCTTTGTGCAGTGCCCCAACTCTGGTTCATGCTTTGCATCTCGGCATCCACAATTCTCCGCCAGGTTGTCTTTGGTCTGTCTCTTTTTCACTGTCTTATTGTGGTTCATAGCATAGCAGTAACTCTTGTTTAAAGGAGACACAGAAAGATCAAATACACATGGCACAAACAGGAAATCTTGGTGTAATTTACTGAAGGCATTATTTTACAGGGAATTGCAGGGTTCTGAAAATTGATTTAAAGATTCCTAAATATTCTTCAGCAATTTATCAAGGTTATGAAGATAACATTTTTATAAAATTTCAGAGAATTTATCAAGTCAGGATTTGTACAGGAGTGTATGGCACAGGCAGATGTTGCTCAGTTTGAGAGGAAATCTTGGCAAAAGGAGACAGGATCCACCAAACTTTGTAAGAGCTCTGATATGTTTGTTCATGTTTTTTTTTCTGTAAGAGCCCTGACATGTTTGCTCATGTTTTCTCTGTAAGAGCTCTGATATATTTCTTTACTTATGTTAGTTGAAACTTAGACCATGCATAAAATACTGTCACGGACTATAAAACAATAGAAAACTTTTTGTTTGGTTCTGGAAGGCTGCACACTGACATGAGACAAATATATCATTTTGCTTTTCCACAATAAACACCACAGATACTGACTTGACACCCGTGTGTTACCGTGGCCCGAAAGGGGAGCAAAGAATAGTAACACTGTTCCCTTCCATGCATTTCGTAGAAAGCGACTAAGGAGGGTTGGGCATGGGGCTGGTTACCTCATCCTGTAAAAAATTTAAACCACAAAAAAACTTCAACAAATATGGACAAGTCAAATAAGGAAAATAAAACACAGCCATCCAAGACAGGGGAAGGTCCTCTTGCAGGGAGGCGTATGATGCAACACAGAGAAAGCCGAAAGGAGTCTGTGTTGCTGACTAACCTTCTTTCTTCTAGGAGAACTTCCAGATTTGGCACCTGGAATGTTCGGACATTAAACGAACAAGGGAAAGTGGCACAAGTAGCAGCAGAAATGAGGGAATATAAAATCGAGGTTCTGGGAATGTGTGAAACAAAGTGGAAGGGGGTAGACAGGAAGAAACTCATCACAGGTGAATTGGTGCTGTCCTCAGGACATGAAGACGAAAGTTCACACCACAGTGAAGGGGTAGCTCTTATGTTATCTAAAGAAGCACAGAAAGCACTCATTGAATGGGAAGCTGTTGGACCTAGAATAATAACAGCCACTTTAAAACAGCTAAAAAGAAAATACATGTAAATGTCATCCAATGTTATGCACCAACTAATGACAAAGAAGAGTCGGTGAAAGAAGCATTTTATACTAGACTACAGGAAATTATGGATAAAGTTAAAAGAAGAGACATCACAATTTTGATGGGTGACATGAATGCAAAGATAAGTACAGTCAATACCAGATTTGAAGAAGTCATGGGAAAACATGGGCTAGGAATAATGAATGAATATGGGGAACTATTCTCAAACTTCTGTGCTTCAAATCAACTGGCTATAGGAGGAAGCATGTTTCCACATAAGAGAATACACAAGGCAACGTGGATATCACCAGACCATAGAACAGAAAATCAAATTGATCATATATGCATAAACATAAAGTTTAGATCATTATTGCAGGATGTAAAGGTATATAGAGGAGCAGATGTGGCATCAGATCACCACCTTCTGATAGCCAAAGTAAAAATGAAACTCAAGAGATATGCAACAAAGCAAAATTATAGACAACAATTTAATGTAGAACAGCTAAGAAATCAAGAAACAAGAGACAAATTTGCGGTCACAGTATCCAACAAATTCCAAGTGCTCCAACAGCTGGAAGAAGTAGAGAATACAGAGGACTATTGGCAGCAGGTCAAAACGGTATGGAATGAGACATGTGAAGAAATACTGGGGAAAAGGGAAAGACAACAAAAAGCATGGATAACAACAGAAACCATCAATAAGATAAAAGACAGAAAAAACAAGAAAGCAGATTTAAACACAAGCAAAACCAGAAGTTCCAAAGCCAAGGCTCAAGAAGTGTACACAGAAGCAAACAAAGAAGTAAAAAGAAGTATCAAAAGAGACAAGAGGAAGTATATTGAGGAGTTGGCAAGAGAGGCAGAAGATGCTGCAGCCAAAGGAAATATGAGAGAACTATATAGCAGCACAAGAAGCTAACAGGGAAATACAAGCAAACAAGTTGCCTCATAAAAGACAAGAATGGGAAACTGCTCAGCAATATACAAGAGCAAATGAAGAGGTGGACAGAATATTTTGGTGACCTTCTCAATAGACCAGCTCCACAAAACCCCCCCAGACATCCAGTAAGCAGAAGAAGAGCTACAAATTAACAGTGAAAGACCAACAAAGGAAGAAATAAAGAAAGCCATAAAGCTTCTAAGAGAAGGAAAAATGGCTGGACCTGATGGCATTCCAGCAGATACCATAAAAGCAGATATCGATATGGCTACAGAGATGTTATATAAATTATTTGGTAAAGTCTGGGAAAAGGAAGAGATACCAGCAGAATGGAAGGAAGGATATCTGGTTAAGTTGCCCAAGAAGGGAAATTTACAAGAGTGCACAAATTATAGAGGAATAATGTTACTATCAGTGCCAGGAAAAGTATTAAACAGGATTATCCTTGAGAGATTAAAAGAGTCCATAGACAAGAAACTGAAAGATGAACAAGCAGGTTTTCGACAAAACAGATCATGTACAGACCAGATAGCCACTTTGAGAATAATAGTTGAACAAAGTCTGGAATGGAATTCACCACTATACATCGGATTTGTGGACTACGAAAAGGCATTTGACAGTGTGGTCAGAGAATCACTTTGGAAATTGATGAGGCATTATGGAGTTCCCCTGAAGATCATTAATTTAATAAGAAAACATATGAAGACATGACATGCAGAGTTCTTCACGAAGGACCGCTTACAGAACCGTTTGGGATAAGAACAGGAGTGCGACAGGGATGCCTCTTGTCTCCATTTCTTTTCTTACTAGCAATAGACTGGGTTATGAGATCATCGACAACACACAACAGAAATGGAATCCAGTGGACTCTGACTAAGCAGTTGGATGATCTGGATTTTGCTGATGACTTGGCTCTTCTGTCCCATAACCGTAATCAGATGCAGGACAAATTGAAAACACTCGATGAGAGGTCACAGCAATTGGGTCTGAAAATACACAGGGAAAAGACAAAAGTAATGAGAATAAATGCAGGTAATGATAACAGGGTTGAACTTGAAGAAACACCAATACAAGATGTAGAATCATACACATATCTTGGCAGTAATATAGACAAAGTTGGAGGGACAGACAGCGATATGAAAATAAGAATACAAAAGGCAAGAGGAGCTTTCATTGCATTGGGAAATATATGGAGATCAAGAGAAATCGGATCTAACACGAAAATAAGAATCTTCAACTCAAATGTGAATTCAGTCCTATTGTATGGCTCTGAGACATGGAGAACAACAAAGACAACAACCAAAAAGCTACAGACTTTCATAAATGTGTGCTTGCTTAGAATAGAGGGATTAAAATGGTATGACAAGGTTACCAACGTGGAACTGATGACAAGAGCTAGACAAGGGCCAGTGGAACAAGAGATGAGAAGAAGACGATGGCGATGGCTAGGACACACACTGAGGAAACCTGTTGATAGCATTACAAGGCAGTCCTTGTTTTGGAACCCCCAGGGCAAGAGAAGCAGAGTTAGACCAAGAAGCACATGGAGAAGAGAGCTGGAAACAGAGGTGAAAATTATGAGGAGAACGTGGAAAGAACTTGAGATGATGGCACGTGACAGGAGGACTTGGCATGTGTTTGTTGAAGGCCTATGCTCCTTTGGGAGTGGAGGGTTATGATGATGATGATACTGACTTGGGCTAATAGAGAAACAAAGGGACAGCTGGATAGGTTGTGATTGCCAAACTGGAAAATAAAACAATTTTCTTGGAAGGGGGCATCTTTTCCCTCTTCCTCCCATGTTTTGTTTAAAGCTGATATTGTATCTCTCTTCCTTCCATGTTTTGTTTAAAGCTGATATTGTATCTCTCTTCCTTCCATGTTTTGTTTAAAGCTGATATTGTTTCTCTCTTCCTTCCATGTTTTGTTTAAAGCTGATACTGTTTCTCTCTTCCTTCCATGTTTTGTTTAAAGCTGATATTGTTTCTCTCTTCCTTCCTTATTTAATTGAAAGGTAACATTGTTCCCCCTTTCATTCCTTACTTTGTTTAAAGTTCATATCATTTCCCTCTTCCTTCTGTATTTTATTGAAAGCTGACATCATTTCTCTTTTCCTTCCTTGTTTTGTTGGAAATGTATATCATTTTCCTCTTTCTTCTTTGTTTTGTTGGTATCTTTTTGGATTCTTAGCTCCTGACTGACAAAGCAGTCAGAGACCATCTTGCCTAGTGGCGTCTTGTAGGGCAAGAACAAGCTGTCCTCATTTTGCTTGGTCGGTGGCCATCCTTCGTGCCATACCCCAACTCTGGTTCATGCTTTGCATCTCAGCCTCTACTGTTCTCCACTAGGTTGTCTTTGGTCTGCCTCTCTGTCGCCATCCTTCTGGGGTCCATAGCATAGCAGTTCTGGTGATAGTGTCAAAGTCCCTTCTGAGGACATGGTCAACCTAGTTCTGGTGATAGTGTCAAAGTCCCTTCTGAGGACATGGTCAACCTAGTTCTGGTGATAGTGTCAGAGTCCCTTCTGAGGACATGGTCAACCTAGTTCTGGTGATAGTGTCAGAGTCCCTTCTGAGGACATGGTCAACCTAGTTCTGGTGATAGTGTCAGAGTCCCTTCTGAGGACATGGTCAACCTAGTTCTGGTGAAAATGTCAGAGTCCCTTCTGAGGACATGGTCAACCTAGTTCTGGTGATAGTGTCAGAGTCCCTTCTGAGGACATGGTCAACCTAGTTCTAGGGATAGTGTCAAAGTCCCTTCTGAGGACATGGTCAACCTAGTTCTGGTGATAGTGTCAGAGTCCCTTCTGAGGACATGGTCAACCTAGTTCTGGTGATAGTGTCAGAGTCCCTTCTGAGGACATGGTCAACCCAGTTCTGGTGATAGTGTCAGAGTCCCTTCTGAGGACATGGTCAACCCAGTTCTGGTGATAGTGTCAGAGTCCCTTCTGAGGACATGGTCAACCCAGTTCTGGTGATAGTGTCAGAGTCCCTTCTGAGGACATGGTCAACCCAGTTCTGGTGATAGTGTCAGAGTCCCTTCTGAGGACATGGTCAACCCAGTTCTGGTGATAGTGTCAGAGTCCCTTCTGAGGACATGGTCAACCTAGTTCTGGTGATAGTGTCAGAGTCCCTTCTGAGGACATGGTCAACCTAGTTCCAGTGTCTGCCTGCAATGATGGTTTTTCAATGCATTTTTGACTGCACCGTTTTGTTGGAATAGTGTATCATTTTCCTCTTTCTTCCGTACTTTTATGAAAAGTTAATATCATTTCCCTGTCTATTGTTCCCTGTCTATTGTTCCCTGTCTATCTTTCTTGTTTTGTTGAAAGCTTATATAATTTCCCTCTTCCTTCCTTGTTTTTTCATTGTTGAAAACCTATATCATTTCTCTCTTACTTCCTTGTTACGTTGAAAGCTAATATTTTACCTTTCATCCTCTCAGATCACCTGACAGAGAATCGTGATGATGTTTACAAGGTGTTGGGATATATTGCAGACACTATTGAACATGAGGAATGTGTAGCTGATGGCTTGTCCGCCCTTGCAGACATCGTACGTGACAATGAAAAGGCTCATGAGCTCATAGGTCAGGATGCCAGGAATCTGATCTCGCTAGCCATGTGGAATAATATCTTTAACAAAGACATTCAGATTGCTGGATGCTATGTCCTCAGTAATCTGGTGGTATTTGGTGAGTGATGCTAGAGTTTTTAAAAATTGAATTTCTTTTTGCAGATGTAATTATTTAGCTCAGCAGTTTTTTCTTCTTCATACACTTTCAGATATGAGTTTGAATATGTTTTAGGAAAGCAATTTTCAGCTTGTCCATGTGTTACTGAAAGAGGAGCAGAGAGTAATATTACTTCAACCTACCATGCATGTCATAAGAGGCACATAAGGAGGGTTGAGCATGGGAGCAGTTATCCCATCTTGTAAAACATTTTAAAAATCACAAATACTTTAACAAACAAAAGTCTTTTCAGCCATCCAAGATAGAAGAAGGTCCTCTGGTAAGGAGGCAAATGATGCAATCCCAAGTTTTCAACTGGAAGTTTTTGGTACCCCCATAGATTTTGTCCAGGAGTGTGTGATGCTTAACTGTAGTTTTATTTTTAACTCGCCTCAGTCTTTTTCTCTTCGAAAATTTTTGAGTTATTTATGTGAGAAGTTACTGTGATTTTATTTTCCACAGGCCCCATGTTTCTTCTCCATGTAATTGGTTGAGTTTACTCTTTTTCTCTAGGCAATTAATTGCGTTTTTCTTCATGAGGGATTACAGTAGGTTTAATTTTAATATCTGTACCAGTCTTCTTTTCTTTGTAAAATAATTGCGTTCATTTTATTTCATTGGGAGTTGAGCGCGTAGTTTATTAGAGGGCTGGGCATTATCTCCCGATGATTAGGAGATAATTCCGTACTCCCGTACATTCTATGTTTAAATGGGGGATGGGAGTTAGAACCATGACCCAGGTTCATAGACATAATGCTATAACCAATCAAATTTAATTTGGGTAACGCGAACAGTCTGTAAATCTTATCTAACATGACGCAGTTTGTTGCACATGCGTAACATAAACATGAGTCATTAATTATTTTACGATTTGATTAGCCGGGGTCAGTTATCAACTAATTCTAGCAAAATTATTGGTTCACGGAGGCTCCAGAGGGACGCGGCGCGATGACTTGTGGCATAGGTCTTAGCGTGGGTATTCCAATTATAAATAACAGAGTAAATTTAGTAGCGCTCTCTTTGTCTCCAGAAATATCAGCCGTGAATTAGCGTCATTATCGCTTGCTCAAACAAGAGATATTCGGTAATTGGGTATGTCGGTAACTTAATTAGAGTCGTAGATAGATCGGTTTTATAATAGAATCTTAGCACGATTAAGTAAATTTTTCTTCTGGGAATTTATTTAGAAGTGCCATCAATTGCTATCTTAGAGAAATAATAAAAATGTAAGTGTGCATATAAATTTTTCTATGATAAGCTAGCAATATCTATGATTGTGTGAAGGCTTGTTGAGATATTAACGGTGTAAGGTTAAGCACTAAGATAACGGGTGTTTTGTAATATGTAATTATAACGGCCGTATAACCGCATTTTGTTTATGATATTTGCAGTGTAATATACACGAGTGTATTTGTGTAATTTTATTTAATTACATATTAATTTGTGTGTAGTCACTAGACAGGGGTGTAATTTGTATTACTGAGTTGGTGTAGCAACGGTGTGTCTATATTGTGTAAATTTGATAACCTTCCCTGGCCAGTTGTAGAAAGTAGGCTTAGGAATTTTAGTGAGGAATGTTTTGGTTCATAGAAGCAAATGTTGTGACGGCTGAAGGAACAGACAGCACAAAAGATTTAGGTCAGCTGTGTCTGGGGTTTACCTAACAGACAGTGTTGAAGCGGGGGAGAGAAAAGAGAAGGGAAGTGTAGGGTAGTCTGACTTTTGGGGCATAAATATTTGGTTATCGTGTGTGCTTAGATTTGTGTAGGGGAAGACGGAAGAGGTATTTAGGGGGTTTATGTGTTAGAGATCAGATTATTTTGAAGTTGTTGTATATTAGTTGTTATTTCTTTGTTTACAGCATTTTTCACGGCACACAGGGCGGGGTGCAAATTGCCTTACAGCATGCCAAGATATTTGGCCTTCTCAGGAGCAGAAGGTTCGAGGTATTGCCAGAGTGAAGAGGACTGGTGATGCGGTAGTTACCGGCGCCAAGTACGTCTGCACCAGGAAAGGGAATATATTCTCTTGCAGTGAAGCCAGTCTTCAACGGGAATGGGGTTGTCCTTAAAATCCAGAGCTCTGAGCTCTTTCTCAAAACCCATATAGGCGCGTCGCCTGGTGTTTGTGTTTTTGTTTTTGTTTTCCATGACCATAATAAAGTCAAGTGTCCCAAAACCGGAGAGGGTAACGGGGCAATTAAAAGAATTGTCATCAGAAGTGAAGCAGGTCAGCCCAAGTCAGTTAACTCGTGCTTAAGAGCAAAGTCATCAATTGCAGTAGTCAGGAACAGGAGAAAGGGTCAACATTCATTTTCCGAAGGCAATTGAGAGGAGGGGTGTAACAGAGACGCCACTCAGCTGGAGATAGAAGTTATAGAGGCAGTTAGAAAGTGGTTTTAGGACAGCCTCTGAGGTTGCACTGAAGAAGTCCGTTAGTGGACCAGTGCTTGTGATTTGACGGTAGCTATTTCATTCAGATTGTGGAGCCAGTTAGTTAAGTCGGCCGCCAGACAGTGGTGTTAGATTTCATAATTTTTATTAGAGTAATTAGAAGTGGTGGCTCTTAAGTCAGAGACCCCACCAAGTAGTTTTTGTGTGTGTAATCCTTAATTTTCTTCCATGCAGGTTGCAAGAGAGGGAGAAGGTGGTGGGATATAGTGTATGTCACTTAAATTGTTCTGTTTATTTTTTCAGGTGTGCGACCTCGCACGTTATTTATTTTACTGTGTTATCTAATTTTTGTTGTGTATATAAACTGTATACTGGATCAGGTTCTTTCTATAACTATACTGTACGTATATAATTGTCTGTACAGTTGTGTCTGTGGAACTTTGAAACCTTATCTCCTTCATGGTAGTCAGAGGTGGTGAGTTCTAGCTCTTAGTGAAGTCACGAGTGGCGAGGGAGAGTCAATCTCGGTTCTCACCCGCGAAGCCAATAGTCTCATCTTTCCACATTCACTGTCATTTCTCATACAAAATCTATCTTCTCAGACTTTCTCATACTAGTGTCTTGTCTTACACTCAGACAAAACTCTATACTTAAGTCCACCTCGTGACAGAGTGGTACTGGTGATGGCCATATGTGCTTCCTCTGTTCCACATATGTTGGGCCCTTTGGTAGCAGATGGTCAGCAATCATTTTATTGGTTCCACTGTTACACTCATCGGTAGTTACTATTTTTAGTTTGTTCACTAGATCAGAGCTCTGCAACCGGTGTGTGATCAGAGCTCTGCAACCGGTGTGCTGTGGCACACTGGTGTGCCACCTGTGTCTAGCTTTTGTGCCGTGACCCCAGGCTGAAAACACCATATAATGGCATGCACAAATGTATGTGATGGTAACATTTTACAAAAGAATTTCCCAAGTACAATTTAAAAAAAAAAAGAAATTGAGTTATCATCATCCACCAATCAGGAAGCTTGGTCTTATGATTGCATCGAATGTTTAAATATTTACCATACCCACCTATTTAAATATTGTAGTGTCCTGTGGCATTTTGAAGGGCACTTTAAGTTAAAAAAAAAGGTTACACTGGACTGTATCTCAGACTGTTGTGGCCTGTGCAGAGTCAAAAGTTTACGACTTGTTCACTTCTGCTGAACTGGTAAAATGCATAATTTTTCTGATAGCCAGGATGCTGTACTTCCCACTTATTCCTGTGTCTGATACTGATAAAATTAGCCTCTTCATAAGTTATGCTTGTATTAGGCTGAAGTAGCTTTCTGCCCTCTTTCGCCAGTCTGTCAGCATCTTCATTGCCAGGGATGTTGCATTGAAATGAGGTGCACTGTGTCATAACTATTTGAATCAATGACACATTTTGTGGAATATTGCACATAAGTTATTTAGGTAAACATAACAGTTTAGCTCAGTCCTGTTGTTGTTTGTTTTATTTTGGTGTTTTTTCAGAGATAACATAAAAAATCTCAGAAATAAAACATTACTAAACTGAAATGCCAAGTTTAAAATATATCTGCAAAAGACAGTTGTATTAAACCTAAAAACAAAATCAACAAAAACAATATACAGTTATATAAAATACAATTTTAATTACAATTAACAAGATTACATGTAGTTCCTTGCGGTCTCTTTGTGACAAAGTAAGAAAAGAACTATTGCAACATGTGACATGTCGTACAAGTTGACTAATATGAGGTTGTGCACGAGGCTGGAAAGTCATCCTGTAAAAGAAATTACCACAGAAACTACAACTACAACTGCATGTGACTACTTTGTGCAGGCTTTCTTTAAGGGAACCCGCGGCTGTGATGGCTTAATGCTCTGTAAGGAGCGCGAAGGAAAAGAGGAATAAAATAGAGACACAGACAGTAAACCAAACTGAAGCAAGTAACCAACGTCTACAAGTTACTCAGACTCTAATGTTTAAAGAGAGTGACATATTAAAAAATGTGGAAAGGGATACTCCATAAAAACTATAGTCACTATAAAATCAAATGCTAGATTTGTCAGCCTGAAAAACGACAATATGGTATCTAGAAGAAAAAGCACTATATGCTGAAATTATAACCTACATGGGGTTGAACTGGGAATTCCATACACATTTGTGCCGCCCCGCAGAGATGAAAAACCTGTACAAAAAATCCAAACAAATCTGTACAAAGGCCATCAAAACTTGTACAAAGACTGAAAAAACGTATCAAAAGAGTTAATTCATGTACAAATATTATAAATTACAGTGGGCTGCATTATAACTGAGACGTGCAAACTTTGCCTTTTAAGCAGGTCTTCACTTGTTTTGAAACCCAAACAAGTGTTGAGTTTATTTAACACTGTAAATATGGTGTGATCGTGTCATCATTTAGTCTATTTCTGCACTAAATTATCACTTACAGACTGTTAAATCCTGTGTTTGATAGGACCTTATAAAAGAATTCTGAGACACAGTAATAAAGGGTAAGGGTTAGGAATCCTAAACCTAGACCTGAACCCAAACCTTAATCTTAACCCTAAAGACGTTTGCGACTTATAAAGATAACATCGAAGGAGACGTCCCACTGTTCTCAAAAGTAATTTTACGACTTCATTATTATTATTATTATTATTGCAAATAGAAAAATTGAACTAAACTATATTATCCTGTCATATGATCTGTAATGGGTAGGTTTCTAGAATGGTTTCGGATTATTTCAATGAATATCAATGTGAATTTATTTAAAATCACGTGATATTAATTTATTTTTTAAACAAAGGAAGCTCATAATTTGCAATAAAAATATTAACTGGCGCTAGCTTAATTTATTCTCTACCGAACTTCAAAAATTTTAATCGCCATTTTAGCCTAATTGGCAGTTTTAAATACCCACATGACTTTCAATGTCAATTGTCAATACGACAAACATTAATAATAATTAATTATTTAATAAAAATAACTCACTGGAAGATCATAGTAATGATATATCTATAAAGAAAAATCACAGACATTGTTTTTTTAAAGAAATTAAATTAAAACTTAGAAGAGAAGTAATTACAAATAAACTTTTCTCAGGGCTCTGATTGGGTTATGATGCAATTTTGCCCTGCTTTCGGGATTTTTATTCTCAGTTTCATAATTCTTATTATATTATTATTCAAATGTACATTTCTTATGCAGATTCTACAAGTTTTATTGAAATCAAGTAATATGTAGTGGTATGGGTTTTGTTTTGGTTATAAGCAGCCGTAAACAATAAATTATGCTCAGTGTGATGTAATCGTTAAATTAGTCAGTAATTTGCCATCAGCATTAGCACAGAATGATGAATGAACGTCATGCCATGCAAACTCTCACAAATCCTGCATCAATCGAAAAATAGGCAGCTTGATTTCATTGCTTGATTTTTTTTTATTCTCATGGCCTATCAACTTGCCAAATCTATCAACACAAATATCGCCTAAGGTGCGTCGCAAGACAACTGATTTATATATATCTATATCTCGTATTTAATAATTAGGCAAAAAACATGTACAGGCATTATGTATGGGCAGTACAAATCTGAATACGAGAATTACTTGTACAGATTACGGGTAACCTGTACTATTTAACAGGTATGCAAACACAAGAAAGACCTCACATTTCTTGTACATGGGTTTAAAAACAAACAAAGACCTAACATATCAAGAGTAAAACTATTTTGAATACAATTCTCTTATGTTTCTGATAGAAAAACTGTACACAGACAATTTTTAAAATATTTTTCCCAGCAAAACCTGATGATGTCCTCTTCACCCCAGCTGTGGTCACCATTATTCACAAAATCATGGCAGTAAGTATGAATGCTATTCCTTCAACCATAGTCAAAGTGATAGTAAATACAAATGCTTATCATATTATCTCAACCTCTTCATTGAGCACTGTTCCAGTTTTTTCACAAGTATGTTGGGAAATATATTGAGATCAAAAGCAGTGAAGTCCAGCACAAAAATCAGAATGTTCAGCTCAAAGCTGAAACATGGAAGGGATGGGGGGGGGGGGGGGGGGGGCCCAAGAAGTTGCAGACTTTCATAATGAGTGCATG
Organism: Oreohelix idahoensis; assembly: GCA_024509875.1. Taxonomy (NCBI): domain Eukaryota; kingdom Metazoa; phylum Mollusca; class Gastropoda; order Stylommatophora; family Oreohelicidae; genus Oreohelix; species Oreohelix idahoensis. The sequence continues at coordinate 142,538 of JAMPIV010005259.1, read as the reverse complement.
CATGGAACAGAAAGATTGATGTCGTACGACAAGATCACCAGTTAGAGCTGATGACAAGGACCAGTGGAACAAGAGATGAAAAGCAGAAGCCGAAAGTGGATTGGACACACATTAAGGAAATCTGTTGATAGCATTACCAGGCAGTCCTTCTTCTGGAATTCACAAGGTAAAAGAAATAGTAGGAAACCAAAAACACATGGAGAAGAGAACTGGCACTTCAAAGGGGTAAGTAAGTCATATAAAAAACATGACCAGGTGGCACAGGACAAAATGGCTTGCAATAATATGTTGAAGGTCTCTATCCTTTGAGAAGCTTATGTAATATTGTTGATAATAATATCCTGGAACCTTCATCTCTGTAATGATGCTTCTTCCTCATGCTTTCCTTGACTTTGTGTCCCACCCTTTCCCTGCTAGTTCCTTGTCAAACCTGGCACATTATGCTTAAGTTGTCACTTTGCTAATTCCAGATCTGTTTATAATAAGGTGGCTTTGATAGACTTTTGATGGGCATCTTCCTCCTAAGGTATATAAAAGACATTATCTACAAAAGACGGGTGGGTACTTGCCAGTTAGCACAGAACGATTTCTGAAATGCCATGTTCTGAGAAAATCTGGTTTAAAATTCAGTGTCAAGTCATTATGTCAGAATAGGCCACCACTTTCAAATGCATTCTTAATGTAATGAACCCTGGACTTCTCACCCTTATTTTGACGTCATTACTGCTCACATGGGGTAATTTGTCACCCCATGACAATTTTTGCTTTCTCCCCCTTCCATTTTAAATAGGTCAAACTATTATAGTCTTTATATAACCCACAGTATTTCTGTTATTTTAGCGTCTACAATATTTTGAAAGAAAAAAAACGGGGAATGAAAAGAAAAAATAAAATGTAAAAATTACACAATTTTAGCTTTTTATTAATAATAAAAGTGTCATATTTTCTAGCACACATTAAAAAAAAAAAAAAGAAGAAAATATGATTTTTCCTTGTGAAAATATGTTAATATGGTTCAGTTTAAGCGTACAGTAGATAAAAAAAAACTACCTTACAAAAACAAATTATTTACACAAAACAACCAATGAGTATGAAAAATTAGGTTTTTTTTGCCTCTTTGCCTCAGTAACGTATTACAGAAAAATAAGACATTCTTCTATTGTATTGTTAAGTAAATTTAAAAAGTTACAAAAAGCATTAAATGCCATGAAAACAGTTTCTAAACCATGTAGAACGTTTCTTCTTTCTAGCACAATTATTACAAATGTCTTTCCTGTGATCCGCACACACGAAATTGTCACATATTGAACAGCGGACTTTGGTTTTCTGATCGCTGGCCATGGACAGATCTGGCATCTAGCTTGCATCTTGACTTTTAGTTCTGGAGGTTCCTCAGCTTCAATAGCTAAATCTTCCAAAACTTCACCAACGATATTGTTTAAACGTTCAGCAGTCACAGAAATAGCCAAGTTTCCTAACACAAATTAACACATACTAATGCTCACCAGAGTGCCTAGTCACCCAATGGCCTCGTGGAATGTGATGAATTCCATTTACTCACTGACTGATGTGTAGAACAGTCATTGGTTAGAGTATAGCTGGGTGAGGAAAGCGCTGAGTTGCTCAACCTAGGAACTGCCCAGCACCACGCAAGAAACCAAGTAAACGAACGGAAGAAATGAGCATTAAGACCTACAAGCTGAAAGAGCCAGAAATTAAGACCAGATATCAGGGGCTTATTGCTACAGCGGTGAGAAACACAGAAGAACAACCTGATGACTTGGAAACCCTGTGGCTTAAATTCAAGGACATCATAAAGACAGCTGCTGCAGAAGCATGTGGTGAAGTCCGACTTGGGAACAAGAGAAAGAGGACACCTTGGTGGACAGAAAAAGTCAAAGAGAAAATAAGAGAGAAGAAAATGGCATGGAAACAATACTTAGGAGCTAAAAACACAGCAGGACAAATAGAGAAATATAGAGAATATGTGATACTCAGAACAGAAGCAAAGAACAAGGTGCTAGCAGCAAAACAGAAGTCCTGGGAAGAATTTGGAGAAAAGGATGCGCAAGAAAACCAGAAATTGTTCTATAAGACCCTAAAGAACATGAGGAAGAAAAAACAATGCCCTCTCAAATTTATAAAGGACAAGCAAGGCAAATTGCTTACTGCCCCGAAGGAAGTAATGGAAAGATGGAAAGAATATTTCTCAGAACTCCTTGATGGTGAGCAAGGTAGAGCATCAGAAATGATAACCACTAGCAAAGAAGAGGATACAAATGGTGATGAAGATGACATAAAGATGGAAGAACTGAAGGCAGCACTGAAGAAAATCAAGATGGGCAAAGCAGCAGGGCATGATGGTATAACACCAGAAATGGTTAAGTACATGGGAGCATCAGTCGACCTATTACTCCTAAGGGTCCTACAGGCAGCGTGGTGCAACAAGGCCATACCAAAGGATTGGGAGATTGCCATCATAACACCGATTTTCAAAAAGGGTGACAATCGACAATGTGGAAACCACAGAGGCATATCCCTTCTCAGTGTCCCTGGTAAAATCTACTCTAGAATCCTAGAGCAGAGACTCCGATGCCTAGCTGAGCCACAATTGGATGAAGCCCAGTGCGGATTCCGAGCAAACCGAAGTACTCAAGACCTAATCTTCACACTCAGGCAGCTGAGTGAAAAGGCCCTTGAGTACAAGAGTGAGATCCATCTTTGTTTCATAGATCTGGAAAAGGCGTTTGACAGGGTCCCCTGGAGCAAACTTTGGGACTGTTTGGCAAGGAAGAACATTTCAGCACCTCTGATTCATGCTATACAGAGCTTCTACAAGTCTTGCAGAAATTATGTGAGGACAGCAAACTATAAGTTAGAAGAGTTCAGGACCACCACTGGTGTAAGACAAGGTGATATCCTGTCACCTTATCTTTTCATACTCCTCATGGACGATGTCATCAAGGCATGTAAGGAGAGAACAAGAAAGTATTCAGTGGGGTACTGGAAGATGAGACAGGTCTGTATTTCAGAGCTAGCATTTGCTGATGATGTTGTCCTGATTGCTAAATCAGAGACACATCTCCAATCCAACCTGCAAGTCTGGAAGGAATAGCTGGAGAAGAGAGGGATGGTCATAAGCAGCTCTAAAACAAAATCCATGGTGATATCACGAGAAGAAAGAAAACATCAGATTAAGTTGGGAGAACAGGTCCTGGAGCAGGTCGACCACTTTAAATATCTCGGAGCTATTATAGACCGAAAGGGAGGCATCAAAGAAGAGTTGGCCACTCGAAAAGCAGCGGCTGGGAGACTTTATCAGGCCATAAATCGAGGATTCCTCAGCAAGAAAGAGGTTGGTAAGAAAACGAAGATGGCTGTATACCGCTCCACCTGTGTCCCAGTCTTGACATATGGATGCGAGTCATGGGCAATGACTACAACCCACAAAAGCCAGATCCAAACCTCAGAAATGAGGTATCTGAGGAAGGTGGTTGAAGTAACAAGAAGAGACATGGTCCGCAACCAGATGATACGTCAAGGCCTAAAATCCCACCCGCTGCAGACCCAAATAGAACAGTCCCAACTAAGATGGTTTGGCCATGTCTGCAGAATGGGAGAAGATCGGCTACCACGACAAGCATGGGAAACAAAGAGCCAGGGATCCAGACCTCCAGGACGACCCAGAGTCCGCTGGGAGGACAACATTAGACAATCTTTGAAGGACCGAGGACTAGAATGGAACCAGGCCAGGAAGAAGACAGCTGATAGAATAGTCTGGCACTCTCTCTTCCAAACATCTACACCTCACGGTAGAAGGGGAACGACTAAGTAAGTAAGAGGAAAGCGCTGTGCGCATGCATGACTTTGTAACAGACCAAAATGGAGTCGTCTGGGATGACATGTCACCCTGGGCAGCATTCCTGGGTTAAGATAATTTTTTATGTAAATTTTACCATCTTTTTTTATGTATGTTTTTAAGATCCGTTTTTAAGATCACATTTGATGTAATCTAATGTAACCATTTGATGGTTAAGAGACTGGAGTCATAAAATTTCAAAAAGTTTATGTTTTTTAACTCTTAGTATACGAGCGGCCTTTTAGAAAGGCCGATGATCGATCCCCGTCAATAGCGAAAATGTATAGGTGAATGCATGTTTAAAACCACTGAACAATTTAGTTACGTGCATAATATAGGGGTTTCATTTGTTCACATTTTGATATATAACACTTATGTTATCTTTATAAATAAATTATTTAGTGCAGATCGATCATCGGCCTTTCTAAAAGGCCGCTCGTATAATTACAGACTTGTGCTTTTGTGTTTACATTAAATAAGCTAATTTAACATTTTATGGTGTCATAACATAATTAATTAGGTCATACCACTGTTTTTAATGCAAGGAGGCATATCTGGAGTCATCCTTATATGACCACCAGCTATGCAATACACAGACGTGGAAGTGAACCTCTGTCTGTGAGGCTAATTACACCCTCATTGACTCTTGAAACCATCCACACACTTCCAGGAATTCCCCCTGTGGTGAAACTTGTTGAGAAGCCAGCATTGCACACTAAGCTTGGAGAAATCACTTGAGTCCAGGTGAGATTATTTGGCTTTGACCTGGTTGACTGCATATAGGAGGTCCTCACTATGGACCCTGTGATATGCAGCGGGAGCTGAGAAGTGGCTCTGTGCAGGACGTGACAATTCCTTGGGAGAGCCCAGAACCAGAGCACAGTATTTTAGCTCTGCATAGTTGGAGAGCCCCCTTGGATGGTGCGAAATGCACATTATGCCATACACTTCTTACTCCTAGCTTGGGACCAGATGTGACGATCCTTTAAATTCAAGCCAAGCTGGAGAAACTGGAGCTCATGACTTCAACTCAGCACGTCTCAGAATGGCAGAAAAGTCACAGGAAAAGCCTAGATCTACAGTGTAGATAATACCAAGGAGTCTTCATCTTGGTATTGGCTGCAAAAGAGTGAGAAGCTCAGCTGCCCTAGTTAAACAACAACTACTGTTTTTAAGTTTATCTATGATAGCTTATTGAATAAAAAATGTTGAACCTAATTAGTATTTGTTTTCTTCCATATCAGGGCCACGAATACAGTCCAGAAGTCCAGCTTGCGGCTGCTGACTTGATCCTGGCAACATCAACAAATGGTATTGATGTTGTTATATATTCTCAGTTTATCATATTTTACTTATGTTTAGCCAGTGATAGGAAGCTTAGCAGAGGTTAACTTTTTCTGTTAATGGTGGTCTGCAGGTTTTAACCCAAACACCAAAGTGGATAGCGGTTTTTTCCACAGGTTACACTTTTAAAACAAGCAGTAAACATATAGTTTGGTTTAGTGTATATAGGATTCACATATTCTGTAAACATTTTTGTAGCGGGTAGGTTTTCCTATTTGTAAGTTTTGCCAAGGCAGCGGCCGTATTGTCTACTCTTCACGATTTCCAACTGCTGTAGGATTTTAAAAGTGCACAACTTGTGCACCGGACCTCCTATTTTTTCGCCTTTACCTGCAAAGGCTAGGCATCCAATCACACTACCCAGGAGATCAGGGGGGAAATATATATATTAACAAATAAAACTGTATGGAATCAGTTTTACAAATTAACAGTACACAGGAAACACTGGACGTTTCTGGTTTTACCCTTCATCAGCCACAGTTACTAACAGGCAACAAAGACAAGAAATATTACAGTATACAAAATACAGTATTAACGAAACGAAAACAGGGTAGCAACAGTGATAATAGTATAGTGTAAGTAAATAAATTTTACTGCTGTTTCCTGTGTACCGTTAATTTGTAAAACTGATTCAGTACCATTTTATTTGTTAATATATATTGTTTCCTTACAAATAAAAAGTATGAAAGTATTTTATTAAATAAATATATAAAAGAGCATGAGGGGAAATAATTACGTTGTGCTGTGTCTGCTGCATGTCCTGACAACGTCACTAATTCTCCTGTGGTCATTCCCTTCCATGTCAAACTTTATTGGATTTTTGTAAGTCAAACTTATCATGACTTTTGGTTAGTGCACCACACAAAAATTGAAAGACCTGCATGCTCTTTTAATTGGTGTTCAATTTAGTTTTAATGGTGCTATGCAAACCTTTTCCATATTTTCTCAAAAAGGTGTTGGGACTATATATATATATTTATATTTATATATTTTATTGACCAGTGTGTTGAGAGACATGTAACAATTACCGGTTGCAACTCAACTGCGAAAGTTTTACTTGAAATACCCGCTGCTGCGCATGTAAACTTTTTTGAGTCATTGTAAGGTATGCTTAAAAACTTGCAGAGATTATCTTAGTTTTGTGATAGAAAGCATCCTCGTACCATGTCATGGGGCCGAGAATAAATTGTTTGAAAAGGGTACAATCTTTTATGGACACCCTCTCTCTTTTTCTCTCTCTGTGTGCGCGAGCGCATACTTGTGTTTGTTTGTTGTAAATTGCCTGAAGAGCATTTTGAAATGAAAACCTGTGTTCTATGGTCTTTCTCTACTGCTCTTACCCTAGAATTCCGTATCAAGGACTGCCTGATAATGCTAGTAACAGGTTTCTTCAGTATGTGCCAATCCATTGCCAGAGTCTGTTCCTCAGGTACCACTGATTGTACATGTCTGGTTCTTGTTATCTGTTCCACATTGGTGACCTTGACCTTGTCTCTTCATATCAATCTTCTAAGTCTTGGTTTTGGTTTTAAGGACTATCTTCATTGCACATGGACAACTCCATCAGTGCTCCAATCTCCTCCCTTAGATCGCACAAAGAGGATCTCAGCACAGTGCACAAACTCCACAGAACTGGCGAGAATCCCAATGTGTGTATATAGGAATCACACATTCTATAAATATTTCTTTAGTGGGTAGGTTTCTAATTCTTAACACATTAACTACCGAATTGAAAAACACACTGTGGCCAAATTAAATTTTTTCCCATTTTCATCCTGTAGGTGTTTGCACAAAGTAAGCTGTAGTTATCGTAACTGTTAACAGATTTTTATGAATTACATGTCATTTTAAAGATAAATGAAGGTACTATTACAATAAGCACCGCTTGTAACTCTAATAGAGGTTGTTGCTATTTAACGGCCCTCCGATGGCCGAGGACTTGCAATATTTTCACAATTATAACTGCTTGCGCCCCATCTCTATCAAAATCACAATTTCAATCAATGTGCACACCGTTTTCACTCTTGTCCTCGTCACTAGATCTATCCGTCAGTTGTGGAAACACGTTTCTATCCTATTCAGCCGTTAGACGAGATGTATTTGCATTTTTTGTAGTCCTATCACTAGTAGCCACGGTAAACAGTTTCACACGATTTGGTAACTAACCCAAAACGCTGAAAAATATGAACATAATATCAATTTTCCAGTGTTCTACAACAATAATGTTTTGGGATTTTGTTTTCCGGTGGCAACTCAAAATCTCGAAACAGATCAGAAAGTGTCTCAGTACATTTTTCATTCATTTTATTACTAAAATTAAATTGGCGCTCTGAGCGGCTTGCAGTCCAAATGTGTTTATTTTGTGAGCCGCTGACAGCGACTTGCGGTAGTTAATGTGTTAAATTTTGCCAGGGCAGCGGCCTGATAGGCCTGCTCTTTATGATTTCCAGCTGCCTTGGGATTTTTAATGTGAGCAACTTGCACACGGGACCTCCTATTTTTTCGCCCTTATCTGAGAAGGCTAGGCATCTGATCTCGCTACCCAGTAGACCAGGGGGGAGTATGACATCATTAGGACCACTGGTTCTGAAATAAAATTTCCATAAATAATATTCCCTCTTCCGTGTAATTGAACCTGGTACCTTTAGAATTCGAAACGGATGCCAAAGCTTTTAGCCACTCTGGCCCCTCTACCAAATTTTATATTTAACAAATATGCTCATTCTATATCCTTTGTACCGTTTCCTTCAAATGTCATGCCACTATTTGTTGCCATATATTATACAAAAACTTTCACCATCTGATAAAACAGCTAATCACACATTAGACCATCTACAGACGGATGATACAATCTCTTTTGTCAGACAAGGCCTCCCAGATTGTTGTGCAGCTCGGGGGTATCCAAGACATGGTGAAAGCAATGAGACACGCAAGATATCATGCTACTCTAAATGCTGTGTGTTGCATGGCATTGTGGAGCTTGTGTATAGACAGTAAGTCTTGAGTGACTGATCCAGACTCTGGTTTTCAGTGGTAAATTTAACTGCACAAAATGTTTAGCTATATTTGTTTGTTTTTTTAATTGTTGTAGTTCCTGGAAGTCTGTGAAGAGACGTAGGAAGAATAGGACAAGTGTTTCTTCAGGTGTGTTTAAGAAGCAACTAATATGATGTTGTTCATAGGGCTGACAACCATGTCAAATAAATTGCTGTAGAAACCACCAATGGATGAGCATGTGTTATGACATAGGCTTCGTCAAGAGCGCATCCACAGTGATGGCCCTTTGCTCTGTATAGAACAAAAAAGGAGATGATATTTTGTTTCATTAATTCTTTCTTTCTTATCTTTTTCATTCGTTCTTCTTTTTTTTTAACTCTTGAAGGATGTGTCGGTTTTCCCGTGTTTGACGCAAGGAATTTTCTGTTGCTTTGTGTTTTGATATAGTGTTAAAGTTAAAGGGTTGGTTCTTTCCAAGTTTTTTCTTAAAGTTTCATACTTTAATACATACATAATACAAGATTAATAAAATATAAAATTGTGACAGAACAAAACAAAAACTTAGTTCAAATATACTGGCCCTGAAAATTGGCCTCACATCATTAGCACCTGGGAAAATTGGCCAAGAATACTGGCCTCTCATCCATGAAGAGTAAAATCTTTCTTCCTTTTTTTCCTTCTGCCTTGTTAGTTGCTTATCCTTTACAGGACGTGGCAATCAACCCCAGCTTTTATTGGCTGTTTGTGATTTTTCTAGGCAATTTTTTTTGTCATTCAGTAGTTTGTCATTGCTTTCTGAATGGTACGGCGCTTATACCATTGTTAAAAATCCACACAAAGCGATCTGCTACCAAACCGCCTGTAGCAAGTTTCGAACCTGGTATATCTGGATTATGAAACTGCGTTTATATCCATTAGGCCACAGACGCCGACCCTTCTGCCTTACTTCTGAAATATAAGTTTCTGCTGTTCTCATTCTTGATTGACCCTGAACATAGTCTGCTTATCACTTTCTTGCCATCTATCTGTATGTCTAAATTTACCCCAGATCCTTGGGGTCTCTGACAAGACAGAGTAGAACCATTTTTATATCATAAAAGGTGACTAATATAAGGCAGTGCAACCTCCTCATGTAAAGCAAATTGCTACAAAAATTATCACTGTAGGAGCACATCAAGGGCTCTGATGATGATAGGAAACTCTATACAGAGCGATACAACAGGAGGCATCAGAAGTAGTCCTCCCGTCGATCAAGTATTTCGGCCCCTTAATCTCCTTTACACTCTAAGGGGGGTGGGCCCACTTAGGTCATGAATCCCAAGTGTCAGCCTCCTGTTGTCTAGTGTAGAGAATTGAACCCACTCCACCTTGGCTGCAGCTTTTAAATTCACTCCTATTTTCTGCCAGCTGAAGGCAATTGTGAAAGTAACCCCTATGATGAAAAAAAATTACTATCCTGAGTTCCATAGCCCATTGCGGTTGTTCTACAGCCAGCACGATGCCTTTTCTGCAGTTTTGCTGAGCCTCTTACGCTTACTGTTATGGTCTTCCTACAAGGAGACTGTTGGCTGTGGAGTCACCACGTTCCTTAAAGAGTAGACAAAAAGAATAAAGAAGAGGAAAAATAATTTAACACAACAATGGAAGGAGCATTTGTGGGATCACAAAAACAAAAGCACCAACATTCAGGTCAGCATAACCTTGGCAACCTCATCTTATACATCAAATTGCAACGGAAACTACCACTACCAGAGCATCTGAATGCTTGTTGTTGCCTCCTGCAAGAGGAACAGCTGCACTTGTGACTCCCATGCTCCTCAAGGAGCTGAAAGGGAAATGGTGATGATGATGATATTAGTTGTATTGCTCCGTATAGTTCCTGGAAGTGTCAGAGGAAACAAAGAAAGAATATGACTACTGCTCCCTCGTGCATGTCATATCAGGCAACTATCATGAGCTTGTGCAAGGACCTGGCAACCTGATCATGTAAAGCAAATTGCCACAAAAACCGCCCCCTGATGCAGACGTCCTGCAGTCAAGAGAGATGAATGCAGTCAGCGACCTATAGCTCGACTGCTTGCATCAGGGTCAGCGAACCAGAGCTGACCAAGACCCTACTCCACCTCCTAGTGGTGGTTCTGTAAACAGTCTGCATCACTTCAGTCCGTCTGAAAGAGTAGGGATTGAAGAGGGAAGGCTAACCCGGGCCACAAAAATGCCATGCTGAAACCGGATGTGTCGGGCCGAAAGGCGCAAATATCTCAGCTTTGCTGTAAATGGCGACACAACATAACAAACGTCCTTTTCAGGACAAACGCAGAAGAAGAAGAAGGACCTGCAGTGGTGGAATCATGCTTCATAAGGAGTGAGAAAAGGAGATGATGATATTAGTTGTGTAGCTTGTCCTGTTGTTGTCATTGTTTTACAAAAAGTGCTATGTCACGGCTGTGTTGGTAAACAACTTTGAGAAAATCAACCCTTTTGTTCCATTGATTGGTAGGCGAGAATCTGAAAGTAGCAGCTAAAGAAAATGCTGTCAGAGATATATGCCTTGCCCTGAGTATCCACAAGGTGTCCCCAGATGTTTGTGAAGCTGCTGCAGCTGCTCTTGTGTCTCTGCTCTTAGACGGTGTGTTCAGCCATTTGAACTGCTGCATCTGTTTATCACAGGTTTACTGTTCTGTTCTGTTGTTGATTTTATTGTACTTTTCTGCCATTTTTTTTTTTTGCCTGAGGAAGGCATTGTTGGCCAGCATATCCACATTAATGCTGTTGAAATTTTATATAGTTTTTGATGAACTGTTGCACGTAATTTTATTATTTATTTGTTTCTGCTTTTTTAAATTTGACTTTCCTCCCTGAATTTGATGTTGATACCGAAGTTTTAAAACTATTTCAAAATAGATATCCTATTTATAAAATCCCAGCTTTTTCTGTCAGTGTGTAACGCTAAGGGATGCAACTGTGGTTGAAAGTTAGACATTAATTATATTGTTTCCCTTATATGTAGTCTCCCGAAAATAATAACACTCGACAAAGAAAAGTGCGCAAATGACGATGCGCATGAACAGTTTGATTATACTGTATGGACAGAAGTCAACAACACAAATGATAAATAGTACATGAACTGAAGACAGGAAGATGCAGAGATCCACGATTTAAGTTGTACCAGATTAAAACAACAGAAAATCAAGATGCTCTTCTGTCATGTTCAGACTTTTAACATCAGATGTAAAACAAATATTTTGGTTTTTTTAAATACTTTTGAATAAGTAAAATTGCTGATAGGTATTTGTGCTTTTGAATTTAATTCCCGTCTTATAACGGGCTTTTACACTAGTAGCACTTATAAAACTAGAAGAATCCAAAACATGACTATGTAGCATACGAAATGGGAAAAACCATGATGATTACTAGGATCCTGGTGGAAATATTAAATGTCCATTCATACACAACTATTATCTATCCAACATGCTAGCCATTTTCAATGAAATTTAAGAAACTACCGCTGGACAGGGAAGACAGCATCATCATGCTAATACCAAAGAAATGAACTTGAGCAGATGGCTCAGAACAGGAGATCTTGGAAACTATTTTTAGGGCCAATGTTTTGTGGGCAGTTGCAAGGTCATGGATGGGTATAGGTGGCACAGAACTAAAGAGCTTGACAGCTAATTTTTAAGGCCTTTGCTCGGGGGGCACTGCATTATAATGAATGAATTAAATTCTGGGGATGAAGTGTAGAATTAAGATTGTTGTACCAGCACAGCAGAACACCCCACCTAAAGCAAGAACATACTTTTTTCACCCACAAATAAAAATAGAAAGCCTAATTAAAATGATTTAAATAGGATTATTAGTAAAAAAGAAAGGTTACGGTAGTCCCATAGCAGATACTACCATAGGGGAGTGATGTGTTAGAGACTTCACCATACTAGGTCCAGCATTGAGAGGTGTGGTGACCAGTTCCCTTGCTGCCTTTTCCATCCCTTACTCAAAGAGCAGAGTTGGGTACCCATTTACAGCTGGGTAGACTAGAGCATGTCAGTACCGTGAATCGAACCTGGCAACTTCACCACGAGAGACCAGCACTCTAATGACTGTGTCAATCAGACGTGATTGTTTGTATGGAATATAAATACGAGGGCTCTGTTTAGTTCCTGGGGGTCTCTGAGGAGACAAAGGATGAATAGGATTACTACCTCCTCAGACATTTTGTAAGTGGGGGGACAGATATGAGGTTGTCCATGGAGGGTTGGAAGCCTGGTCAAGATCTGTGGAGACACACGGGCATTTGTATCTCTGCTTCTTAACCTTTTAGGAAGGGAAGATGCTTGATAAACACTGCTGACCCCACGGTATCCAGAAAGTGTAATCTAACCAAAATGCAATGTGGAGCCACTAAATAAACAGTCCCAAGTTCATACAAGCCCCACGTAGTTCCCGGACTTCTCTGATGAGACGACGAAAAAACAGGACTACTGGCCACTCAGGCAAGGTGACTAATATAAGGTTGTGTATAAGTCTGGCAATCTCATCATGCAAAACAAATTGCCACAGACACAACTGCATGTGGCTGCTCAGTGCAGGCTTCCTGCAAGGGGACCGGCTGCAATGGTGGCACTAAACTTTATAAGGAATACAAAGGAAAATGATGATGGTGATACCTCTTTGTTAACATTTTAGGAAGGGACAATGCTTGATAAACACTGGCCATCTTTGTTTGTTAACATTTTAGGAAGTGACAGTGCTTGATAAACACTGGCATCTCTTTGTTTGTTAACATTTTAGGAAGGGACAATGCTTGATAAACACTGGCATCTCTTTGTTAACATTTTAGGAAGGGACAATGCTTGATAAACACTGGCATCTCTGTGTTTGTTAACATTTTAGGAAGGGGCAATGCTTGATAAACACTGGCATGTCTTTGTTTGTTAACATTTTAGGAAGCGACAATGCTTGATAAACACTGGCATCTCTTTGTTTGTTAACATTTTAGGAAGGGACAATGCTTGATAAACACTGGAATCTCTTTGTTTGTTAACATTTTAGGAAACGACAATGCTTGATAAACACTGGCATCTCTTTGTTAACATTTTAGGAAGGGACAATGCTTAATAAACACTGGCATCTCTTTGTTTGTTAACATTTTAGGAAGGGACAATGCTTGATAAACACTGGCCACTCTTTGTTTGTTAACATTTTAGGAAGCGACAATGCTTGATAAACACTGGCATCTCTTTGTTTGTTAACATTTTAGGAAGGGACAATGCTTGATAAACACTGGCCACTCTTTGTTTTTTAACATTTTAGGAAGGGACAATGCTTGATAAACACTGGCATCTCTTTGTTTGTTAACATTTTAGGAAGGGACAATGCTTGATAAACACTTATATAAATAAAAAATAATATGGTATGAAATCAGTTTTACAAGTAAACAGTACACATGAAACAATGGACGTTTCGGGTTTTACCCTTTGTCAGCCACAGTTACGAACAGGTGACAAGGACAAGAACTACATATAGGTGCTACAAAAATCAACGATGATGAGGAAATCGCCAAATGAGCGATACAAGCAGATGAAATTACGGTGATGAGTGAAACGATAGTAATAACGCAAGAAAATCATAAAACCAGAAAGACATGTCGAAACAGGAAAGTAAATAATCGACTAAGCGAAGACAGAAATGAACAACACTATTAAAACAAGTAAAAAATCACTTAGCTGGATCCCAGAAAGAAACATTCAAGATGGCTGAAAAAATGAGGCGTCATGCGGAAGTGACGTATGAGCTAGTGACGGCTGAGAAAAGATAATTGAGGAAACGAAACGGACCAAAGCAAAAACAAGGATAGAAAGGAAAATGATGACAGAAGAAATAAAGTATGAAACAGAGACAGAAGCCACCAGAATTATGCAAAATGATGCTGGATATTCAAGCCAGCAGGAGATAAAACGCCCATTTGAAAAATGAGACGATTCTCCAATGAGAAGCGAGTTCGGTCGTCGCCGGCACATGACAGGAGGGCAGTGACATGAATGTCAGAGTTACCTGAATGGTCAGGGCTATTGAAGTGAAGGGCCACCGGTAAATGTTTGTCATGATAGATGTCATTCAAGTGCTCACGAAACCTGTCTGCCAGTTTCACCAATATAGGTCATGTCACACCTCTTGCAGATGATAGCATAAATCAGGTTTCTGGATTCACACGTGAAAGACTCCCCAATGGTAAATTTACCGTTAGGAAAGGAGACTGACTGCGTTTGGAGTACAAAAGGACAGGTCTTACATATGCGGCGTTGGCACGGTTTAGTACCAAAGTAAGAAGGACTAGTTTGTCTCAAGCGACTATGCACAAGAATATCCCTAAAATTCTTATCCCTGCGATATGCCACCAAAGGGGTATCACGAAACAACTCTCTGGTATCAGGATCGGAGTGGAGAATAGGCAGATGACGAAACCAAATTTTTCTCACTGATAAACACTGGCCACTCTTTGTTTGTTAACATTTTAGGAAGGGACAATGCTTGATAAACACTGGCCACTCTTTGTTTGTTAACATTTTAGGAAGGGACAATGCTTGATAAACACTGGCCACTCTTTGTTTGTTAACATTTTAGGAAGGGACAATGCTTGATAAACACTGGCATCTCTTTGTTTATTAACATTTTAGGAAGTGACAATGCTTGATAAACACTGGCATCTCTTTGTTAACATTTTATGAAGCGACAATGCTTGATAAACACTGGCATCTCTTTGTTTGTTAACATTTTATGAAGCGACAATGCTTGATAAACACTGACATCTCTTTGTTTGTTAACATTTTAGGAAGCAACAAAGCTTGATAAACACTGGCATCTCTTTGTTTGTTAACATTTTAGGAAGCGACAATGCTTGATAAACACTGGCATCTCTTTGTTTGTTAACATTTTAGGAAGCAACAAAGCATGATAAACACTGGCATCTCTTTGTTTGTTAACATTTTAGGAAGCGACAATGCTTGATAAACACTGGCATCTCTTTGTTAACATTTTAGGAAGCGACAATGCTTGATAAACACTGGCATCTCTTTGTTTGTTAACATTTTAGGAAGCGACAATGCTTGATAAACACTGGCATCTCTTTGTTTGTTAACATTTTAGGAAGGGACAATGCTTGATAAACACTGGCATCTCTTTGTTTGTTAACATTTTAGGAAGTGACAATGCTTGATAAAAACTGGCATCTCTTTGTTTGTTAACATTTTAGGAAGCGACAATGCTTGATAAACACTGGCATCTCTTTGTTAACATTTTAGGAAGCGACAATGCTTGATAAACACTGGCATCTCTTTGTTTGTTAACATTTTAGGAAGCGACAATGCTTGATAAACACTGGCATCTCTTTGTTTGTTAACATTTTAGGAAGCGACAATGCTTGATAAACACTGGCATCTCTTTGTTTGTTAACATTTTAAGAAGCGACAATGCTTGATAAACACTGGCTATTCCACTGTAGCCAAAAAAAGTGTAGTCTAACAATCGTGGAGCAACTAAGTTAAACAGTCACATATTCATACATGGCATCCCACGTATAAAACATTAATAATAACCACCCAAAACCCTTAGGCACAGAAGCAACAAAATTAAACAGTCACAAATTCATACATGGCATCCCCCACGGATAAAATATTAATAATAACCTAGCAAACCCCTAAGGCACTGGAACAACTAAATTGAACAGTGTTACCTATCACTTTGCTCACAGGCTGGTAATTCATCGCTGTGCGCAATGGAGCAGAACGCGAATACGCTTCGAGTGTAAAAGCGTGCGAGTTGTGGAATGTGTGTGACACAGGTATTTAGTGTATGACGTGGACAGGGTCTTCTGCGGGGGGAACGAAGGTTATCGTTAGGACTGTTGAGTTGAGCTTGGGTTTTCAAAGTGTACGGATATTTTATGTGAGAGCGACAGACCAGTGTTTATTGTTATAAAATATTTCAGAGTCAGGATAATTGACTCAATTCATTAAGAATGTGTGCCTGATTGTGTGTGGCTTAAGGAGATGGACAGTAAGTGATTTGAATCAATACGGATTTGTAAAGTATGAAGGCGTTGTAGACGATACATAGACATTCTGACTTTAAACCGGCACAACGACATTATTGCTTATGGCTGCTACTGAACACATTTGTATTACTGATGTAACGTCATATCATCATATGCTCTCAAAAGAAGTGAAGTACACTTATGTTGTATTGTGACATATTAAATGTGATAAAACGTACAACAAGATTATTCAAGTTGGCCATTCCGTACGTTACTGTTGAGACTGTTGTCTATTATATCAAAATATCTTACAAGATCAGTGCAGCACATTAATATACTCGTTACCCAATAGCCTTCAATAAGTATAATGTAACAGTATAAAGTGGTGGCCAGTATACATGGGATTTCGTTCTACCCACAAGATTTTATCAAACGATACTACTGTCCCTAGCCCATCGACGAATTTTACAATATCGAAAAGCAATAGAAATTTCTACGCAACCTATGCCAACCGGTTTTCTTCAAACTAGGGCCGGCAAGAAGAAACTTAAAGAGTAAACAGCACACTTCAATCATAATATTTGCTGAACTTTACCAATAGAAGTTCGTATTTTCTTCAACATTTTTGAGACGAAAGTTATCATCACTCTACGCAGTTCCAAGGTGGATTCGTCAGGAAAAATTAAAGTAATCAAACAACATTTTTGCAGTCAAGACAAAGCACAGTCATTCAACCAGTGAAACAAGATGGATAGTTCTACATGTGGGAGCAATCTGTATCGATGAAATTTCGCTCTACCTGTTGCATATGTTGGAGGCAACAATACTGTCACGGGCATTTATACTTCGGAGGAAGGATCATAAAAAGATAAGTGGACTAGTTTGTTGTAACCTTAGTCTTACACAATTCTATAGTAGAGCCTTTTTGTTTGTCTGTTTTATGTTTGTTGGGGTTTATGGGACCTTGATAAGCAGAATTACATCTCATCTTCGGACGGGTCTGCAATCAAGGGTGTCAGTAAGGAAATTTATGTAATATTTTCTCAAAGAGGCCCGCTCAAAATGCTGTGTGGAAAGCGCTCTTTGTGAATATACTATATTTACTATATGTTATAGACGTGCTGTCCTGTTTTTTCACTGTTGTTTGTAATTGTCAGTTTTTTTTTTAAATTCAGTTTTTCTGCATTTTTGTACGTCTATTGTTGGTCTTCTCTAGCTATCATTATGTTGATATATGGATTTTTGTTGTAAATTTGTCTTTTCTAGTCTAACCTTATAGTGTAAGCATATATTTCAAACATTATCCTTTTTTTCTACACCTTAGTATTGTCTTCTGTTGCTACACTATTGTACTACGTGTTCTGTCTTATAGTGTACGACACTAATTTTTTTGTTTGCATTGATTACTTGCTAAGTCATATTTGCAGAGTACTGAATTTTAACGAATTGGCATTGGTGCTGTTTATCGCTCATCAGTACCCATATTCATATTCAGACTAAGTAACTTATATATATATATATATATATATATATATATATATATATATATATATATATATATATATATATATATATATATATATATATATATATATATATATATATATATATATATATACTTAAACTTACATAATGTCTAGTCTGGAGCATTTTATCCAGCTAGGTAAAGAGATGGGAATGCAAGGCCAGGAGCTTAAAGAGTTTGCCATGGAGCAACTGGAAAGAGAAGAAAAGAAACTGGAAAGGGATGAGAGAGCAAGAATGAGAGAGATCGAAAAAGATGAACGAATTCAGTTAGAAAAAATAGCAGAAAAGAAAAGACAAGAAGAATTTGAAGAAAAGAAAAGACAAGATGAAATGGCAGAAAAGAAAAGACAAGATGAGATAGATTTAGAGGCTAAGAAAGCCCAATTTCTGCATGAAGAAAAAATGGCTTCTGTAGAGTTGGAGAGACTCAAAGTGGAAGCTAGTAATAAACAGAGTATTCAAGAAGGTGCAGGTACGGTCAAGAGAGAACATGCTTCATCATTTAAACTTCACTTACCTAAATTTAATCAAAATATAGACGACATTTCATGCTTCCTAAACCGATTCCAGACAGTGTGTGAGGAATACAAACTGGAAAAATCATCATGGGTGATACATTTAATGTCATTACTGACAGGTGAAGCGTTGACAGCTGTGTCAACAATGGATGAGGAAAACATAAAATCTTATGAGGCAGCTAAAACATTACTTTTAAGAAAGTATCAATTAGACGAGAATGGATACAGGCTAAGATTTTAAAAACTCACACCCGAAAGCAACAAGGACTTTAGTGAGTTTATTTCAACTATAAAGTTATGCTTCAATCGTTGGATTGAGTTGGCTAAAATCAAACATACATATGAGGACTTGATGGACCTTATTTTGAGAGACAAAGTACTTTCTTCCATTAGCCCTGATTTTTTGGCTTATTTACATGAACGGAAGCCAGAATCGTTACAATCCCTTGAGTTGTTAGGGCGCCAGTTTATGACGGCACACCCAGGGAAGAGTGTGAACAACTCTACTATTAAAGAGGCATTACCTGTTGCATCAGCTCATTCAGTGCAGATAAACAACCCTAGAGCTCGATCGCAAAGTATGGATCGAAATTTTGGCAGGAATAACGACCGAAATAGTGGATCTTTCCGAGGACGGTACAATTTTGGCAATCAACCTTATCAATATCAGAGAAACTCCCAACGATATTTTGATGGAAATAGACCATCACAGGGTTACTTTCAATCTAACAGAGGATGGCGTAGATCTGATAATACCTACATGAACAGAGGAGACAGATCCTATTATACAAAGAACAACCAAAACTCTTCTCCATCTCAACACTGTCCAGGTTGTACGTGTCCTCAATATTCTAATAATCCTCAGAATGGTAGAGAGAGTCGGAATTATTACCGGGGTAATAACAACTTTAATCGCTCTCGAAGCATGGATCGAAAAAACTCGAACTGGAGTCATAATACATGTAGTAACACAGGAGCAGTTAATCCCAATGGGGAAAACACAAATATTGCAAATGCGTGTGCAGCTGATTTATTTAATCCATCAAATTGTTCAGAATGCAGCACTCTGTTTCAGCCAGATGTGGTCTCCAGACTTTCCTGCGGTCATCCTGTGCCCGCGTTGTTACCTGCATTAGCCTCTCATGATGGGAAAGGCTCGCTAATGTTTCACAGGGGTTTTTTAAATAATCAACTAGTTTCAGTCTTGCGTGATACAAATTGCACAACTGTTGGAGTCCGCAAATCGTTGGTAGACCCATCTTGCTGCACCGGGGAGAATGTAAAAGGTGTCCTATTTGGACACCAATATTCGACCTTACATTCTCAGACATGCGCATGATCCAAACTGTGCAGGCCACATGGGCTTTGCTAGGACGAAATATAGAGTCTTACAGCATTTTTATTGGCCTGGAATAGTCAAGGATGTCAAATTATTTTGTCATTTGTGCAAGACATGCCAACAAGTGGCTACAAAGGGTGCTTACCATAATGCACCTATACAGGCTGCGGATATTTCGGTGCGACCATTCGAAAAAATGGCCATAGACTTAATAGGTCCACTGTCAGTTCCGTCAGCCAGAGGTCATAGATATGTCCTCACCTGTATTGATATGTGCACCAGGTGGCCGGAGGCAATACCTCTTAAACACATTGCTACCACCGATGTGGCTGATGCACTATTCCTCATTTTTACGAGAGTGGGATTCCCTGACAATATTTTATCAGATAGGGGAACACAGTTTGTGTCAGATGTCATGTCACATGTCATGAAACTATGCAATATTGATAGATCTCTTAGCTCTGTTTATCATCCTATGTCCAATGGCATGATAGAACGTTTAAATAAAATGCTGAAACAACTACTGGGGAAAGTGACCACGACGTATCCACAAGACTGGGATAGAGTACTCCCAGCAGTGCTGTTTGCTTATCGGGAAGTCCCAAACGAACACACTGGGTTCTCGCCTTTTGAGCTCATGTATGGTGCTCCACCACGAGGACCCATGTCGATAATAAAAAACAATTACTTACAGGTTCGGAGATGACTCAGGAATGCCAGTCATCCTATGAGTATATGGTGAATCTACGAAAGACACTTATAGACGCTTGGAAAATAGCGACTGATTCATCTGAAAAGGCAAAAGAAAAAGCTAGATCTCTTCAAAACCGTTGGAAAAAGTTAAGGAAATTACTTCCTGGAGACAAAGCTTACGTCCTGCTACCAACGAGAGAGAATAGTCTTCTCATTTCGTGGAGTGGTCCATATGAAATTATTTCAAAATTGACAGATGTTGATTACATTCTTGACGTGAAAGGCAAGAATAAAACCTTTCACATCAACATGCTCAAACAATTCCATGATAGACCTGAATATCTCAAACCTATCTTAGATGCTGTTAATGAAGTAATCACTGATCATCCTACATCTTATTCTTCATTGTCAGTGATTCAAGAAGAACCCACTTCTTTTCATGATGTACCTTTGCAACTTCCTGTCATGTCTCTTTATCCGACAGAATCATGGGTAAATGTATCTATTTGTCCAGATCTATCCAGCGAACAACAATCTCAAATTCTTTCTATTCTAGAGTCATATCAGCAAGTTCTGTCTAATATTCCAGGCCGAACGTCTATAATCACTCACGATATTAGACTCACAGATCACAAACCTATTAAATTAAAGCCTTACCCTATCCCTATCCACTTTCAGGATCAGGTTGAAAAAGAATTAGATCAAATGTTACAGCTTAACATTATTGCTCCATCAGAGTCTGCTTATTCTTTCCCAATGGTTATAATCAAGAAGAAGGATAATAATATGAGATTATGCATGGATTTTCGTAAACTCAATTCCATAACGGAGTCTGACGCAGAGCCAATGCCAATTCTTGACGAATTACTGTCAAAACTTTCTAAAGCAACCTACTTTAGCAAATTTGACTTAGCCAAGGGTTATTGGCAAATACCTCTCACGGAAAAAGCAAAACCTTTCACTGCTTTTGCTACCCCTAAGGGTCTCTTTCAGTATAATTTCATGTGCTTTGGCTTGGTAAACGCACCAGCGACTTTCGTTCGGATGATGAGGAAACTATTTTCTCATAGGTCTGATATCATCTCCTATATAGATGACATTTGTTTGTTCCACAACTCTTGGGACTAACATGTTTCTGGATTGAAATCTCTTCTCGAAATTTTTTGCTCTAATAATCTGACAGCGAATCCTTCGAAAAATCACATAGGTTTCAAAGAAATTTCTTTCTTAGGTCACAGAGTGGGCCATGGATTTCTGAAAACTGAGGATAAAACTATCTCGAAGATTCTTAACCTATCAATTCCTAAGACTAAGAAGCAGGTGCGGAGTCTTCTCGGCCTTATACAGTTCTACAATAAATTTATGCCTCATTTATCTTCAGTTACGTCAGTTCTATCTGAGTTAACTACAAAAGGCTCCCCTAATAGAATTGTCTGGACGGAGGCCTGCAACATAGCTCTAGTCCATTTAAAGCATTACTTTTCATGTGCACCAATTTTAAAACTCCCTGATCCTCATCTCCCATTTATTCTCAGGTTAGACGCTTCGATGTACGGTATTGGTGGCTCCTTGATGCAAGAAGTAGATGGAATGTTTNATCCGTGATGTATGTGTCGAGGAAGCTCACAAAGACAGAAACCAGATATCCAATTATTGAGCGTGAGCTTCTCGCGATCATATGGGCTGTCACAAAGCTTCAGCGTTACCTTCTTGGTTCTTGTTTCATCATTGAGACAGACCAGAAGGCCCTGTCGTTCCTTCAAAAGTCCAACATGAAAAACGCACGAGTCGCACGTTATGCAATTAATTTGCAAATATATGACTATATCATTCGACCTATTGAGGGCAAGTCCAATGTGCTTGCAGATGTTCTGTCGAAATGTACACAGACAGACCTGCCCGATTCTCAAGGATATGACATTGCTGCGACCCATTGACCAAGGTACACTGCTGATAGTCTACAGATACCTCGCTAACTTAAAAACGCTATCTTGACAATATCCATAACCAGATACATATTACCATCGTTATCAAGAGAAACAACTCAAGTCATTTGAAGACAAGATAAGAGACGTTTTGTGTGGATACATTCAAATCGTTTCACACTACATCAAGTTCCATGAACAGTATACAGGATCTGATCTACGGACAGTCATGACGTATGCGGTAAAGGAACCAAATCAAACAGTATCTCAGATAAACAATATAAGGCTCTTTGTCATATCTTAATGGCAATCCTTCACAAAATGACTGGGATGCAGAACTTTAAAAAGATCATATTTCTTATTCCAGCAAACGAACTTCAAAATGTTGGGGCTCAGAGACTGTGACACTCAAGAGGCAACATATGAAAAGAAATCTCACACAAGAAACAATCGATTCGATATGCCTGTGGAGAACTTCGCCATTTGAACATTCTTTTTTGTTATTACTTAAACCAGTTATGTGACTCTAAAGTGCTAAAATTACAAATAGTAATCTTTCACGCTAATGAAAGAAGAACCTGTCACGAAATGGATTTAGGACTAGAGACTGTCTACGTATAGTGACAAGGCAATAGTAAGAAGAAAGACTGAAATGATAGATTCAGATAGAAATATAGTGCAAACTGTGAAAGTTGAGACCATTGGCTCCGAGGTTGAGAACCGAGGTTGATTCTTTCCTCGCCACTTCGGACGTTTAAATTGCTATGGCCTCGAACCACCTCTAACTACCCTATGGGGATAAGGTTCAATTAAGATTCACAAACACCAAGGTACAGACAACATATAGCTACTGTACTAAAGGAAATGACTGATGCCAGCTACAATTTATACAAGTTTATTATACACCTATAAACAACAAACATATGCATGTCCCATACATCAAGTGCGAGGATGCACTCCTGAAAACAAAATCAAGCACAGTTTAAAAATGCATCAACCCCAACCCTTCTCCCACAATTGCAACCTGTATGGAGAAAGAAGGTAAGGTTAACTGAAATGAACTACACTGCACTTGATGTCGCCTACACTCCAAACTAGCTGTTCTAAATTCTAACTCTAACTCCACTGATAGCTGGAACGACGGCGAAGTGACTACACAATCTCTGCACAGACTTCGGTTCTACACAGCCTATCCTGGAATCTCCTGAACACAACTAACTGCACCTCTAAACTTCAGCAGCTGTCCTCTGCTATGATTCACCAAAACTAACAGTTCTGCCTATCTGTGCTGACTTCAGTAGAGAGAATGTTTACCCTATCTCTCTCCACTAACTCTGGACTTGATGACTGAGGGTTAACAAAACCCCACTGGATTCTAGACTGGAACTGTAGCGGACTTCTACCACTCGGAAATTACCTGCCCGAGTACCTATAACTGGGCTGTCGGCTTTATTATGGCCGTGAAGAAACGAACACAAAATTACCACACCGCTGGCAGCCTGCCAAATCTGCGTGTGTGTAACGAGCGTCAGAGCTCAGGATTTATCCACAAAAATCCTATTCGCTGGAAAATGTCTTCCCCTGGTTGGGAAAACGTATTTTCTTCCTCTCCGTCCACTACTGGCAACTAACATAAAACCCTTGCGGTTCTGCGAATGCCCCAACTTTGCCGTGGGAGAAATTTTGTGGTCTCAAAATTCCGCTCTCATTCCCACAAAAAGCCGGCACCTGCTGTTTAGACAAAAGCAAAAACAACAGCTAAACAAAACGTTAATACTCTATTACAAATAACAATTAACTTCCTGACAAACCCTTAAGTCTTTAACACTTAAGTCTCCCCGTCTATAATCAATACAGCTCCCCTACTCTCTCCCGTTATGCACCACCACACAAAATCATGCAAACAAAGTCCGCTCCCCCGCTGAGCTCCCTTCTCTACCTGAGCCCACAAGGTAAACATTGGCTAACCCAGATCGCCTGTTCTGCCTGACTAACTCCGAGCAACAACCATATTTTCAATGGCCCGTCTGGGCAGACGTACTGTGGCCTACTTCTTACGCTGACACTAATGCCGTAATGTTTAACACAACTAAAACTAGCCTTCTCAAGGAATTCCTAAAATTCCCGTCAATAATAGTAATCACATTCAAAATGAAATACAAAATAATTCCCTTAACATAAATAAATGTCATCTCCATCTTCTGAATACACAGAATAACAAAGCACAATCAATAACCTATAACCCTGTTTACGCTAGCATCTACATGCCGTCAAAAGTTATACATAACCCCTGGTTATCAAATTGAAAACCCCGTAGTTCAACCACGTGTTTGTAATTTTATGACCACGTGCTTATCTCCCCCTCGTCCCTCTGAACGTCGTATCAATAACAATTCCGTAACCAACGCGCCCACGCGCTTCCAAATTATGCCTCTTTCACTCCCGTCCACAGATATATGCGTAACTATATAAATAGCGAGCATCAATACTCTCACTAAAATCACAAATAAAAATACACATTACGCGCTCCCGACTATTCTGTAAATAAATAAAATTCGCAGATGCGAGTTTCTCTCCCGACCGACTTTGCAATAATACAAAGCGGTGATATCTCAACTTTTAAACCATGCCGCTATTCTTTCAACAAGGAATTAAATGGACCTAGTTTCTCATGTCTATCACTCAGATCGAATTGATGGCTCTGGAGTTAAGAATTAAATTAAACTAAACTTCCCAAGAAACTAAATGATCGGCTAGGACTAGAAAAATTAAATAAAGTCCTCACGCAAAAATTCATGCTTACCAAATCTCGAATGTCCTACTGAAGGCAATCGACTTGACTGGCAACCGGCTTGGCAATTAATTTTTAGAGACCGAACTTATGAAGTTCGGGCGTATTTATTCTCAAGCCCCCACGCGCCGACTTCATGACGTCATATGCGCGGCGTGGTTGTAAAGCCAATGAGAGCTCTGCATTTCAACTGCAGTTATCTCTCAGCCAATCAGAACCTAGATCGTTCTGATGTAACGTGCATGGGTTTTAGACAAAGAAACGAGATTAAGCCTAGCCCTATACTGCGGAAATGAAGCAAAAATGGCCGCAATTAATTTAACTCCCGAAAAATGCGTATATGGCCACGCAATATCTTTAAAAAAAGACAATCTGGTGCCAATCCTGATCTAGCAACTATAATCTTTCTTCTAGAAAAATACTGTCTAATTCCCTACACCCCCATTCTAAACACATAAAGAAGAACCATAAAGCAGATGAGATCAAACTCCCTCGTGATCTCATCTTGAAAAAACGTAAATAATAGAAGGAGAAGAAACATGGAGAAGGATTTCCTGTAATCCCTCCTAAAAATAGTGAACTAAATGCAAGGAGAAAAAGACATGGGCCATTTGAAAGACAGAATCTCAGTACTTTCGTCACAGAACCTATCATTGAAGACACTCAGTAACTATAGTTAATTAGTCTTACACAATACTACAGACAGCACACACAGGTTCATGTGGACATTTACATTAACGTAATTATTATACTTACTTAATACTATTTAATTAGTTAGATCTTTCATTTCATTCATCTTTTAATTAAATGCATTCAGATATTTCATTTTCTAAAACTTCACAATTTCACTATCATATTTCTTCACATTTTCATTGATTTTTCTCATTTTTCCATGGTGCTGACTACATTCCATAGACTGTTGCTCAGGTATGACATAGACTGGACGGTAACTTCTCGCATTTTCTAAAAATGACTTCCTATAGGGAAAACTTTCAGTTTTCGCTGGGGGGCGGGGTAAAAGTGTTACCTATCACTTTGCTCACAGGCTGGTAATTCATCGCTGTGCGCAATGGAGCAGAACGCGAATACGCTTCGAGTGTAAAAGTGTGCGAGTTGTGGAATGTGTGTGACACAGGTATTTAGTGTATGACGTGGACAGGATCTTCTGCGGGGGGAACGAAGGTTATCGTTAGGACTGTTGAGTTGAGCTTGGGTTTTCAAAGTGTACGGATATTTTAAGTAATAGAGACAGACCAGTGTTTATTGTTATAAAATATTTCAGAGTCAGGATAATTGACTCAATTCATTAATTAAGAATGTGTGCCTGATTGTGTGTGGCTTAAGGAGATGGACAGTAAGTGATTTGAATCAATACGGATTTGTAAAGTATGAAGGCGTTGTAGACGATACATAGACATTCTGACTTTAAACCGGCACAACGACATTATTGCTTATGGCTGCTACTGAACACATTTGTATTACTGATGTAACGTCATATCATCATATGCTCTCAAAAGAAGTGAAGTACACTTATGTTGTATTGTGACATATTAAATGTGATAAAACGTACAACAAGATTATTCAAGTTGGCCATTCCGTACGTTACTGTTGAGACTGTTGTCTATTATATCAAAATATCTTACAAGATCAGTGCAGCACATTAATATACTCGTTACCCAATAGCCTTCAATAAGTATAATGTAACAGTATAAAGTGGTGGCCAGTATACATGGGATTTCGTTCTACCCACAAGATTTTATCAAACGATACTACTGTCCCTAGCCCATCGACGAATTTTACAATATCGAAAAGCAATAGAAATTTCTACGCAACCTATGCCAACCGGTTTTCTTCAAACTAGGGCCGGCAAGAAGAAACTTAAAGAGTAAACAGCACACTTCAATCATAATATTTGCTGAACTTTACCAATAGAAGTTCGTATTTTCTTCAACATTTTTGAGACGAAAGTTATCATCACTCTACGCAGTTCCAAGGTGGATTCGTCAGGAAAAATTAAAGTAATCAAACAACATTTTTGCAGTCAAGACAAAGCACAGTCATTCAACCAGTGAAACAAGATGGATAGTTCTACATGTGGGAGCAATCTGTATCGATGAAATTTCGCTCTACCTGTTGCATATGTTGGAGGCAACAATACTGTCACGGGCATTTATACTTCGGAGGAAGGATCATAAAAAGATAAGTGGACTAGTTTGTTGTAACCTTAGTCTTACACAATTCTATAGTAGAGCCTTTTTGTTTGTCTGTTTTATGTTTGTTGGGGTTTATGGGACCTTGATAAGCAGAATTACATCTCATCTTCGGACGGGTCTGCAATCAAGGGTGTCAGTAAGGAAATTTATGTAATATTTTCTCAAAGAGGCCCGCTCAAAATGCTGTGTGGAAAGCGCTCTTTGTGAATATACTATATTTACTATATGTTATAGACGTGCTGTCCTGTTTTTTCACTGTTGTTTGTAATTGTCAGTTTTTTTTTTAAATTCAGTTTTTCTGCATTTTTGTACGTCTATTGTTGGTCTTCTCTAGCTATCATTATGTTGATATATGGATTTTTGTTGTAAATTTGTCTTTTCTAGTCTAACCTTATAGTGTAAGCATATATTTCAAACATTATCCTTTTTTTCTACACCTTAGTATTGTCTTCTGTTGCTACACTATTGTACTACGTGTTCTGTCTTATAGTGTACGACACTAATTTTTTTGTTTGCATTGATTACTTGCTAAGTCATATTTGCAGAGTACTGAATTTTAACGAATTGGCATTGGTGCTGTTTATCGCTCATCAGTACCCATATTCATATTCAGACTAAGTAACTTATATATATATATATATATATATATATATATATATATATATATATATATATATATATATATATATATATATATATATATATATATATATATATATTATATACTTAAACTTACATAATGTCTAGTCTGGAGCATTTTATCCAGCTAGGTAAAGAGATGGGAATGCAAGGCCAGGAGCTTAAAGAGTTTGCCATGGAGCAACTGGAAAGAGAAGAAAAGAAACTGGAAAGGGATGAGAGAGCAAGAATGAGAGAGATCGAAAAAGATGAACGAATTCAGTTAGAAAAAAATAGCAGAAAAGAAAAGACAAGAAGAATTTGAAGAAAAGAAAAGACAAGATGAAATGGCAGAAAAGAAAAGACAAGATGAGATAGATTTAGAGGCTAAGAAAGCCCAATTTCTGCATGAAGAAAAAAATGGCTTCTGTAGAGTTGGAGAGACTCAAAGTGGAAGCTAGTAATAAACAGAGTATTCAAGAAGGTGCAGGTACGGTCAAGAGAGAACATGCTTCATCATTTAAACTTCACTTACCTAAATTTAATCAAAATATAGACGACATTTCATGCTTCCTAAACCGATTCCAGACAGTGTGTGAGGAATACAAACTGGAAAAATCATCATGGGTGATACATTTAATGTCATTACTGACAGGTGAAGCGTTGACAGCTGTGTCAACAATGGATGAGGAAAACATAAAATCTTATGAGGCAGCTAAAACATTACTTTTAAGAAAGTATCAATTAGACGAGAATGGATACAGGCTAAGATTTTAAAAACTCACACCCGAAAGCAACAAGGACTTGAGTGAGTTTATTTCAACTATAAAGTTATGCTTCAATCGTTGGATTGAGTTGGCTAAAATCAAACATACATATGAGGACTTGATGGACCTTATTTTGAGAGACAAAGTACTTTCTTCCATTAGCCCTGATTTTTTGGCTTATTTACATGAACGGAAGCCAGAATCGTTACAATCCCTTGAGTTGTTAGGGCGCCAGTTTATGACGGCACACCCAGGGAAGAGTGTGAACAACTCTACTATTAAAGAGGCATTACCTGTTGCATCAGCTCATTCAGTGCAGATAAACAACCCTAGAGCTCGATCGCAAAGTATGGATCGAAATTTTGGCAGGAATAACGACCGAAATAGTGGATCTTTCCGAGGACGGTACAATTTTGGCAATCAACCTTATCAATATCAGAGAAACTCCCAACGATATTTTGATGGAAATAGACCATCACAGGGTTACTTTCAATCTAACAGAGGATGGCGTAGATCTGATAATACCTACATGAACAGAGGAGACAGATCCTATTATACAAAGAACAACCAAAACTCTTCTCCATCTCAACACTGTCCAGGTTGTACGTGTCCTCAATATTCTAATAATCCTCAGAATGGTAGAGAGAGTCGGAATTATTACCGGGGTAATAACAACTTTAATCGCTCTCGAAGCATGGATCGAAAAAACTCGAACTGGAGTCATAATACATGTAGTAACACAGGAGCAGTTAATCCCAATGGGGAAAACACAAATATTGCAAATGCGTGTGCAGCTGATTTATTTAATCCATCAAATTGTTCAGAATGCAGCACTCTGTTTCAGCCAGATGTGGTCTCCAGACTTTCCTGCGGTCATCCTGTGCCCGCGTTGTTACCTGCATTAGCCTCTCATGATGGGAAAGGCTCGCTAATGTTTCACAGGGGTTTTTTAAATAATCAACTAGTTTCAGTCTTGTGTGATACAAATTGCACAACTGTTGGAGTCCGCAAATCGTTGGTAGACCCATCTTGCTGCACCGGGGAGAATGTAAAAGGTGTCCTATTTGGACACCAATATTCGACCTTACATTCTCAGACATGCGCATGATCCAAACTGTGCAGGCCACATGGGCTTTGCTAGGACGAAATATAGAGTCTTACAGCATTTTTATTGGCCTGGAATAGTCAAGGATGTCAAATTATTTTGTCATTCGTGCAAGACATGCCAACAAGTGGCTACAAAGGGTGCTTACCATAATGCACCTATACAGGCTGCGGATATTTCGGTGCGACCATTCGAAAAAATGGCCATAGACTTAATAGGTCCACTGTCAGTTCCGTCAGCCAGAGGTCATAGATATGTCCTCACCTGTATTGATATGTGCACCAGGTGGCCGGAGGCAATACCTCTTAAACACATTGCTACCACCGATGTGGCTGATGCACTATTCCTCATTTTTACGAGAGTGGGATTCCCTGACAATATTTTATCAGATAGGGGAACACAGTTTGTGTCAGATGTCATGTCACATGTCATGAAACTATGCAATATTGATAGATCTCTTAGCTCTGTTTATCATCCTATGTCCAATGGCATGATAGAACGTTTAAATAAAATGCTGAAACAACTACTGGGGAAAGTGACCACGACGTATCCACAAGACTGGGATAGAGTACTCCCAGCAGTGCTGTTTGCTTATCGGGAAGTCCCAAACGAACACACTGGGTTCTCGCCTTTTGAGCTCATGTATGGTGCTCCACCACGAGGACCCATGTCGATAATAAAACAATTACTTACAGGTTCGGAGATGACTCAGGAATGCCAGTCATCCTATGAGTATATGGTGAATCTACGAAAGACACTTATAGACGCTTGGAAAATAGCGACTGATTCATCTGAAAAGGCAAAAGAAAAAGCTAGATCTCTTCAAAACCGTTGGAAAAAGTTAAGGAAATTACTTCCTGGAGACAAAGCTTACGTCCTGCTACCAACGAGAGAGAATAGTCTTCTCATTTCGTGGAGTGGTCCATATGAAATTATTTCAAAATTGACAGATGTTGATTACATTCTTGAGGTGAAAGGCAAGAATAAAACCTTTCACATCAACATGCTCAAACAATTCCATGATAGACCTGAATATCTCAAACCTATCTTAGATGCTGTTAATGAAGTAATCACTGATCATCCTACATCTTATTCTTCATTGTCAGTTATTCAAGAAGAACCCACTTCTTTTCATGATGTACCTTTGCAACTTCCTGTCATGTCTCTTTATCCGACAGAATCATGGGTAAATGTATCTATTTGTCCAGATCTATCCAGCGAACAACAATCTCAAATTCTTTCTATTCTAGAGTCATATCAGCAAGTTCTGTCTAATATTCCAGGCCGAACGTCTATAATCACTCACGATATTAGACTCACAGATCACAAACCTATTAAATTAAAGCCTTACCCTATCCCTATCCACTTTCAGGATCAGGTTGAAAAAGAATTAGATCAAATGTTACAGCTTAACATTATTGCTCCATCAGAGTCTGCTTATTCTTTCCCAATGGTTATAATCAAGAAGAAGGATAATAATATGAGATTATGCATGGATTTTCGTAAACTCAATTCCATAACGGAGTCTGACGCAGAGCCAATGCCAATTCTTGACGAATTACTGTCAAAACTTTCTAAAGCAACCTACTTTAGCAAATTTGACTTAGCCAAGGGTTATTGGCAAATACCTCTCACGGAAAAAAGCAAAACCTTTCACTGCTTTTGCTACCCCTAAGGGTCTCTTTCAGTATAATTTCATGTGCTTTGGCTTGGTAAACGCACCAGCGACTTTCGTTCGGATGATGAGGAAACTATTTTCTCATAGGTCTGATATCATCTCCTATATAGATGACATTTGTTTGTTCCACAACTCTTGGGACTAACATGTTTCTGGATTGAAATCTCTTCTCGAAATTTTTTGCTCTAATAATCTGACAGCGAATCCTTCGAAAAATCACATAGGTTTCAAAGAAATTTCTTTCTTAGGTCACAGAGTGGGCCATGGATTTCTGAAAACTGAGGATAAAACTATCTCGAAGATTCTTAACCTATCAATTCCTAAGACTAAGAAGCAGGTGCGAAGTCTTCTCGGCCTTATACAGTTCTACAATAAATTTATGCCTCATTTATCTTCAGTTACGTCAGTTCTATCTGAGTTAACTACAAAAGGCTCCCCTAATAGAATTGTCTGGACGGAGGCCTGCAACATAGCTCTAGTCCATTTAAAGCATTACTTTTCATGTGCACCAATTTTAAAACTCCCTGATCCTCATCTCCCATTTATTCTCAGGTTAGACGCTTCGATGTACGGTATTGGTGGCTCCTTGATGCAAGAAGTAGATGGAATGCTTCATCCGGTGATGTATGTGTCGAGGAAGCTCACAAAGACAGAAACCAGATATCCAATTATTGAGCGTGAGCTTCTCGCGATCATATGGGCTGTCACAAAGCTTCAGCGTTACCTTCTTGGTTCTTGTTTCATCATTGAGACAGACCAGAAGGCCCTGTCGTTCCTTCAAAAGTCCAACATGAAAAACGCACGAGTCGCACGTTATGCAATTAATTTGCAAATATATGACTATATCATTCGACCTATTGAGGGCAAGTCCAATGTGCTTGCAGATGTTCTGTCGAAATGTACACAGACAGACCTGCCCGATTCTCAAGGATATGACATTGCTGCGACCCATTGACCAAGGTACACTGCTGATAGTCTACAGATACCTCGCTAACTTAAAAACGCTATCTTGACAATATCCATAACCAGATACATATTACCATCGTTATCAAGAGAAACAACTCAAGTCATTTGAAGACAAGATAAGAGACGTTTTGTGTGGATACATTCAAATCGTTTCACACTACATCAAGTTCCATGAACAGTATACAGGATCTGATCTACGGACAGTCATGACGTATGCGGTAAAGGAACCAAATCAAACAGTATCTCAGATAAACAATATAAGGCTCTTTGTCATATCTTAATGGCAATCCTTCACAAAATGACTGGGATGCAGAACTTTAAAAAGATCATATTTCTTATTCCAGCAAACGAACTTCAAAATGTTGGGGCTCAGAGACTGTGACACTCAAGAGGCAACATATGAAAAGAAATCTCACACAAGAAACAATCGATTCGATACGCCTGTGGAGAACTTCGCCATTTGAACATTCTTTTTTTGTTATTACTTAAACCAGTTATGTGACTCTAAAGTGCTAAAATTACAAATAGTAATCTTTCACGCTAATGAAAGAAGAACCTGTCACGAAATGGATTTAGGACTAGAGACTGTCTACGTATAGTGACAAGGCAATAGTAAGAAGAAAGACTGAAATGATAGATTCAGATAGAAATATAGTGCAAACTGTGAAAGTTGAGACCATTGGCTCCGAGGTTGAGAACCGAGGTTGATTCTTTCCTCGCCACTTCGGACGTTTAAATTGCTATGGCCTCGAACCACCTCTAACTACCCTATGGGGATAAGGTTCAATTAAGATTCACAAACACCAAGGTACAGACAACATATAGCTACTGTACTAAAGGAAATGACTGATGCCAGCTACAATTTATACAAGTTTATTATACACCTATAAACAACAAACATATGCATGTCCCATACATCAAGTGCGAGGATGCACTCCTGAAAACAAAATCAAGCACAGTTTAAAAATGCATCAACCCCAACCCTTCTCCCACAATTGCAACCTGTATGGAGAAAGAAGGTAAGGTTAACTGAAATGAACTACACTGCACTTGATGTCGCCTACACTCCAAACTAGCTGTTCTAAATTCTAACTCTAACTCCACTGATAGCTGGAACGACGGCGAAGTGACTACACAATCTCTGCACAGACTTCGGTTCTACACAGCCTATCCTGGAATCTCCTGAACACAACTAACTGCACCTCTAAACTTCAGCAGCTGTCCTCTGCTATGATTCACCAAAACTAACAGTTCTGCCTATCTGTGCTGACTTCAGTAGAGAGAATGTTTACCCTATCTCTCTACACTAACTCTGGACTTGATGACTGAGGGTTAACAAAACCCCACTGGATTCTGGACTGGAACTGTAGCGGACTTCTACCACTCGGAAATTACCTGCCCGAGTACCTATAACTGGGCTGTCGGCTTTATTATGGCCGTGAAGAAACGAACACAAAATTACCACACCGCTGGCAGCCTGCCAAATCTGCGTGTGTAACGAGCGTCAGAGCTCAGGATTTATCCACAAAAATCCTATTCGCTGGAAAATGTCTTCCCCTGGTTGGGAAAACGTATTTTCTTCCTCTCCGTCCACTACTGGCAACTAACGTAAAACCCTTGCGGTTCTGCGAATGCCCCAACTTTGCCGTGGGAGAAATTTTGTGGTCTCAAAATTCCGCTCTCATTCCCACAAAAAGCCGGCACCTGCTGTTTAGACAAAAGCAAAAACAACAGCTAAACAAAACGTTAATACTCTATTACAAATAACAATTAACTTCCTGACAAACCCTTAAGTCTTTAACACTTAAGTCTCCCCGTCTATAATCAATACAGCTCCCCTACTCTCTCCCGTTATGCACCACCACACAAAATCATGCAAACAAAGTCCGCTCCCCCCGCTGAGCTCCCTTCTCTACCTGAGCCCACAAGGTAAACATTGGCTAACCCAGATCGCCTGTTCTGCCTGACTAACTCCGAGCAACAACCATATTTTCAATGGCCCGTCTGGGCAGACGTACTGTGGCCTACTTCTTACGCTGACACTAATGCCGTAATGTTTAACACAACTAAAACTAGCCTTCTCAAGGAATTCCTAAAATTCCCGTCAATAATAGTAATCACATTCAAAATGAAATACAAAATAATTCCCTTAACATAAATAAATGTCATCTCCATCTTCTGAATACACAGAATAACAAAGCACAATCAATAACCTATAACCCTGTTTACGCTAGCATCTACATGCCGTCAAAAGTTATACATAACCCCTGGTTATCAAATTGAAAACCCCGTAGTTCAACCACGTGTTTGTAATTTTATGACCACGTGCTTATCTCCCCCTCGTCCCTCTGAACGTCGTATCAATAACAATTCCGTAACCAACGCGCCCACGCGCTTCCAAATTATGCCTCTTTCACTCCCGTCCACAGATATATGCGTAACTATATAAATAGCGAGCATCAATACTCTCACTAAAATCACAAATAAAAATACACATTACGCGCTCCCGACTATTCTGTAAATAAATAAAATTCGCAGATGCGAGTTTCTCTCCCGACCGACTTTGCAATAATACAAAGCGGTGATATCTCAACTTTTAAACCATGCCGCTATTCTTTCAACAAGGAATTAAATGGACCTAGTTTCTCATGTCTATCACTCAGATCGAATTGATGGCTCTGGAGTTAAGAATTAAATTAAACTAAAACTTCCCAAGAAACTAAATGATCGGCTAGGACTAGAAAAATTAAATAAAGTCCTCACGCAAAAATTCATGCTTACCAAATCTCGAATGTCCTACTGAAGGCAATCGACTTGACTGGCAACCGGCTTGGCAATTAATTTTTAGAGACCGAACTTATGAAGTTCGGGCGTATTTATTCTCAAGCCCCCACGCGCCGACTTCATGACGTCATATGCGCGGCGTGGTTGTAAAGCCAATGAGAGCTCTGCATTTCAACTGCAGTTATCTCTCAGCCAATCAGAACCTAGATCGTTCTGATGTAACGTGCATGGGTTTTAGACAAAGAAACGAGATTAAGCCTAGCCCTATACTGCGGAAATGAAGCAAAAATGGCCGCAATTAATTTAACTCCCGAAAAATGCGTATATGGCCACGCAATATCTTTAAAAAAAGACAATCTGGTGCCAATCCTGATCTAGCAACTATAATCTTTCTTCTAGAAAAATACTGTCTAATTCCCTACACCCCCATTCTAAACACATAAAGAAGAACCATAAAGCAGATGAGATCAAACTCCCTCGTGATCTCATCTTGAAAAAACGTAAATAATAGAAGGAGAAGAAACATGGAGAAGGATTTCCTGTAATCCCTCCTAAAAAATAGTGAACTAAATGCAAGGAGAAAAAGACATGGGCCATTTGAAAGACAGAATCTCAGTACTTTCGTCACAGAACCTATCATTGAAGACACTCAGTAACTATAGTTAATTAGTTTTACACAATACTACAGACAGCACACACAGGTTCATGTGGACATTTACATTAACGTAATTATTATACTTACTTAATACTATTTAATTAGTTAGATCTTTCATTTCATTCATCTTTTAATTAAATGCATTCAGATATTTCATTTTCTAAAACTTCACAATTTCACTATCATATTTCTTCACATTTTCATTGATTTTTCTCATTTTTCCATGGTGCTGACTACATTCCATAGACTGTTGCTCAGGTATGACATAGACTGGACGGTAACTTCTCGCATTTTCTAAAAATGACTTCCTATAGGGAAAACTTTCAGTTTTCGCTGGGGGGCGGGGTAAAAGTGTTACCTATCACTTTGCTCACAGGCTGGTAATTCATCGCTGTGCGCAATGGAGCAGAACGCGAATACGCTTCGAGTGTAAAAGTGTGCGAGTTGTGGAATGTGTGTGACACAGGTATTTAGTGTATGACGTGGACAGGATCTTCTGCGGGGGGACTGAAGGTTATCGTTAGGACTGTTGAGTTGAGCTTGGGTTTTCAAAGTGTACGGATATTTTATGTGAGAGCGACAGACCAGTGTTTATTGTTATAAAATATTTCAGAGTCAGGATAATTGACTCAATTCATTAATTAAGAATGTGTGCCTGATTGTGTGTGGCTTAAGGAGATGGACAGTAAGTGATTTGAATCAATACGGATTTGTAAAGTATGAAGGCGTTGTAGACGATACATAGACATTCTGACTTTAAACCGGCACAACGACATTATTGCTTATGGCTGCTACTGAACACATTTGTATTACTGATGTAACGTCATATCATCATATGCTCTCAAAAGAAGTGAAGTACACTTATGTTGTATTGTGACATATTAAATGTGATAAAACGTACAACAAGATTATTCAAGTTGGCCATTCCGTACGTTACTGTTGAGACTGTTGTCTATTATATCAAAATATCTTACAAGATCAGTGCAGCACATTAATATACTCGTTACCCAATAGCCTTCAATAAGTATAATGTAACAGTATAAAGTGGTGGCCAGTATACATGGGATTTCGTTCTACCCACAAGATTTTATCAAACGATACTACTGTCCCTAGCCCATCGACGAATTTTACAATATCGAAAAGCAATAGAAATTTCTACGCAACCTATGCCAACCGGTTTTCTTCAAACTAGGGCCGGCAAGAAGAAACTTAAAGAGTAAACAGCACACTTCAATCATAATATTTGCTGAACTTTACCAATAGAAGTTCGTATTTTCTTCAACATTTTTTGAGACGAAAGTTATCATCACTCTACGCAGTTCCAAGGTGGATTCGTCAGGAAAAATTAAAGTAATCAAACAACATTTTTGCAGTCAAGACAAAGCACAGTCATTCAACCAGTGAAACAAGATGGATAGTTCTACATGTGGGAGCAATCTGTATCGATGAAATTTCGCTCTACCTGTTGCATATGTTGGAGGCAACAATACTGTCACGGGCATTTATACTTCGGAGGAAGGATCATAAAAAGATAAGTGGACTAGTTTGTTGTAACCTTAGTCTTACACAATTCTATAGTAGAGCCTTTTTGTTTGTCTGTTTTATGTTTGTTGGGGTTTATGGGACCTTGATAAGCAGAATTACATCTCATCTTCGGACGGGTCTGCAATCAAGGGTGTCAGTAAGGAAATTTATGTAATATTTTCTCAAAGAGGCCCGCTCAAAATGCTGTGTGGAAAGCGCTCTTTGTGAATATACTATATTTACTATATGTTATAGACGTGCTGTCCTGTTTTTTCACTGTTGTTTGTAATTGTCAGTTGTTTTTTTTTTTTTTTAAATTCAGTTTTTCTGCATTTTTGTATGTCTATTGTTGGTCTTCTCTAGCTATCATTATGTTGATATATGGATTTTTGTTGTAAATTTGTCTTTTCTAGTCTAACCTTATAGTGTAAGCATATATTTCAAACATTATCCTTTTTTTCTACACCTTAGTATTGTCTTCTGTTGCTACACTATTGTACTACGTGTTCTGTCTTATAGTGTACGACACTAATTTTTTTGTTTGCATTGATTACTTGCTAAGTCATATTTGCAGAGTACTGAATTTTAACGAATTGGCATTGGTGCTGTTTATCGCTCATCAGTACCCATATTCATATTCAGACTAAGTAACTTATATATATATATATATATATATATATATATATATATATATATACATATACATATATATATATATATATATATATATATATATATATATATATATACTTAAACTTACATAATGTCTAGTCTGGAGCATTTTATCCAGCTAGGTAAAGAGATGGGAATGCAAGGCCAGGAGCTTAAAGAGTTTGCCATGGAGCAACTGGAAAGAGAAGAAAAGAAACTGGAAAGGGATGAGAGAGCAAGAATGAGAGAGATCGAAAAAGATGAACGAATTCAGTTAGAAAAAATAGCAGAAAAGAAAAGACAAGAAGAATTTGAAGAAAAGAAAAGACAAGATGAAATGGCAGAAAAGAAAAGACAAGATAGATTTAGAGGCTAAGAAAGCCCAATTTCTGCATGAAGAAAAAATGGCTTCTGTAGAGTTGGAGAGACTCAAAGTGGAAGCTAGTAATAAACAGAGTATTCAAGAAGGTGCAGGTACGGTCAAGAGAGAACATGCTTCATCATTTAAACTTCACTTACCTAAATTTAATCAAAATATAGACGACATTTCATGCTTCCTAAACCGATTCCAGACAGTGTGTGAGGAATACAAACTGGAAAAATCATCATGGGTGATACATTTAATGTCATTACTGACAGGTGAAGCGTTGACAGCTGTGTCAACAATGGATGAGGAAAACATAAAATCTTATGAGGCAGCTAAAACATTACTTTTAAGAAAGTATCAATTAGACGAGAATGGATACAGGCTAAGATTTTAAAAACTCACACCCGAAAGCAACAAGGACTTTAGTGAGTTTATTTCAACTATAAAGTTATGCTTCAATCGTTGGATTGAGTTGGCTAAAATCAAACATACATATGAGGACTTGATGGACCTTATTTTGAGAGACAAAGTACTTTCTTCCATTAGCCCTGATTTTTTGGCTTATTTACATGAACGGAAGCCAGAATCGTTACAATCCCTTGAGTTGTTAGGGCGCCAGTTTATGACGGCACACCCAGGGAAGAGTGTGAACAACTCTACTATTAAAGAGGCATTACCTGTTGCATCAGCTCATTCAGTGCAGATAAACAACCCTAGAGCTCGATCGCAAAGTATGGATCG
The DNA here is from genome assembly GCA_024509875.1 of Oreohelix idahoensis. Classification (NCBI taxonomy): domain Eukaryota; kingdom Metazoa; phylum Mollusca; class Gastropoda; order Stylommatophora; family Oreohelicidae; genus Oreohelix; species Oreohelix idahoensis. Next base: position 103,444 of record JAMPIV010005259.1, on the reverse strand, counting down.
AAATTTTGGCAGGAATAACGACCGAAATAGTGGATCTTTCCGAGGACGGTACAATTTTGGCAATCAACCTTATCAATATCAGAGAAACTCCCAACGATATTTTGATGGAAATAGACCATCACAGGGTTACTTTCAATCTAACAGAGGATGGCGTAGATCTGATAATACCTACATGAACAGAGGAGACAGATCCTATTATACAAAGAACAACCAAAACTCTTCTCCATCTCAACACTGTCCAGGTTGTACGTGTCCTCAATATTCTAATAATCCTCAGAATGGTAGAGAGAGTCGGAATTATTACCGGGGTAATAACAACTTTAATCGCTCTCGAAGCATGGATCGAAAAAACTCGAACTGGAGTCATAATACATGTAGTAACACAGGAGCAGTTAATCCCAATGGGGAAAACACAAATATTGCAAATGCGTGTGCAGCTGATTTATTTAATCCATCAAATTGTTCAGAATGCAGCACTCTGTTTCAGCCAGATGTGGTCTCCAGACTTTCCTGCGGTCATCCTGTGCCCGCGTTGTTACCTGCATTAGCCTCTCATGATGGGAAAGGCTCGCTAATGTTTCACAGGGGTTTTTTAAATAATCAACTAGTTTCAGTCTTGCGTGATACAAATTGCACAACTGTTGGAGTCCGCAAATCGTTGGTAGACCCATCTTGCTGCACCGGGGAGAATGTAAAAGGTGTCCTATTTGGACACCAATATTCGACCTTACATTCTCAGACATGCGCATGATCCAAACTGTGCAGGCCACATGGGCTTTGCTAGGACGAAATATAGAGTCTTACAGCATTTTTATTGGCCTGGAATAGTCAAGGATGTCAAATTATTTTGTCATTCGTGCAAGACATGCCAACAAGTGGCTACAAAGGGTGCTTACCATAATGCACCTATACAGGCTGCGGATATTTCGGTGCGACCATTCGAAAAAATGGCCATAGACTTAATAGGTCCACTGTCAGTTCCGTCAGCCAGAGGTCATAGATATGTCCTCACCTGTATTGATATGTGCACCAGGTGGCCGGAGGCAATACCTCTTAAACACATTGCTACCACCGATGTGGCTGATGCACTATTCCTCATTTTTACGAGAGTGGGATTCCCTGACAATATTTTATCAGATAGGGGAACACAGTTTGTGTCAGATGTCATGTCACATGTCATGAAAACTATGCAATATTGATAGATCTCTTAGCTCTGTTTATCATCCTATGTCCAATGGCATGATAGAACGTTTAAATAAAATGCTGAAACAACTACTGGGGAAAGTGACCACGACGTATCCACAAGACTGGGATAGAGTACTCCCAGCAGTGCTGTTTGCTTATCGGGAAGTCCCAAACGAACACACTGGGTTCTCGCCTTTTGAGCTCATGTATGGTGCTCCACCACGAGGACCCATGTCGATAATAAAACAATTACTTACAGGTTCGGAGATGACTCAGGAATGCCAGTCATCCTATGAGTATATGGTGAATCTACGAAAGACACTTATAGACGCTTGGAAAATAGCGACTGATTCATCTGAAAAGGCAAAAGAAAAAGCTAGATCTCTTCAAAACCGTTGGAAAAAGTTAAGGAAATTACTTCCTGGAGACAAAGCTTACGTCCTGCTACCAACGAGAGAGAATAGTCTTCTCATTTCGTGGAGTGGTCCATATGAAATTATTTCAAAATTGACAGATGTTGATTACATTCTTGAGGTGAAAGGCAAGAATAAAACCTTTCACATCAATATGCTCAAACAATTCCATGATAGACCTGAATATCTCAAACCTATCTTAGATGCTGTTAATGAAGTAATCACTGATCATCCTACATCTTATTCTTCATTGTCAGTTATTCAAGAAGAACCCACTTCTTTTCATGATGTACCTTTGCAACTTCCTGTCATGTCTCTTTATCCGACAGAATCATGGGTAAATGTATCTATTTGTCCAGATCTATCCAGCGAACAACAATCTCAAATTCTTTCTATTCTAGAGTCATATCAGCAAGTTCTGTCTAATATTCCAGGCCGAACGTCTATAATCACTCACGATATTAGACTCACAGATCACAAACCTATTAAATTAAAGCCTTACCCTATCCCTATCCACTTTCAGGATCAGGTTGAAAAAGAATTAGATCAAATGTTACAGCTTAACATTATTGCTCCATCAGAGTCTGCTTATTCTTTCCCAATGGTTATAATCAAGAAGAAGGATAATAATATGAGATTATGCATGGATTTTCGTAAACTCAATTCCATAACGGAGTCTGACGCAGAGCCAATGCCAATTCTTGACGAATTACTGTCAAAACTTTCTAAAGCAACCTACTTTAGCAAATTTGACTTAGCCAAGGGTTATTGGCAAATACCTCTCACGGAAAAAGCAAAACCTTTCACTGCTTTTGCTACCCCTAAGGGTCTCTTTCAGTATAATTTCATGTGCTTTGGCTTGGTAAACGCACCAGCGACTTTCGTTCGGATGATGAGGAAACTATTTTCTCATAGGTCTGATATCATCTCCTATATAGATGACATTTGTTTGTTCCACAACTCTTGGGACTAACATGTTTCTGGATTGAAATCTCTTCTCGAAATTTTTTGCTCTAATAATCTGACAGCGAATCCTTCGAAAAATCACATAGGTTTCAAAGAAATTTCTTTCTTAGGTCACAGAGTGGGCCATGGATTTCTGAAAACTGAGGATAAAACTATCTCGAAGATTCTTAACCTATCAATTCCTAAGACTAAGAAGCAGGTGCGGAGTCTTCTCGGCCTTATACAGTTCTACAATAAATTTATGCCTCATTTATCTTCAGTTACGTCAGTTCTATCTGAGTTAACTAAAAAATGCTCCCCTAATAGAATTGTCTGGACGGAGGCCTGCAACATAGCTCTAGTCCATTTAAAGCATTACTTTTCATGTGCACCAATTTTAAAACTCCCTGATCCTCATCTCCCATTTATTCTCAGGTTAGACGCTTCGATGTACGGTATTGGTGGCTCCTTGATGCAAGAAGTAGATGGAATGCTTCATCCGGTGATGTATGTGTCGAGGAAGCTCACAAAGACAGAAACCAGATATCCAATTATTGAGCGTGAGCTTCTCGCGATCATATGGGCTGTCACAAAGCTTCAGCGTTACCTTCTTGGTTCTTGTTTCATCATTGAGACAGACCAGAAGGCCCTGTCGTTCCTTCAAAAGTCCAACATGAAAAACGCACGAGTCGCACGTTATGCAATTAATTTGCAAATATATGACTATATCATTCGACCTATTGAGGGCAAGTCCAATGTGCTTGCAGATGTTCTGTCGAAATGTACACAGACAGACCTGCCCGATTCTCAAGGATATGACATTGCTGCGACCCATTGACCAAGGTACACTGCTGATAGTCTACAGATACCTCGCTAACTTAAAAACGCTATCTTGACAATATCCATAACCAGATACATATTACCATCGTTATCAAGAGAAACAACTCAAGTCATTTGAAGACAAGATAAGAGACGTTTTGTGTGGATACATTCAAATCGTTTCACACTACATCAAGTTCCATGAACAGTATACAGGATCTGATCTACGGACAGTCATGACGTATGCGGTAAAGGAACCAAATCAAACAGTATCTCAGATAAACAATATAAGGCTCTTTGTCATATCTTAATGGCAATCCTTCACAAAATGACTGGGATGCAGAACTTTAAAAAGATCATATTTCTTATTCCAGCAAACGAACTTCAAAATGTTGGGGCTCAGAGACTGTGACACTCAAGAGGCAACATATGAAAAGAAATCTCACACAAGAAACAATCGATTCGATACGCCTGTGGAGAACTTCGCCATTTGAACATTCTTTTTTGTTATTACTTAAACCAGTTATGTGACTCTAAAGTGCTAAAATTACAAATAGTAATCTTTCACGCTAATGAAAGAAGAACCTGTCACGAAATGGATTTAGGACTAGAGACTGTCTACGTATAGTGACAAGGCAATAGTAAGAAGAAAGACTGAAATGATAGATTCAGATAGAAATATAGTGCAAACTGTGAAAGTTGAGACCATTGGCTCCGAGGTTGAGAACCGAGGTTGATTCTTTCCTCGCCACTTCGGACGTTTAAATTGCTATGGCCTCGAACCACCTCTAACTACCCTATGGGGATAAGGTTCAATTAAGATTCACAAACACCAAGGTACAGACAACATATAGCTACTGTACTAAAGGAAATGACTGATGCCAGCTACAATTTATACAAGTTTATTATACACCTATAAACAACAAACATATGCATGTCCCATACATCAAGTGCGAGGATGCACTCCTGAAAACAAAATCAAGCACAGTTTAAAAATGCATCAACCCCAACCCTTCTCCCACAATTGCAACCTGTATGGAGAAAGAAGGTAAGGTTAACTGAAATGAACTACACTGCACTTGATGTCGCCTACACTCCAAACTAGCTGTTCTAAATTCTAACTCTAACTCCACTGATAGCTGGAACGACGGCGAAGTGACTACACAATCTCTGCACAGACTTCGGTTCTACACAGCCTATCCTGGAATCTCCTGAACACAACTAACTGCACCTCTAAACTTCAGCAGCTGTCCTCTGCTATGATTCACCAAAACTAACAGTTCTGCCTATCTGTGCTGACTTCAGTAGAGAGAATGTTTACCCTATCTCTCTCCACTAACTCTGGACTTGATGACTGAGGGTTAACAAAACCCCACTGGATTCTGGACTGGAACTGTAGCGGACTTCTACCACTCGGAAATTACCTGCCCGAGTACCTATAACTGGGCTGTCGGCTTTATTATGGCCGTGAAGAAACGAACACAAAATTACCACACCGCTGGCAGCCTGCCAAATCTGCGTGTGTAACGAGCGTCAGAGCTCAGGATTTATCCACAAAAATCCTATTCGCTGGAAAATGTCTTCCCCTGGTTGGGAAAACGTATTTTCTTCCTCTCCGTCCACTACTGGCAACTAACGTAAAACCCTTGCGGTTCTGCGAATGCCCCAACTTTGCCGTGGGAGAAATTTTGTGGTCTCAAAATTCCGCTCTCATTCCCACAAAAAGCCGGCACCTGCTGTTTAGACAAAAGCAAAAACAACAGCTAAACAAAACGTTAATACTCTATTACAAATAACAATTAACTTCCTGACAAACCCTTAAGTCTTTAACACTTAAGTCTCCCCGTCTATAATCAATACAGCTCCCCTACTCTCTCCCGTTATGCACCACCACACAAAATCATGCAAACAAAGTCCGCTCCCCCGCTGAGCTCCCTTCTCTACCTGAGCCCACAAGGTAAACATTGGCTAACCCAGATCGCCTGTTCTGCCTGACTAACTCCGAGCAACAACCATATTTTCAATGGCCCGTCTGGGCAGACGTACTGTGGCCTACTTCTTACGCTGACACTAATGCCGTAATGTTTAACACAAACTAAAACTAGCCCTCTCTAGGAATTCCTAAAATTCCCGTCAATAATAGTAATCACATTCAAAATGAAATACAAAATAATTCCCTTAACATAAATAAATGTCATCTCCATCTTCTGAATACACAGAATAACAAAGCACAATCAATAACCTATAACCCTGTTTACGCTAGCATCTACATGCCGTCAAAAGTTATACATAACCCCTGGTTATCAAATTGAAAACCCCGTAGTTCAACCACGTGTTTGTAATTTTTATGACCACGTGCTTATCTCCCCCTCGTCCCTCTGAACGTCGTATCAATAACAATTCCGTAACCAACGCGCCCACGCGCTTCCAAATTATGCCTCTTTCACTCCCGTCCACAGATATATGCGTAACTATATAAATAGCGAGCATCAATACTCTCACTAAAATCACAAATAAAAATACACATTACGCGCTCCCGACTATTCTGTAAATAAATAAAATTCGCAGATGCGAGTTTCTCTCCCGACCGACTTTGCAATAATACAAAGCGGTGATATCTCAACTTTTAAACCATGCCGCTATTCTTTCAACAAGGAATTAAATGGACCTAGTTTCTCATGTCTATCACTCAGATCGAATTGATGGCTCTGGAGTTAAGAATTAAATTAAACTAAACTTCCCAAGAAACTTAAATGATCGGCTAGGACTAGAAAAATTAAATAAAGTCCTCACGCAAAAATGATGCTTACCAAATCTCGAATGTCCTACTGAAGGCAATCGACTTGACTGGCAACCGGCTTGGCAATTAATTTTTAGAGACCGAACTTATGAAGTTCGGGCGTATTTATTCTCAAGCCCCCACGCGCCGACTTCATGACGTCATATGCGCGGCGTGGTTGTAAAGCCAATGAGAGCTCTGCATTTCAACTGCAGTTATCTCTCAGCCAATCAGAACCTAGATCGTTCTGATGTAACGTGCATGGGTTTTAGACAAAGAAACGAGATTAAGCCTAGCCCTATACTGCGGAAATGAAGCAAAAATGGCCGCAATTAATTTAACTCCCGAAAAATGCGTATATGGCCACGCAATATCTTTAAAAAAAGACAATCTGGTGCCAATCCTGATCTAGCAACTATAATCTTTCTTCTAGAAAAATACTGTCTAATTCCCTACACCCCCATTCTAAACACATAAAGAAGAACCATAAAGCAGATGAGATCAAACTCCCTCGTGATCTCATCTTGAAAAAACGTAAATAATAGAAGGAGAAGAAACATGGAGAAGGATTTCCTGTAATCCCTCCTAAAAATAGTGAACTAAATGCAAGGAGAAAAAGACATGGGCCATTTGAAAGACAGAATCTCAGTACTTTCGTCACAGAACCTATCATTGAAGACACTCAGTAACTATAGTTAATTAGTTTTACACAATACTACAGACAGCACACACAGGTTCATGTGGACATTTACATTAACGTAATTATTATACTTACTTAATACTATTTAATTAGTTAGATCTTTCATTTCATTCATCTTTTAATTAAATGCATTCAGATATTTCATTTTCTAAAACTTCACAATTTCACTATCATATTTCTTCACATTTTCATTGATTTTTCTCATTTTTCCATGGTGCTGACTACATTCCATAGACTGTTGCTCAGGTATGACATAGACTGGACGGTAACTTCTCGCATTTTCTAAAAATGACTTCCTATAGGGAAAACTTTCAGTTTTCGCTGGGGGGCGGGGTAAAAGTGTTACCTATCACTTTGCTCACAGGCTGGTAATTCATCGCTGTGCGCAATGGAGCAGAACGCGAATACGCTTCGAGTGTAAAAGTGTGCGAGTTGTGGAATGTGTGTGACACAGGTATTTAGTGTATGACGTGGACAGGATCTTCTGCGGGGGGAACGAAGGTTATCGTTAGGACTGTTGAGTTGAGCTTGGGTTTTCAAAGTGTACGGATATTTTATGTGAGAGCGACAGACCAGTGTTTATTGTTATAAAATATTTCAGAGTCAGGATAATTGACTCAATTCATTAATTAAGAATGTGTGCCTGATTGTGTGTGGCTTAAGGAGATGGACAGTAAGTGATTTGAATCAATACGGATTTGTAAAGTATGAAGGCGTTGTAGACGATACATAGACATTCTGACTTTAAACCGGCACAACGACATTATTGCTTATGGCTGCTACTGAACACATTTGTATTACTGATGTAACGTCATATCATCATATGCTCTCAAAAGAAGTGAAGTACACTTATGTTGTATTGTGACATATTAAATGTGATAAAACGTACAACAAGATTATTCAAGTTGGCCATTCCGTACGTTACTGTTGAGACTGTTGTCTATTATATCAAAATATCTTACAAGATCAGTGCAGCACATTAATATACTCGTTACCCAATAGCCTTCAATAAGTATAAGGTAACAAACAGCCACGTATTTATACATGGCATCCTACATATAAAACATTAATAATAATCTACCAAACCTCTGCGACACTGGAGCAACTAAATTAAACAGTCACATATTCATACATGGCATCCCATGTATAAAACATTAACTCTTACTGTACGTGAGCTAAAACCGCGTTTTTACGCGCTAGTTTAGCTATCGTTACCGTCGCGCGCCACTTGAACTGGCGAGCCGTAAAATTGGTACTAAACCCGCGCCACTTCATGGGGCTTGCCGGATAGTAAGAGTTAATAATAACCTACCAAACTCCTGAGGCACTAGAGCAATTAAGTTAAACAGTCACATATTCATACATAGCATCCCACGTATTAACATTAATCATAACCTGCCAAACCCCTTAGGCACTGGAGCAACTAAGTTAAACAGTCACATTATATATACATGGCAACCTACGTATTAACATTAATAATAACCTGCCAAACCCCTTAGGCACTGGAGCAACTAAGTTAAACAGTCACATTATACACATGGCATCCCACGTATAAAACATTAATAATAGCCTACCAAACCCCTTAGGCACAGAAGCAACAAAATTAAACAGTCACATAGGAGCCGCGGTAGCATAGTAGTTAGTGCACTGGCTTCCTAGCTCAGTGGTCTGTGGTTTGATCCCCAGATGAGGTGGGATTTTTTTAGGCCACAACCGGCTCTTGGGTCGACCCAGCCCCAAATGGGTACCAGAGCAACTCTGGAAAGGTTAAGGCGGCCGGCTTAATGCTGACCACATCACCCCTAGTGTGCCGACGGTCAAGAAAATATGGGCCTAACACCATATTCCCAATATGCCTCAATGGGCGTGTAACGGGATCCTTTACCTTTATATTCATACATGGCATCCCACATATAAAACATTAATAATAACCTACCAGACCCCTGAGGCACTGGAGCAACTAAATTAAATAGTCACATATTTATACATGGCATCACATGTATTAACATTAATAATAACCTACCAGACCCCCTGAGGCACAGCTTAAGAACCCTCTGGACTAAGTTGATCATTGGTTGAAAAAGACATCTATACTACTTGGCATAGTTTCTGAGGATTTCTGAGAAGACAAAAAAGGAATGAGAGTAGTGCTTCCTCGGACATGTCATAAAAGAATCTAAAATGAGGTTGCACATGGCGCTGCCAACTTTATCATACAAAAGATTTTGCAACAGAAACCACGTCTGCAAGAGTTTGTGCTTCATCAAGGGATCTATCTGCAATGGTGGCTCAGTGCTCTATAATGATAGAAAAAGGAGATAAGATGAGGGAGAGATACTACGCACAATACTGTATAATGATTTTGAGATTTTAGTGTACAATATATGAACATATTGACGCGATTCTCAGTTTTAAACATACATCTGGTTTTCTTTCCCCTTCTAGATGGTTGCTACGATGTTTTCAGTGAATTAGACTGTGTTGGCAACCTGGTCGCTGCAATCAATTTGCACACAAAAAAGGCTAAGGTAGTGAAGAACTGTTGCAAAGTCCTGGCTACTGCAGTTGAAGCAGATGGTAATATTTCACGTATTTTTCTTTCACAGATATTTAAAATAAATCAGATACAGAAATACTGTATTAATAAATTGTCCACAACGTTACCTTTGTCAAGTTTGTTGTATTCTTTTTTTAAGTCTGGCTTAGGACTGCAGTGGAGTGGCCAGTTAAATATTTGGAAGAAGAAATAACTATAATGAATACTGAAATAGTTTCACCAAACAAATTTACTATACTGTAGGGTAGTTCATAGGTAGTCCCACTGCTGTAGGGAAGTGAAGTGTTAGAGACTACACTATACTAGGTCCACCATAAAGAGATGAGGTGACCAGTTCCCTTCCTTGCTGCCTTTTCCTTCTCTAACTCAAGAGCAAAGTCAGGTACTCATTTACAGCTCAGAAAATGTTTCTTACCAAACTGCAGCTTACAACAGATCAGTTGATAAGAATTACATCTGAAATAATAATAGCCCCTTCAGTCATAACTGACTATGGGAATGCGCCCCTGAGGTGACAGCCCTCAGCTGCTTATTTTCCTGGTGCTCCTTTCGACGTTTTCTCCTCACCTCTGCTTCTTGTGTGAGCCTCTCTTCGCCCAATCTGAGGTGGCGCCGTAAATAGCATCGCCACTTAGTGCGATCGGCAGCTTCATCCTCCCATGTTGCTGGATCCATGTCCAGTGCCCTCAAATCTCTCTTGCACACATCTTTGAACCTCAGCTGTGGTCGCCCAACTGTTCTCTTGCCATCTGCTAATTGTCCGTAGAAGATATCTTTTGGGATGCGACCATCTTCCATGCGGCGAACATGGCCAAGCCAGCGAAGTCTGCGCTGTCTAAGAAGCGTATACATACTTTGAAGGCCAGCACGTGACAACACCTCGACATTTGTCACTTTATCTTTCCACGAGATGCCAAGGATGCGGCGTAGACACCGCAAATGGAAGGAATTGAGCCTTCTTTCTTGCTTAGCATAGGTCGTCCAGGTCTCGCTGCCATATAGGAGTGTGCTGGTGACGCAGGCATTATATACCGCAGCTTTGGTCTTCATTGTGAGTTTAGAGTTTCCCCAAACACGCGATGTGAGGCGGGCAAAGGTAGCTGCAGCTTTGCCAATGCGGCTGTCGATTTCTGTATCCAGTGAGAGTTTGTCATTGATGGTAGACCTTAGGTATGTGAAGTGGTGCACCACTGCCAATTCATAGTTATCGATAGTGATAACTGGTGCAGCATCCACATCCTGACTCAGCACATTCGTTTTCTTTAGACTTATTGTGAGGCCAAAGTCCTTGCATGCTTTAGTGAAGCGATTCATCAAGCTCTGAAGCTCCTGTTGGCTTTGAGTGACGACTGCAGCATCATCAGCGAACAACAAGTCTCTTATAGTGACCCTTCTGATTTTTGTTTTTGCCTTCAGCCTTGAAAGATTAAACAGACGGCCATCTGACCTAGTGTGAAGGCATATTCCTTCAGTTGCATCTCTGAATGCATGTTTCAAGAGTAAGGCAAAGAAGATTCCGAAGAGGGTCGGAGCCAGAACACAGCCTTGTTTAACGCCACTTCGTATATCAAAGGGCTGTGACGTGCTTCCAGCATATTGGACTGTTCCCTTCATGCCGTCATGGAATGACTTTATCATTTCCAGCATTTTAGAAGGGCAGCCTATTTTCATGCATGATAAAACAGGGAAAGGACATGATAAAAATTAACAGTGTGGACATGTGATGACAGACAAGGCAAATTTACTGGGAAGATTAGAAAACGTCCCTCTGTAGGCACCTAGGGTCACTGAGGAGACAAAGATAAGGCTACTGCTCCCTCATGCATGTTGTTAAAGGTGATTTATGAAGTTGTGCATAGGGCTTCTTCTGCTTCTTCATTCACTTTCAGATGTCAACTTGAATATGTTCAAAGAAAGCAGTGGTCAGCTTGAGGCTGTAAAGTTTTTCTAGGAATGTTACTGGTGATGGCCATATGCGCTTTTTCTATATGTTGGGCACTCCTGAAGCAGATGTTCAGTAGTCATTCTACTGGTGCCACAGTTATCATCAGTAGTTCCTATCCTTAGCTTGTTGAATAGATGGTATCCCAATCTTTTGTGGCCTGTGCGAGGTCTGAAGATTACCACTTGTTCATTTCTGCTGAGCTGGTAATTATAATATACATTATCTTTTTTGTGGGCTGGATGCTCTGCTTTCCACTTGTTCCTGTATCTACTGTTGATAAAACTCTTAGCCTTTTCATAAGTTACGCTTGTGTCAAGCTTAGGTAGCTTTCCTCTTTCCTTTGCCAATCTTGATTTCATCGGTTGATTTTTTTATTCACATGGCCTAACATCTCGCTGAATCTCATGACGCAAATATTGGCTAAGATGTGTCACAAGATGATCGATTTATATATATATATATATATAAGCCCTAAGAAACTTTCGATTTTCAGAATATTTCAATTTTCAGGTGTTCTGATAAAAGGTTATAAACCTGTACTTTGATAATGTGCCAAGCATGTACATTTCTTCTTCATCACCAGAGGACTGTGCTTATAGATTCATTGGAAATGACAAGGAAGATGACGATTCCCCAACAGGAATCCCCACAGTGATGAAAGCATACAGAGTTCACAAAGATAATGCAGATGTAGTGGAATCCATTGTTAGATTACTGCTGGAACTGTCACAGTATGGTGAGTTCTGTATCTTCTGCTGTGTTGCAGATATTTTTTTGTTCAGTTACCTTCTGATTCCTTATGATCCTGGCTTTCAGTTGACTGTGTTTGTCTGGTCTTAAGGAATGTTCTCAGTGTTTCTACTTTTGGAGTTACAACTTCATGTTAATTTCACCATTCTTGAATGCTGACTACTGCCTTTATTAGAGTAATTAATGTAGAAGTCTGAGGGTGAACGAGATGTCAGGGACCTTGAGCTGACTACTGCCTTTATTAGAGTAATTAATGTAGAAGTCTGAAGGTGAACGAGATGTCAGGGACCTTGAGCTGACTACTGCCTTTATTAGAGTAATTAATGTAGAAGTCTGAGGGTGAACGAGATGTCAGGGACCTTGAGCTGACTACTGCCTTTATTAGAGTAATTAATGTAGAAGTCTGAGGGTGAACGAGATGTCAGGGACCTTGAGCTGACTACTGCCTTTATTAGAGTAATTAATGTAGAAGTCTGAGGGTGAACGAGATGTCAGGGACCTTGAGCTGACTACTGCCTTTATTAGAGTAATTAATGTAGAAGTCTGAGGGTGAACGAGATGTCAGGGACCTTGAGCTGACTACTGCCTTTATTAGAGTAATTAATGTAGAAGTCTGAGGGTGAACGAGATGTCAGGGACCTTGAGCTGACTACTGCCTTTATTAGAGTAATTAATGTAGAAGTCTGAGGGTGAATGAAGAAGAAGAAGAATGCTGAGAATTCTTTATATTCGTCTTCATTTCCCTTCAGCTCATTTGAGAAGCATAAGCGTTTAACAAATTTACTGTATACCTTCTTGTTCTGTGCCATCCATTCAAGGTCTTTACATGTCTTCTTTATCTTTTCTAATTTTGTCTCTAACTACCTTCTCTGTAAGTTTTTACATCTCCCTCTATTTTCCTTAACCTGGGGATTCTAGAACAAGGATTATCTTGTAATGCTATAAGCTGATTTACTCATTGTCTGTCGTATCCAGCATCAGCACATTACCTCACCTCTTCTTCCAATGGTACTTGTCTGGTTTTTTCCATCAGTTTTCTATTGCCAATGTTGCCATACCATTTCAGTCCTTCTGTTCTACACAAGCACCCATTTATGAAAGTCTCTGTAAATCAGGATGACAACCCAGTATGGAGATCATGGATAGTCACTTGATCATGTGGATGTGCACCTGCTGGAACTAGTCTCTGCTAATGGTCAACTTTATGCAGCGCTCACAAGAGGAAGGAACCCAGACAGTCGTAAAATATATTTATTGAGAGCACAATATACTTTAAAAAATAGCTTGCGGAGCTTTCACTGCAGTGGAAAATACATGAAAACCAACGAAAACACTAATGAATTAAATCTTTATTTCATCAGGGTAAAGAAATAGGCATTTTTTGCTTTTTGACATTTCTGCCCTGCCCCTGCAGTAATACAATTCTCAAAGTCTTTTCAAATTAAAATAATCTAAATAAAAAGAAGTCAAGTCTAACACAATACTCAGAATCTCAATCTCAAATGTCAAGTCAGTCTTATGAAACATACACACAATAACACAAAATACAAAGAACAACAACATCCAATGAGTTAAAGACTTTCATAAATGGGTGCTTGCAGAGAATAGAAGGATTTAAATGTTATGACAAGACTGCCAAAGTGGAACTGATGGAAATCAATCAATCAATTAATATCCTTTAGCTCACAAGGAGCATAGGCCAAGTCCTCCTGTCACATGACATCAGCTCAAGTTCTTTCCATGTCTTCCTCACCATTTTTACTTCTGTCTCCAGTTCTCTTCTCCGTGTGTTTATTGATCTACCTCTGCCTCTCTTAGAATGTTCCAGGTGCCAATCCTGGAGATTTTCTAGACGATAAAAGGCTAGTCAGCAACCCAGACTTCTTTTGGCTTTCTCTGGGTTGCGTCATGCACCACCTTTTCAGAGGACCTTCTATCTGAGACAGCTGAACTGACTTATATTCTGTATTTAACTTATCAATATTGCTTGCTGAAGTTTTTTGTGGTAAAATATTTTTTGCAGGATAGAGTAACCAGCCCCATGCTCAACCCTCCTTAGCTGCTTTTTTACGACATGCCTGGTAGGATAATGTGTTGCTATTCCCTGGCAACACACTGGTGAACTGATGGAAAGAACCAGACCAATCTCAGGGGAGCAAGAGGTGAGAAAGTGACATTGACAGTGGATATGATCACATTGAGGTAGCCAGTTGACAAGGTAATCCTTATTCTAGAATCCCCCGCGTACGAGAAAAAAGAGGTAGATCCAAAAACAGATGAAGAAGAGAATGGAAGACAGGCATGAAAGGACAATTAAGACATTGAAAGGTCTTGAAGGGGAAGCACAGAGTTAGAGGGCTTGCCACAAACATGTTGAAGGTCAATGATCCTCAGAGAGTTTAACTCTTTAAGTCCCAAAAGCCGATATATCGTACTTCCTTTTAGACCCATTTGGCCCAATAAACGTTAAATCAGCTTTCGTATCTTTTGTTCCTTTCTAGAGCTGTTTTCTAATTTTAACAACCCAAAACGTCATTTCTGACAGGAAGTACTTTCTTTTAAATACCTTGTGTATTTATGCATATGAACATTAAAAATTTTTTTTTCCAAACAACAACAATAAAAAAGCACTGGGGTGGCCATTTTTGTTTGGGCCAAACCCAATTTTTTGCTTGGGACTGAAAGAGTTAATGATAATGAATGAAATGATGTTGATAAATATAATGAAAGTGTTGAAAATAGCATGTTACATGTATATTTGTGTAATGCACCCTCACCATGTAAAACATTGCCACAGAAACCATTGCTATCAGAGCATGTGAATGCTTGGTGCAGGCTTCCTGCAAGTGGACCTGCTGCAGTGGTGGCTCCATGCTCCACAAGGAGCACAAAGGAACATGATGATGATATTTGTGTATTATATTTGCTGATATATTTGCTGTCTACTAATGTGGGTTGTGAACATTGTCGTCTCACAGATGGCATTGCTGCGGAAATGCAGGCTGCTAATATTGGTCCATTGCTTCTATCAGAAGTTCATAAACGTTACAAACAAAACAAGGTATGTTTTCAACGTTCACAGAATAGTCATTAAATGCTTTCTGTTATTGCATAAACTCTTTCTGTTGCAAGCAGTTTTAAGATATTACTTAGTTACGAAAATAAATGAAATTTTTTTTCCACTGATGTATTAAAATAAGCAGTAAACAAATGCAGCTTAAAGAAGACAAGGACATTTTTGTCACTTTGCGTTTTCGTATAGTCTTAAAGTTTAAGGGCTATACTCTTCAAATGTGGCAACATAAATTAGTTGTAAAGGAAATTGAGTGAGGATTAATAACATTGGAACAAAACAAAACATAAACTTAGTTCAAATATTCTTCTTCTTCTTCCGTCCTTAGCCACCGACCGTCAAAGCCGTCAGTGGCCATTACGCCTAGTGGCGTCTTAGGGCAACAGCAGATTGGTTTTCTTTGCCATTGTTTCCCATCACGCCTAATGGCGTCTTTAGGGCAACGGCAAATCAATCCATTTGCTGTTGTTTCCGTAATCGAAGTGACTGGCAAACGGGTGATCAGCCCATTGTGATAGTTCAAATATACTGGCCCCAAAAAGTGGCCTCCCGTCATGAGCACAAGGGGAAATTGGTCCTGAATATTGGTCTCATGTCCTGTAAAAATATATATTTATGCAAGAATATCTTACACAGAATGGTTGTAAAGTCTTATATGCAAAAAAAATAGTTTCTTTAATTTATGTAAAGTACAGATGTGAAGAAATATGACTGTAACCCAAATGGACTTACTGAGTGGCCCTTAGGCAGGTTTTTTATAATTTTTAAATTTTTGCCAGGGCAACGGCCATATGGCCTACTATTTACAAACTGCCGAGGGATTTTTAACATGCACAAATTGCACATGGGACCTCCTAATTTTTCGCCCTTATCCAAGAAGGCTAGGCATCCGATCTCACTACCCAAAGAAGAAGAATGACTAAGTAAGCAAAAAAGTGATTTTTTTTTTAAATGGAAGCAGTTGATAACTGGGTTATGGGAAAAACAGGCATTAAGAAATTAAAAACAGAATAGAATGCAAGAAGGTCCAATCACTCAACTTCTTTTTTGTGTGCTTCATATGAAGCATGGAACCACTATTGTAGCTGGCCCCTTTGTTAGGAAGCCTGTACCAAGACACAGTCTCAAGTAAATGTGGTTTCTGTAGCAATTTATTTTACTTGATGAGGTTGCCAGCCTTGTGCACGACCTTACACTAGTGACCTTTTACGACATGCAGGAGAGGGCTGTAGTCCTATTCATTGTTTGTATCCTCAGAGACCTCCTCCAACGTGCTACGTGGGGCTGCAATAAGGTAGCATGATTGTGTTCAGAAGTGCAGATTGAACATTCTGTCATGGTTGTAGCAGACTTTTGAAAGTCAGCAGTGACAAGGATTACAGCCATTGTTGGTTGTGGTTGTGGCACAGGTAACATTATACACTTCTAAGAGGAAAAAATGATAACCTCTGTCAAGGCCCTTGTAGCTGGTACTGTGAGGATGTGCTGGGCAAGTATATAGGTTTGTGGGAACACATCTTCTATTGTGCATTAAGCATATAATACACCTTGTTACCGTAGTCTCCGTGGGTCTGTGAGGAGACAAAGAATAGGACTACTGCATCCTCAGGCAAGTCATAAGAGGTAATTAATATGAGGTTGTGCGTGAGGCTGGCAACCTCATCATATCAACAACAACAAATGTCTATAGAAACTGCCTCTAAACAGCACTGGGGGCTTTGACGCAGGCTTCTTGCAAAGGGACCAGCTGTTGTGGTGGCTCCATACTCTGTAAGGAGTGAGAAGGGATAAAAAAGAACATTCATAGATGTGAGAAACTCTGTTACAGTGGACAGGAAGAATCTTTTATTTATTTTAGAAAACTGTTGGATACAAAAACACATTTTGAACAACATATTAGCCTTATACCACACAAATCTAAATGCAGTAAGAGCAATTTATATTCTAATCTTTATGTGTACTAACATTAATATTCATAATCAGATGGCAAATTAAATTACTGGTCACGAATAGCCAAAGCCTGCTATGCAGAGATGCTAAAAGCTCCAATATTGTACAGATGCAGCACCAGCTACAATGTGTGAGATATGATGTGTGCAGTTTCATACATCTAAAACAGAAATATTGAATATGTGAGAGATACATGGTGAAATTTCATACACCTAAAACAGAAATGTTAAAGATGTGAGAGATACAGTGTAAAGTTTCATACATAAAATAGAAACTGTGAAGATCTTGTAACATGTCAGAATACTGTAATACAGACTGATGGTCTTACAGACGTGGTTGACCATCATCATTCCCTTTTTACTTCTTATGGAGCTTAGAGCCACAACTACAACTGGCTCCTTGGCAAAATGGGCTTTTATTCTATTGGGAAATATATTGAAAGCAAAATAAATCAAGTCCATTTTAAAAAATCAGAAAATTCAACTCAAATTTTAAGTCAGTCCTATTAAATAGCTCTGAAACATGGAGAACAAGAAAAACAACAGCCAAGAAATTAAAGACTTTCATTAATGAAAGGATTGAAATGATATGACAAGATCACCAATGTGGAACTGATGACAAGAACCAGACGGGTGCTAGTGGAACAAGCGAGGAAAAGATGCTAGAGATGGATAGAGCAGACGTTAAGGAAACCTGTTGAGAGCATTAAAAGGTAGTTCTTGATCTGGAATTCCCAGAGTAAGAAAGATAGAGGGAAACAAAAAAAAACCACATGGAGAAAAGACCTGGAATCAGAAATTAAAGGTGTAAAGAAAACATGGAAAGACCTTGATTGGATGGCACAGGACAGGAGGACCTGGCATAAGTTTGTTGAAGGCCTTTGCTCTGTGGGGAGTTGAAAGCCTATACTATGTGGGGAGTTGAAGGCCTATATTCTGTGGGGAGTTGAAGGCCTATACTCTGTGGGGAGTTGAAGGTAATGAATGAATAAATAAATCCAGAACTTATCAGAGTATTCATGCAGAAAAACAGGCTAATAACTTAAAATCTATGCATGGAGGCATATCTGGAGTCATCCTTCTATGACTATCAACTAAGAACAATGCTATAGATGTGGAAGTGAACCTCTGTCCGTGAGGCTAATTACACCGTCATTGACTCTTGAAATCATCCACACACTTTCAGGGATTCTCCCTTTGGTGAAACTTGTTGAGAACTCATCATTGCAGACTAAGCTGGAAGGAGCCACCTGAGCCCCAGATGTAACTCTGGCTTCTACCTGGTTGACTGCATGCAGGAGGATCTCACTGTGGACCCATGATAGGCAGGGGGAGCTGAGAAGTTGCTCTGTATAGGACGTGACGATTCCTTGGGAGATCCCAGAACTAGAGCATAGTATTTTAACTTTGCATATTTGGGGATCCCCCTTGGATGGTGGGGAATGCACAGTATGCCCCATGCTTCTTCCTCCTAGCTTTGGACCAGATGTGATGATCTGTTAAATGCTAGTCAAGCTGGAGAAATTGGAGCTCACAATTTCAACTCAACATGTTTCAGAATGGCAGAAAAGCCACAGGAAAAGTCTAAATCTACGGTGTAGATAATACCAGGTAATCTTCAACTTGGTATTGGCTGCAAAAGAGTGAGAAGCTCAACTGCCCTAGTTAAACAACAACATAATTTAAAATATAATTTTTTTTTTTTTTAAACAAAATGAATCTTAATAAATGCCAGAAGTGTTGGTCTACTTTCACTTCCCCTTACTTCAACCATTACCCCATCTAGATTTAAAAAGGCAAAATTCATGATATATTAAATTTGTGTCTTTACTTAGGCCATTATGGGTCCAGCTGAAAATGCCTTGAATAGATTGGACGCACAAGTCATTTCATCTGGTAATAAATCATCTGTGACTTCAGGTATTCAAGTTGCTCTTCCTAATCGTTCTTACCGGTTTGAAGGAGAAGTCAGAGAGAGCTGCCAGGCTATTCTTCGTAAATGGGATGGGCCAGTGGCACAACCGGCAATGAAGTATAAGACTGATCAAATTGTTTTTGTAGACAAAAGTAAGAAAAAATGATGAAAAATTTTGATTTTAACAAATATTAATGATCAAGCTAAGGCTGTCCTTTAAAAATTTTTTTAAAAGGCGATTAATTGATGATGTAAAATCTTTATTCAGGAAAATATTAATTTTATAAAAAAAATTATTGATAAAACTAAGGCTGTCCTTTTAATTTATTCTTTCGGAAGGTAATGATATCACCTTATTTGTAATTTTCTTAACAAAAGTGACCCAGCCCGCACCCTCTTTTCTCCAGTGGCTCATTTATTTTGAGTCACTGTTAAATAGTAGTAAAAGTAGTATCTCCTTTTTTGCCCCTTATGGAGCATGGAGGTACCTCTGCAGATGGCCCTCTTTAGGAAACCTGCACCAAAGCACAAACTCTTACAGTGGTGTTTTTTTGTAGCACATTGGTTTACATGATGAGGTTGCCAGCCCCACACACAACCTCACGTAAGTTGCCTTTTATGACATGCATGAGGCAGTAGCCCTGTTCTTTCTTTGCCTGCTTAGAGGCCCCCAGGAACTACACGGGGGGGGGGTGTTATCTAGGGTCCGATCTAACTGTCGTCATTCAGTAACATATTCTATAAGCTGAGTTTTATTATATTATGGTTTGAAAATAGAGCTGTGTTTATTACATGTAGAGTGCATGAGCGCATTTGTTATAAAGTGTTAATCTCTAGAAAAGCTTCTTTTCTTCTGTGAAGTTGTTAAGGGATTATTAGTTGCCCGGGTAAATTACTCGATCTAGGGATAATTGATTTGATCTCGGCTTTCGTAAAGTATAGTAGCCACTCCCCATAGTAACAGGTTATTCGAAATGATTAATTTCACACCATGAAGTGACCCCAACAGAAGTTTTACTTGAAAATGTGACCTAACACAGCTGTGCCTGAAGAACTTCTTCCACTTCAAATGTTTTATTATATCTGATGAGGACAGAATGAAAAGGGGGGGGGGGGGGGGGGGGGGGAGAATGAACATTTCACTCCATATAGAGCTAGGACTATCACTAAAGGTAGCCCCTTTCAGGAAAGTCTGCTGAAGGTACTTCTGGAATGGTGGTTTCTGTAACCATTAGTTTTACATGATGAGGCCACTAATCTCATGCACAGTCGTCCTTAGTCACTTTTTATAACATGCATGATTGGGCGTGGGTTTCTATTTTTTGCTCCATGATATTGCATCTTAAGATCCACACAAGGAGATCAGAGAAATGAACATGGCTGAGTTGTGAAATTATTTCCACAAATCATAAAAGATAACAGTTGAATTCCTTGTGTATTCCAGACATGAGAGAAAACATAAAATAGTGAATTAAAAAATGTTGTTTGATTTTCTTCTTTATACATGTTTCAGTAAAAAGAAATGTGTTCATAAAACTTCAGAGGAAAATTAGTACCATTGGCTAGTAAACTAGCAAAACTGCCTAGAAAAAGTCTTGTTTATTCAATTTTCAGGTAAGCAACTTGTTCATGAAACTGTCAAGCAGAATCATTATACTCATCAGGTGCCATCTTCAACATCAAAGGTCTGCAGCAATGGATCTCCAGTGTCTTCTGTCTCTTGTCTTGACGGTGCACTCTGAAAGACTCTTTCCTGCCCATCTCTTGATGTTACCTTACCACTTATCATGCTGTCTTCCTCTTGCACGTTTGCCTTCAACTCTGTTTTATATTATGGTCTTTATTAAGGTGTTATGCATTTTACATGGCCAAAATATTTTAGCTGTCTAAATTTGAATAGACAGAAAACTTAATCATAAAACTGCCAATTTCAAATCCAAGCTAAAGAAATTGTTTTCCTGCTACATTCTATAGGAGCAGTGCAACATCACATGTAATTACTGCCCAGTTAGTCTTATGACCAAAATAATGTTTTAAAAACTGCCATGAGAAGACTAAGGATTAAATTAAAATCTGAAATTTGTGATGAACAGAATATATTTTTTTTAAGGGAAAGGCACAAACAATATCAGGGAAAATATTAAATTGGATCATCCTTGTAAGATTATAAGAGATCAGCGGTGGCCAAACTACGGCCCGCGGGCCAGATCTGGCCCGCCAACCAGTTTTGATCGGCCCGCCAACCTGTTTTGGCCAGCCTCTTATAGTTGATTGAAGCCACACTCTTCACAATGAAATAACACACAAATGGATGTTTGAAATAAATAATTACATGTCATATTACAAATTACTAAACAAATTAAAACAACAGATTCATTATATTTTTTTTAACAGTAATTTCAGTTCGAAGACTGGTATGCATGTCTTGGCAGATGTGCAGTACAGTAGTTTGCCGTTGCTTTCTGTACGTGGTTCATTATATATGTAAAACTAAATCTCAGAACGTTATTTTTTAAGGATTTTATAGGTCTGGCCCTCTGGTGTTACCCTTTAGCAATTTTCACAAAGCACTGTTTTTTGTGGTGCCGAGATGGCAGTACATTTAGTCACAATTCACTTTTGTAGCAAGGCGATAGTGCCATTCGAATGAATTTGGGTTTGATTCTCCAGTAAGCCTATCACTTCTTATTTATTTTCTATTATCTAGTTTTCTACTTCTTTATTTCTTATGAGTGCATGCAAAAAAAAAAAAAAAAAAGCATTTGTTTATTATTTACTATTCACTGGCCTCTGTTTGTTTCTATGTTCATATATGTATTACTCTTGGGGAAAAAAAAGTGAAGGCAAGATACTGCCCAACTGTGATTGCCCTTTACCCCCCAGAAAACTTGAAATTACCCCCATTAGGGTGATATATTCCCAGTTGCTGATCCCTGCCTTATAGAGACTCAGTTGCAGCATACATGGCTGATGGTGTTATATAGCTAAAGTAAAATGGAGTATATCTCCCCCATAAAGCTAACTTCTTTTTTTTCCCAGTCCCCGTATTACCTTGGCTTTTTACTAAACCTTCTTGTACCACACATTCAGTATGAGGGGAAATAAATTCTAGAGTGTACCATACGTGCACATAAGTTCAGGTAGTTTTTGAAAGCTGTACCTTAATATCGTTGCTCATTCTTCAGTTTGTTTCTTACTTTGGATTTGAATGAGAATCGGACATGCAACTTTCTCTCCAATCAACAGCTTTTTTGCCAACACTATTACTTTTGAAACATTTCAATAGAAAAAATATAAAGTTATTTACTAAATTGTTCCCATTCATTCTTGACAAGCTTCTTGTACTCCCTGTTTTAGATTGAGAACTCCTGGTTTAGTGGCTCGTTGCGAATGTCTGGTTATTTTAGTTGTCAGTTTGTATAGCTGCTCTTATGTTGCCAGTACCTGTAATTTGGTGCCAATTCTTATTGCTGCTGTTTCTTAGCAGTTAGTAAGAAATACCTTAGATTATTGACCTAAGGAATTACCCAAATATATAATTGTCTAAAGTGTCCCATCCTAAACAAATTTCAGCCAACTTGCAATCTTTTACAGAAAAACTGTGCATTGTGGTGTAGAAACTAAATTGCCAACTGATTGAAGTACCATGCATTTCTTCCCATCTCTCTGTGATGTTTGTTTCAAAAATATTCATGCCTGTTATTTTAACAAAATTTCTGGAATTGTCCTCATTTTATATTAACTCATTAACTACCGCAAGCCACTGTCAGCGGCTCGCAACATAATCACATTTGGACCGCAAGCCGCTCAGGGCGCCAATCTAATTTTAGTAATAAAACGAATGAAAAATGTACTGAAACACTCTCTG
The DNA here is from genome assembly GCA_024509875.1 of Oreohelix idahoensis. Classification (NCBI taxonomy): domain Eukaryota; kingdom Metazoa; phylum Mollusca; class Gastropoda; order Stylommatophora; family Oreohelicidae; genus Oreohelix; species Oreohelix idahoensis. The sequence goes on along the minus strand of JAMPIV010005259.1, from coordinate 80,546 downwards.
ATCTGGTTCGAGATTTTAAGTTGCCACTGGAAAACAAATTCCCAAAGCATGGTTGTTGTAGAACACTGAAAAATTGATATTATGTTCATATTTTTCAGCATTTTGGGTTAGTTACCACATCGTGTAAAACTGTTTACAGTGGCAACTAGTGCTAGGACTACAAAAAATGCATGTACATCTCATCTAACGGCTGAAAAGGATAGAAACATGTTTCAAGAATTGACTGAAAGATCTAGCGACGAGGACAAGAGTGAAAACAGTGTGCACATTGATTGAAATTGTGATTTTGATAGAGATGGGGCACAAGCAATTATAGTTGTGAAAATATTGCAAGTCCACGGCCATCGGAGTGCCGTTAAATAGCAACAACTAGTGCCGCTGTCGAGACACACAGTAGACAGAGCACAACATAATTATTTCCCGCCATGTCTTGGTGGGTTACTTGCTCGTAAATTTATAATTTTGTCAAACTGCTGTCCCAATTCTCTAGATCAGGCTTCGACTACTGGTTGATCTTGATCTACCAGTAAATCCCAGGGTGTAATTTGGAAGATCTCTTGGTGACTGAGGGGGGGAAAACAACTTTTCACCTAGGTAAACTGCTGGCTAGACATTTCCTTCTGGCACTTAAAAGTGTGATGTCTCCTTTTTTTTTAATAGGTACTTTCACAACAATCCCAGTGAAAACCCATATGCTAGCTTACTAACCTTCACTTTATTCTAGAACTGCTTAAAATAGGAACTGATGTTTTGTTTGAAAAGAAGTTAACATTTGGTAAAATGTCATTGAGTTTAAAGTAAAGTTAACATTCAGTAAATTTTCATTGAGTTTAGAATGAAGTTAACATTTGGTAAAATGTCACTGAGTTTGGAGTGTAGTTAACATTCAGTAAAATGTCATTGAGTTTAGGGTGAAGTTTACATTCGGTTAAATGTCATTGAGTTTGGAGTAAAGTTAACATTTGGTAAAATGTCATTGAGTTTGAATCTTCCATTGCACTGTAGATGGAACTGCAAGAAGCAGATCGTCCGGTATAGATAAGGTGTAAGAAATAAAATGGTGAAACAATTAGAGAAGATCAAAGACAGAAGAAATATTAGTGGAATTATTATTAAAGATAGAAAGAGACTAGAGAAACAACTAACAAATGCCTAAAAAATCATCCATGAGAGATTAAAAGAGTACATAGACAAGCAACTGAGAGATGAACAAGCAGGTTTTCGACAAAACAGATCCTGTACAGACCAGATAGCCACTTTGAGAATAATAGTTGAACAAAGTCTGGAATGGAATTGACTGCTTTACATCGGATTCGTGAACTATGAAAAGGCATTTGACAGTGTAGACAGAGAATCACTTTGGAAATTGATATGGCATTATGGAGTTCCCATAAAGATCATTAACTTAATAAGGAAGACCTATGAAGACATGACATGCAGAGTTCTTTATGAAGGACAACTTACAGAACCATTTAGGCTTAGAACGGGAGTGAGACAGGGATGCCTCTTGTCTCCATTTCTTTTCTTACTAGCAATAGATTGGGTTATGAAAACATCGACATCACACAACAGAAATGGAATATGACTAAACAGCTTGATGATCTGGACTTTGCAGATGACTTGGCTCTTCTGTCCCATAACCATAATCCCATAACCAGATGCAAGAGAAAATGAAAATTCTCAATGAGAGTTGTCACGAAGTGGATTTAAGTTTAGAGTGTGTCTGAGTGTATAGACAAGACCCTAGTATGAGAAAGACTGAAAATAATAGATTTAGATGAAAATGATAGTTAAAATGTGAAAAGTTGAAACTATTGGCTCCGAGGGTTGAGAACCGAGATTGACTCTCCCTCGCCACTCCGGACATCTTAGATAGCTATAGCCTCAACCACCTCTAACTACCCTAAGGGGATAAGGTTACTTAAGATCACATACACCACAATACAGACAACATATAGCTACATAAAGTGACTGATCCAGACTACAGTTTAAAGTTTATTACACACACACAAAATCAAATACATGTCAAGAAATAAAGTGTTTGTAAGCACACCTGAAAACAAACAAGCACCATTAAAAATGATTTATCATCAACCCAACCCTTCACCAACAATAGTCACCTGTATGGGGAAAGAAGTTAAGATTAAACAAAACCACACTGAACTTGGTGGGGTCTCTGATTTCGAGCCTCCACTCCAACTAGCTATCCTAAATTATAATTCTAACTTCACTGTCAGCTGGAAATTCTACAAACTGTCTACACAATCTCTGCAAAGACTTCGTTTCTACACAGCCTATTCTGAAACTTCCCGAACACTACTCCACAACTAACTTCTTCACTAAAACTTCAGCAGCTGTCCTCTGCTATGATCTTTAACAAAACTCATTATCAGTTCTGTCTTTCTGCTCTAACATCTGTAGAGGGTATTGTAACCCTTTTTCCCTCCACAATTCTGTAGCTCACGACTAGGGTTTAAAGACCGGATACTGGACTTGAAAATGTAGCTGTTACCCTACTGACAACTCTTAATTCACCTGCCCCGGTTACCCCTCTCTGGGTTTAGGGCCGTCAGCGTTATTATGGCCGAGTTTACACGAATCCAACCTCCAGGCGTTGTGCCTCCTTTGGAGTTGGTATATCGAGCTTAGAGCTCAAGATTTAAACGATGAACATGTTCCCGCTGAAGCATGGGGACTTCACTGCAAGGAGAACTGTTTCGTTCCTTCTGATGCCCACTGGTTTGGCGCCGGTTTTGCCGCATCACCAGTTCTCTTTCGCCTCTGGCGTTGCCTCATCTCTTCTACTCCTGAGAAGAACGATCTTTCTTGGCAAGCTGCAAGGTCAAAATTGCACCTGTAATCGCGTGCCTTGAAACCGTTTTGCCAATTAGAATTTCCCACTTTAGGAGCAATCAAAAATTGACTACGGTTACCTGGCTGGCAATTATTCATCAGAGACCAAACTATGAATCTACATGAGTATATATAACGAAAAACTCCCACGCTGACCTAGCCGACGTCATTTGCGTGGCTTTGTTCTAAGCCCAATGATCGCGCTGCATTTCAATAAAGTTTGACCCCGGCCAATCAGATTAGTAAACAACTCTGACTCATACTGTTACTGCTCGCCAGTATTATGTACACGGGTAAAGGTCACTACCCCCATCCCCCGTTTAAACAAAGAATGTACTGGAATACAGAATGATCTCCTAACCGTCGGGAAATAATGCTCAGCACTCTACTGCTTAATAAACAAAAATGACCGCAATTATTTAAATCCTGAAATTACGTCCATTAGCATGCAACCACTTTAAAGAGAAGAACCCTGGTGCACATCTGCACTTAACCTTACCGTCATCCCTATAGAAAACAACTGCAATAAATTCCCTACAAAACAAGACTAAACTCCACTACTATTCATAGAGAAGAAACATAGTGCAGATAAGATAAAACTCCACCGTAATCCCTCGTTCTGAAAAAACCGAAAATAATAGAAGGAAAAGAACCATGGGGTGGATTACAAGTAATCCCTCCTAGAAATAGTGTAAATAATGCAAGGAGAAGAAACATGGGGCCTCTTGAAAAAATAAATTACAGTACAGTATCACAAGAGGTCACAACAAGTGGGCCTGAAAATACACAGGGAAAAGACAAAGATTACGAAAATAAATGCAAGAAATGATAACAAGGTTGAACTTGAAGAAACACCACTAAAGGATGTAGAATTGTACACATATCTTGGCAGTAATACAGACAAAGTTGGAGGGACAAACAATGATATCAAAATAAGAATACAAAAAGCAAGAGGAGCTTTCATTGCATTTGGAAACATATGGAGAATAAGAGAAATCAAGTCCAACACGAAAATAAGAATCTTCAACTCAGATGTCAAGTCTGTCCTATTGTATGGCTCTGAGACATGGAGAGCAACAAAAACAACAACCAAAAAACTACAGACTTTTATAAATGGGTGCTTGCGTAGAATAGAAGGACTGAAATGGTATCACAAAGTCACAAATGTGGAATTGATGACAAGAACCAGACAAGTGCCAGTGAAAGAAGAGTTAAGAAGAAGATGCTGGTGGTGGATAAGACACACATTGAGGAAACCTGTTGATAGCATTACAAGGCACTCCGTGTTCTGGAATCCACAGGGAAAGAGAGGCAGAGGTAGACCAAAAAACACATGGAGAAGATGGTGTACTCTCCATAGAAAAAAAAAAAAAAGCGAGTTGCGTGATACTGTGGTTTCCGGTGCGCCTTCTGGCCCAGTATCTATGACTTTAGCACCTGTTCAACGGGAGAGTGGGCTCATCCCTAATCTGTTTATGTTCCCAGTAGTAGACTATTCGCAAGCGGCCTGGGGGTGTCACTGCTCTGCGCGGACCTTGTTTACCGAGGCGGCGTCCGAGCTCGTATGGTGAAAATATGGTTGCGTTATCTTCAAAATAGCCCTGTCTTTCCCATGGCTTTTCTGCCATCCTGCAACTTTGAGTTAGGGAGTTCTGAGCTCCAGTCTCTTTCCCAGGCATTTTATCCTGGCCTGGCACGCATACAGAGGACCCCACTTCTGGTTCTAAGTTAGCAGTTGGGGATAGGTGGGGTAGCACACTGTGCATTCCCCGTCATCCAGGGGGCTCTCCAACTATGCAGAGCTTGCACAATGCTGTGCTCTGGTTCTGGGCTCTCCCAAGGAATCCTCACGTCCTGCACAGAGCCACTTCCAGATACCCACCACCTGCCAACCCTCCATTGTAGAAATCTCCTGCATGCGGCCATCCAGTCAAGAGCCAGTATTAAGTCTGGTGCCCAAGTGATTCCCCCAAGCTCAGTGTGCAATTGCTGAGTTCTCATCATGCTGCAACACAGGGGGGATTGTGATGCTCAGCCATCTCTCTCAACTCTGCACCGATAAGTGACATCGCGGACTTAACTGTGCCTCAGTACTGGGAGGCCCCGTTTCCGGGTACACCACACACAGCCAATTGAGGCAACGGTCGCCGTGGGCGTGTCTTCAGTGGGGAAGTGTGGAGTCTTCCTGTCCATGTTCTTGCACATCCTAACACTGCCCGCAAGACATCGGAGGTTTGGAGAGTGGCCTTCTCTGCTTTTTTGAGCCGGGGTGGGCTCCCCGGGCAAGTCTCGATGGGGATCGGGACGTGTCCACGCGCCAGTGGGCCCAGCATCGGCTGCATCTGATGGAGGACTTGCTCTGCCAGGTTGATGTGGATTTCCTACCGCCCCGGGTAGAAGCCAGAAGTGTACTGTGCCAGCTCTGGGGGAGATAAAGGGGGTGTTTCTGCGTCTCCTTGTGATATGTAGCCAAGGTAGGGCTCACAGTGCTCTTTCCCCGCCACCAAATTGCCTGCTGGTTACGCCGAGTTCTCCGAGGCTCTAGGCATGTGACCAAGAGTTGAAGGCAATAGGATCGTCAAGTCCTGAGTCTCTGTGCCTGTACGATGGGTTCCGATCTTCAGGGAGCAGTCCACACTCGTTCCCACTCCCAAGACTTGTTCAGTATCCATCTGGCTCCTTCCCATCCACAGAGGGCATGTACGGTGTAGTGCACCGGTTTTATTATCGAGGTTTGCTCCTCTAGATCCGTTGTGTTTAGCCTGAGGATTCGCACCCTCAGTTACCAGGACTACCTCGAGGAGGGTGTGGCTCTTCACCACGCACAACGATCTTGGGGTATGAGAGGTTTTGCTAGGCCAAGAGACTAACACCGCAATGGTCGCTCCTTTCATGAACAAGAATTCACTAGGCCTAGGGTGAAGCAAGGGGGGAAACCCACTACCCACAACACCAGCACATCATACCCCCTGTCTGTAAAAGACTTTGCCCCACATGGAGAAGAGAACTGGAAACAGAGGTGAAAATGATGAGGAAAACATGGAAAGAACTTGAGCGGATGGCACAGGACAGGTTGCCTTGAGAATCAAGTGCAGATGAAGGAGAGAGAGAATGTAAATAAGGGGAAAGAAGAAAGACTAATTGGAACAAATGTGAAAGATGAAATGAAAAAGTAAAATTAGTAGAAAGAGTATGCAAGATGAATGATAACAAAAATAATATTAGCATAAGAATTGTAAATGTTTAAAAAAAAAAGTAAAGGATACTGTTACATGCCCATTGAAGCATATTGGGAATATGATGTTAAACCTATATTTTCTTGACCATACGACACACTAGGATTCATGTGGTCAGCATCACGCTGGCCACCTTTAACCTTCCCAGAGTTGCTCTCGTACCAAATTCATGAGGCTGGGTCGACCCTGGAACTATCTGCGGTCTAAAAAATCCCACCTCCACTGGGGATCGAACCATGGACCACCGAGCTCAAAAGCCAGTGCACTAACCACTGCGCTACCACAGCTCTAAATGTTAAAAGGCTGTTAAAAAGTTTAGCAATGGGATTAAAAAAGATATAGATAAGAAGACAGACAGCAAAAACGAGTCAAGCAGCTATAAACAATGGAAGATGAAAGAAAAGCTGGAGGGAAAGTATGAAAATGGACTGAAGGAAGGCTGAAAACAATTATAAAAAATATGGGGGAAAATAGGGCTAGTGGAATAATTATGACGAATCAGAGACAGAAAAAGAAGTTGTGGAATGATTATTACAGTTTAGTACCGTATTAGGAATTTTAATTCCTTTTGTCAAGATGCACATTCGACCTAAACAGAAAGTCCATCAGTTATATGGGCGCATATTCAAATATAAAAGACCTTATGGTCTGAAATAGCTAAAGAAATAGAGGAAGACATGGTTATCAGATGTGGAGATGGAGGGATAAACAAGACATGGCAAGAAAGGATGGTTTGAAAGCATATGCTTCATTGGCAGCTGAAGGGTAATGATGATGATGATTCCACATATACAGGTCCATATCCTTTTATCTGAAATCGCTGGAGACAGCTAATGTTTCAGAAACCGGATTTTTTCGGTTTCCAGATTTCACCCAAATCACATTCACAATGTCGCCCAAAACATGTTTGAAAAAAAAAAAAGTTGGCCAAATCACGTTAAAATAGTAACCAAAATCATATTTAAAAAAAAAAAATTGGCCAAATCACATTGAAAAAGTCACCAAAACCATGTTTTTAAAAAAGTAGCCCAGACTTGTCATATCACGTTAAGAAAGTCGCCCAAATCATGTTTAAAAAGGTAGCCCAAACTCACAAAATCACATTTAAAACACCTAAATCACGTCTAAAAAAGTAGCCCAGAGTTGGCCAAATCATGTTTTAAAAAAGGTAGCCCAAACTCGCCAACTCACATTAAAAAAGTCACCCAAATCATGTTTAAAAAAGTAGCCCAAACTCAGCAAATCACATTTAAAAAGTCACCCAAATCATGTTAAACAAAGTAGCCCAGTCGGCCAAATCACATTTTATAAAATAGCCCAAAGTCACTCATAAAAAAAAAAAAAACCTTTCGATTTTCAGACAATTTTGGTTTTTGGATAAAATGATATGCACCTATTATTCCTTCACACAGATTTTTAAGCCATGGACATTAATAACTTTTTGTCTCCCTTGTGATATGAGTTGCATATTGGTGGGGAAAAGACCTCAAAGAAAACAAACTCCAAATGGAGAAAGAATGGCACTTTTATTTAAATTCCTACAATCAGTATTTATAACAAATACTTCACACAAAATAACAAAAGAAATTTACGATACATTCAATGATTATGACATATCATCAACAAGGTTAAAATCAAATATTTCTTACGTTACATTGTGCTGTACTTATATGTAATAGAGGTACTAGCACTAGGACCTTCAAATTTTGGTCCAGTACTTCAAGGTAACCATTGCTGATCAATAGAATCATTATAAATCTGGTATGTGATAAATGTGCCCTATGCAGTTGCTAGGGGTCTCTGATGAAACGAAAGAAGAATAGGATGACTACACTCCACCGGGCAATTTAGGTGAAGCTGAGTGGAGCTTTCAACTCCATTCTGTAAAATATTCAACCACTACAGCACAAGCTTCCTGCAGAGGAGTATTAATGCAACAGTAACCCACACTCCATAAGAGCAAAAAATGGACATTAATTCATTTGTGTGATTAACATGAAGATTTCTTATGAGAAGCAATTTATAATTTATATTTCATAATCCAGGTAGGATGATTTAAATAATAAAATCAGTTTTTACACACAAGCAAAAATACAACTGTAAATATATATGATTTTTAAAAAAAAAAATACCTTGGTGAAGAGATTTCTCCGTTACTAATTTTAGATTTCAAAATAATGCCTCAAAAATTGTCTGTAAGCAACCATTGAAAAAAATGTATTTACATAAACTATTCCCACTTCACAACTACTGCCAAAACTCTAATGGCTACAACTATCTGGAACTATTAGATTTACATACAAAATATTGTGATGATGAACTGATTAAACTCAAATTAGAACTCAAGGAAAATAAGAACAGCTGAGTAACAAATTCACACGTCTGTTACTGGAGCCCATGTAGGGTGACCATATTGTTTTTTTTTATTTTTAAAGGAAGACATTTTCTGATTTTTTTTAATACTAAAAAAGAGTACAAAATGATGACACATTAATGTCACTAATTGAATACATTTATATCAAGAAAAACTATATAGACATACTTCAAGTTTTCAACAAAGTTAAAAAAAAACAAAATTTTTAATCTTCATGAAATGCATGTTTTAATAATGATTCCATCAAGCATTATTTTTTTCAACATCACTAAATACATTGCACTTTTCACTTGACATTATTTTTCTCAGTAAGTCTGAATTTCCAACTAAATACTCATGGGACTCTGTACATGAAACATTCTTATAATTGTATTGAACTTGTTATATTCCTTTAATACATTCAACAGTGAATCGTTTTCTGTCCTTTGTCCACTGACTTTCCATTAAAGAAAAAACTCTCTCAATATTAGCATTATGTCCTGGAACAGCAAGAAAATATTGAACAATGAGCAGTAGTTCAGTAACTCCACATTTCTTGATTGTTCACAGAATTTGGTCCACTTTTCATGTGCCAGTAATTCAATAAAAGTTTTATCATTCAGATTATAGTATTACTTACTCAATGAACAAGAAGAATAAAAGTAGAATAAGTAATGATGGATACAATGTTGCCACTCTGAATTTTGAAAACAAAAACCTAGATACCGGTGACTTGGGCTATTTTTTTTAACTACTTTGGTTGATTTTTTGGGCCGAGATCTAGGTGGCGTTCTCCAACTAATAAAGGAAAATGACACCTAAATGGGACCAAAAAAAAACCAGATCTAGGTGATTCCACCTGGGAGTGGCAAAGCTGATGGATACCTTCTATCAAATCATATATTAACGGATGTCAACATGGCCAGATTTCACCAAATTTCAATTTGTTCGCATTAAAAAAAAAACTTTTATTTTTTTCTTCTTTTTCTAATTTTGTTAAAAAGCCGGACAAATCGCAATTTTTAAAAAAGCCGGCCAGACGCTAAATTTTTATGTTGAAAGCCGGACAAATCCGGCCAAGTCCAGATGTATGGTCACCCTACCATAAGGGGAGGAAAGAATAGTAACACTATAATCAACCAAGCATCTTTATAAAGTGACTAAGAAAGGTTGGGCAGAGAATCAAATATCCCATCTGTAGAAAATGTAAGCCACAAAAACTTCAGAAAACAATATGGAGAAGTCAAATAAGGAAAATAGAACTTGGCCAGGGAAGAGAGATGTAGATCCTCTGGCAGGGAAGCATAAGACACAACACACAGAAAGCTGAGAATATGGAGATGGATAAGACAGACATGGAGAAAATCTTTTGATTGCATTACTAAGTAGTCAGTGTTCTGAAATCCTCAGGGCAAAAGAAAGAGGCAGATAAAAAAAAAAAATGGAAAATGATGGGGAAAACATGGAAAGACGTAGAGCTGATGGCACGTAACAGGAAGACTTGGCACATGTTTATTGAAGGCCTAATGTTCCCTGGGAGACTGAAGGGTAATGGATAAATAAATGAAGTAACAAATTCATCTGAAAGAAAGACCACTGTAAAGTATTATAGAGCTCCTATCCATCAACTTAATTTTGTTAATATTTGTAACTATGGAAGCTGACAAAGTTGGGACAAATGAAGACCATACCATGAGAGGTCCTCTGGATGTCCAGAATGAGAAGTGTGCATGAAAACTGAGCAACAAAACATCAGTAATCAAACAAAACAAGAAAGTCTAAAAAATGAGCTGACTTAAAACATCCTTCAAGGATGAAAACAGAATAAAACAATAAGAAATGATCAAATATAATTTGCATATAGAAAATAATTTACATAAAACAGGTGAAAAGTGCTAAAGACAGAAATACTACGAAGAAGACAATCTTCTTCTTTTTTTTTTTTTTAAATCTTCCTGTCATTAAAATAATGACACTTTTATGTGGTCTGTATGATGATCTCCTCCTAAAAAAAATTAATTAACTCTTTAAGTCCCAATCGACTTTATAAAGCCTCAGCGGTTAGACGCGCTTGACCCAATCGACTTTAAAAAGCCTTTAGTATATATGCCTCTGTTTGAGACTGTTTCTAATTATAACTACCCACAAACCACCCAAAATGTCATTTCCGACTGCAAATACATTCTATTAAATATCGCACGTGTTTAAGAGTGAACGTGTTTCTGTTTTGAGATATTTATTTTAGATTTGTAAAGCGATTTTTTTAAGCGCATATTTTCTAAAAAAAAATGGCCACACCCACTTCTTCGAATGGTAGGCCCAAAAGATTGTAAATTTTTTTTTACTTAGGATTTAATTATAAAATAGTGTTTATACATAGGCCCCTAGTGTTAATGTAGGCTATTTAGAAAAAGTGATCTTTTGTGATTTCCTATGGATTATGTGTTTTCCTATGGATAATATCTTCAGAAGAGGAGCAGCTCGGCAAGGTAAGAATATATCTATTTCTTTCAAATTTACCTGCTTCTTATTCAGCCTCCATTTTACTTTACATTTTACTAACTAATAAGTTTTATTGATAAATTTAAATTATGCACAAGATGCAGTTACTAACAATTATTCATAAATAAATAATATAATTCCCATCTTTCTGATGTATAAACTGAAATTTCCTCTATTTTACAACAATATGACCTGTTGTTGTAATTTGTGAAATTAATAATCTTCTGAGTGTTTATTGATTAAAAACTGATTGAACTTTGTTAGAATACTTCTGTTTGAGACATTTTTGAAACTTTACACTTGGATATTCTCATGAGGAACAATTGTAGAAGAATTTTAATGAATACTTTTAGTCTAATTTTGCACCGACTTCTTCTTTTGTCCTCCATTTTACCTTGAATAACTAATCATTTTTCAATGAAAGCTTTTATACTTGTAGCACAAGAGTAAAGTACATCCAATTACCTTCAGTTTCATATACAACAACAAAGTTATTTATACATTTGAACATTTAAAAAAAATGATTTCCAAACAACAACAATAAAAACACACAGGGTTGACATTTTCCTCTATTTTACAACAATATGACCTGTTGTTGTAATTTGTGAAATTAACAATCTTCTGAGTGTTTATTGATTAAAAACTGATTGAACTTTGTTAGAATACTTCTGTTTGAGACATTTTTGAAACTTTACACTTGGATATTCTCATGAGGAACAATTGTAGAAGAATTTTAATGAATACTTTTAGTCTAATTTTGCACCGGCTTCTTCTTTTGTCCTCCATTTTACCTTGAATAACTAATCATTTTTCAATGAAAGCTTTTATACTTGTAGCACAAGAGTAAAGTACATCCAATTACCTTCAGTTTCATATACAACAACAAAGTTATTTATACATTTGAACATTTTAAAAAAATGATTTCCAAACAACAACAATAAAAACACACAGGGTTGACATTTTCCTCTATTTTACAACAATATGACCTGTTGTTGTAATTTGTGAAATTAACAATCTTCTGAGTGTTTATTGATTAAAAACTGATTGAACTTTGTTAGAATACTTCTGTTTGAGACATTTTTGAAACTTTACACTTGGATATTCTCATGAGGAACAATTGTAGAAGAATTTTAATGAATACTTTTAGTCTAATTTTGCACCGGCTTCTTCTTTTGTCCTCCATTTTACCTTGAATAACTAATCATTTTTCAATGAAAGCTTTTATACTTGTAGCACAAGAGTAAAGTACATCCAATTACCTTCAGTTTCATATACAACAACAAAGTTATTTATACATTTGAACATTTAAAAAAAAATGATTTCCAAACAACAACAATAAAAACACACAGGGTTGACATTTTCCTCTATTTTACAACAATATGACCTGTTGTTGTAATTTGTGAAATTAACAATCTTCTGAGTGTTTATTGATTAAAAACTGATTGAACTTTGTTAGAATACTTCTGTTTGAGACATTTTTGAAACTTTACACTTGGATATTCTCATGAGGAACAATTGTAGAAGAATTTTAATGAATACTTTTAGTCTAATTTTGCACCGGCTTCTTCTTTTGTCCTCCATTTTACCTTGAATAACTAATCATTTTTCAATGAAAGCTTTTATACTTGTAGCACAAGAGTAAAGTACATCCAATTACCTTCAGTTTCATATACAACAACAAAGTTATTTATACATTTGAACATTTTAAAAAATGATTTCCAAACAACAACAATAAAAACACACACAGGGTTGACATTTTCCTCTATTTTACAACAATATGACCTGTTGTTGTAATTTGTGAAATTAACAATCTTCTGAGTGTTTATTGATTAAAAAACTGATTGAACTTTGTTAGAATACTTCTGTTTGAGACACTTTTGAAACTTTACACTTGGATATTCTCATGAGGAACAATTGTAGAAGAATTTTAATGAATACTTTTTCTCTAATTTTGCACCGGCTTCTTCTTTTGTCCTCCATTTTACCTTGAATAACTAATCATTTTTCAATAAAAGCTTTTATACTTGTAGCACAAGAGTAAAGTACATCCAATTACCTTCAGTTTCATATACAACAACAAAGTTATTTATACATGTGAACATTTTAAAAAAATGATTTCCAAACAACAATAAAAACACACAGGGTTGACATTTTCCTCTATTTTACAACAATATGACCTGTTGTTGTAATTTGTGAAATTAACAATCTTCTGAGTGTTTATTGATTAAAAAACTGATTGAACTTTGTTAGAATACTTCTGTTTGAGACATTTTTGAAACTTTACACTTGGATATTCTCATGAGGAACAATTGTAGAAGAATTTTAATGAATACTTTTAGTCTAATTTTGCACCGGCTTCTTCTTTTGTCCTCCATTTTACCTTGAATAACTAATCATTTTTCAATGAAAGCTTTTATACTTGTAGCACAAGAGTAAAGTACATCCAATTACCTTCAGTTTCATATACAACAACAAAGTTATTTATACATTTGAACATTTTAAAAAAATGATTTCCAAACAACAACAATAAAAACACACAGGGTTGACATTTTCCTCTATTTTACAACAATATGACCTGTTGTTGTAATTTGTGAAATTAACAATCTTCTGAGTGTTTATTGATTAAAAACTGATTGAACTTTGTTAGAATACTTCTGTTTGAGACACTTTTGAAACTTTACACTTGGATATTCTCATGAGGAACAATTGTAGAAGAATTTTAATGAATACTTTTTCTCTAATTTTGCACCGGCTTCTTCTTTTGTCCTCCATTTTACCTTGAATAACTAATCATTTTTCAATAAAAGCTTTTATACTTGTAGCACAAGAGTAAAGTACATCCAATTACCTTCAGTTTCATATACAACAACAAAGTTATTTATACATTTGAACATTTTAAAAAAATGATTTCCAAACAACCATAAAAACACACAGGGTTGACATTTTCCTCTATTTTACAACAATATGACCTGTTGTTGTAATTTGTGAAATTAACAATCTTCTGAGTGTTTATTGATTAAAAACTGATTGAACTTTGTTAGAATACTTCTGTTTGAGACACTTTTGAAACTTTACACTTGGATATTCTCATGAGGAACAATTGTAGAAGAATTTTAATGAATACTTTTAGTCTAATTTTGCACTGGCTTCTTCTTTTGTCCTCCATTTTACCTTGAATAACTAATCATTTTTCAATGAAAGCTTTTATACTTGTAGCACAAGAGTAAAGTACATCCAATTACCTTCAGTTTCATATACAACAACAAAGTTATTTATGCAAATGAACATTTTAAAAAAATATTTCCAAACAACAACAATAAAAATGCACTGGGGTGGCCATTTTTGCTTGGGCCAAACCCACTTTTTTGCTTGGGACTGAAAGAGTTAAAAACTCCCTTAAGCTGTCTTTTTATTTATCTTTAAAGTGTTCTATTTTCTGGTGGGTTTAACATGTCAGTTACACACTGGCCAGTTTTCTCATCCTGTCCTGACCATATTATGCAATTCTAAACAAGACTTAGTTCCAGCATTTTCTCTTACAGTAGGTACCACAAACTACCGCTTCGCCGCGGTCGAAAAATTCTGTGACGCGCAAGCGAGGCCCAGTTTGGGCCCTTTTCAACTTCGCTCTTCCTAGTAATTAATTTGCCTTTTCTAAATAAAAATTATATCTTCTGGTTCCTTGATCTTTCTTCTTTCATAATATGTCAATTGTAACTTTCTGCGTGTCATTGAAATTGAGTGAGACAAGAAAATAAAACACCATTAAAACCGCTCTTGCCGTGCGCTGGCTGACTGGCGCTCAAGAGAGCGAAATTCCCTGAAAGGACCCCACCTCATTCAAAGCGTCGGCGCTAGGTCCTCAAAAATGCTACACTCATACGGTTTTCACCAATGAGAAGAGCGGAAACTGAGGTTTACACATATGTAACACAAGTCGCAGATTTCTTATAGGAAGATATAGTAAATTCGAAGTGAATGAGAATGTTTGGATTTTAATACGCACCTGGAAGGTCTACCTACACCTGTATTACACCAAACAAACGAGCAACCATTCTGCTAAAATCTTATCATAGTTTTAAACATAACAGTTATTTGAGGAAAGAGCGAACGACGTTAAAGTAGAACACCTCCGACCTTTCTCAGCATGGAAACGCAATGGCGGCTGTTCCAATTGACAATCCCGATAACGATGGGCCGGCTGTATGGGACACAGCACGAAATGACGCAGGCGCTGAATTGAAAGTTTCACCAATGGAAGTCGACCTAATATGTGTTCTGAGTAAGTTTTGAACTTTGTTTTATTTCTATTCATTTCAGACCTATTTTGTTTATTTGCAATATAGAAATGGCAAGCGACGGAGGGGGGATGTATTAGTAGAAGAACAGCCAAATGTGACTGCTCAATTCACACATTTAGACAGAAAGTTTTACATTTTTTTAAAGCAATTGGGCGGGGAGGTATTGTTATTAATATACCTATTGGGTTGTTTTATCAGACCATCACCATTTTCTAAACATTCGGTATCACATTTAAGAATCTAAAAGCGTGTGAAGTTGCTGACCTCATTTCGATAAATCGTTCTTATTCTAGTTATGGATGTCAAAGGTCATGTTTAGAATTAAGCCTGCTAGTGCAATACATTTGTAAACGTAAATAAAATTGCCTCTCTCGCTTAATTAACTTTTTTTCTCTCAATATATTTCAGGGGGCGATCATTATGATGCATTGCGAGCATATTTTTCAGTGATGGGAAGAGGCAGACGTCCGGCTCTGCCATCAATTTCTACTGTGACAGACTATTGAAGGACTCGGGGAAAATGCAACATGGGAGCTAGTACGTCTTGTTGTGTAAAGTTTATATATCATATTGTTTCCTCTCGTCATTCTCTGATGTTAAAAATCAGTAGTCTCCTATGTATTTGAAGCTTTCCTAGAAGCCTCTACAGGTTTTGAGTTGATTTTACAATTACAAACATAAAAGACAGAAATGACATAATCCATGTAAAAGAGAGACTTTCAATCTACTGTATAATTAATATAATGATTTAAATGGTAAATGCAGTAAAACTAATGCCGCAATAAATACTTAATGATTAACAAAGGGAAGGAAGAAAATGATTTGGCCAACATTTCTTGTATTAACTGATTTCGTACGAAAGATCTTTTAAAAGACGCAATGGCCGACCGCTGTGTCCGCAAGATCTTTTAAAAGACTCTGATTTATTTCGTTGTTTCTTTCTATTCTGATATTTTATACTGCCCGGAATTTATCTCGAACAGAAGTAAACACAAAACTGGGCAAATTTTGACAAGCTTCAATGTCTTTTATTTGCGTTTGAAGGGATTTTTTCACATTTATCTTCATCTTTAATCGTGTTTTGTCGTATCGCCATAATGGCCGAAAACACACAGGATATGTTACTAATATGTGAACAAACTGTGTGATCAACCATAACTTTCTTACTTTTTCTGTGTTTCTAAATGGATTAACTGCACAAAGAGAGCAGTGAAACTGTATTGTGATAACAATTTATGTTACAAGGAAGGTTGTTGAAGTAACAAGAAGAGACATGGTCCGCAACCAGATGATACGTCAAGGCCTAAATTCCCACCCCCTGCAGACCCAAGTAGAACAGTCCCAACTAAGATGGTTTGGCCATGTCTGCAGAATTGGAGAAGATCGGCTCCCACGACAAGCATGGGAAACAGGGATCCAGACCCCCAGGATGACCCAGAGTCCGCTGGGAGGACAACATTAGACAATCTTTGAAAGACCTAGAATGGAACCAGGCCAGGAGGAAGACAGCCGACAGGATAGTCTGGCGCTCTCTCTTCCAAACTTCTACACCTCACGGTAGAAGGGGAATGACTAAGTATTAAAATAACAATTTTTCTGAAAGTGTCAGAAAACAAACAACTTTACAGATATTGTTAGAAAATGCACTATTTGCATAAAAGAAAAACTAATCCTGAAATGCTTATCTTAAAATATGCATATAATTCACTAAAAAACCTATCATGAGTACCCAACGGAAATACTATAAATGGGCAGTGAAATGAATAGTCAAACAAACAATCATAAATATGCATTTGCACAACAAAGTTAAACTTTTCATGTCTGCCTAATTATGTACGTTAACTAAAATTTAGGTGCTGTATACTGTAATTTTCATAAAATAGAATGTGAAACAGAATCATATAAGCTAATGCAGGCTTCCATAACATTAAGAAAATATACTACCAAGCAACTCTAACAACTGAAGTTATGAACATGTTCTTATCAAGTTATATAGAGCCAATGCTCTTGTATGGATGTGAATGTGGACAACATATAAACAAATATAAAAATTCAGTCAGTGACAGGAATGTAGTTCCTGATGGGAATGCACACTATGGACAGCTAATAAATCAAATAAGGAACACAATATTAGAAGATTGCTAAGAAAAGTAAAAAGAAAATGGGCAAAAATTCATTGGCAACATAAAAATAAAAAAGTGGGTCTGGAAATCCTGGTGACAATGAGAAAGGCTGAGTGCAAAAGCTGCAGATGAAGTCGGCGATGGAAGTTATGAGATTGCATGGCAAGATAGCTGAGAAATAAGTGAGAATTAGAAATGTTGGATGATGATTTGGCCATGTCTGCAGAATGGGAGAAGATTGGCTGTCACTACAATTATGGGAAACTAAGAGCCAGGGATCCAGACCTCCAGGATGACACAGAGTTTGTTGGGAGGACAACATTAGACAATCTCTGAAGGCCCGAGGACTAGAATGGAACCAAGCCAGGAGGAAGACAGCCGATAGGATAGTATGGCACTCTCTCTTCCAAACCTCTACACCCCAGGGTAGAAGAGGAATGACTAAGTAAGCAGAAATGTTGGAATGCTCAAAAGAAAGAAGGTTATGGAAGGGAACTGATTGTCAGTTCTGCTAGGCATGATACATAATAGTTAAACAAGATACTCCAAAACTATTATTATTATTCTTAATCTAAAATATTTAGAATATTATAAGTTACAGCGAGAGTAAAGAAGTGACAGAGATAGATAAGAAGTGAAAGGGGGAAAGTACCCTAACCAATTAGACAATTTGAAGCTCAGTTGAGAAAACGTTAGTTTAAAAAAATAATAAATTTAAGAAACATTATAATTTCTTAGCGTTAGAAAGCTTCAAAATTAGAACATGTACAATTTACAAACCAATCCCTTTGATTGAAAATGACAAAAGTACATGTTCAAATAGAATAAGACATCTTTATAATACAAAAGAAATTATTTAAAGCTAATCTGCAATGATAACAACATAAGTCTAAACCAGCACATCTTGAAGAACAAGGTATATTTTGGAATGGACTTAGCAAATAAGTTTATGATTTTAAAACTTAATGGACTTAGCAAATACGTTTATGACTTAAAAGCTTTCATCTATTTGACATGGCCAGTTTCAGAAAACAAACTACACTGATGTCTGCTTACATCACTAACATAAAAAATGTTAATCAAAGTGAAAACCCAACCAGCTAACGGTCAATACAGGATGACAAGATCATATTTTTCAGTTACTTGCTACAGAATCCAACAGTATAAAATATTGCCCATAATACTGCAGTGCTGCAGATGTTTCAAGCAAGTAAAGCCCACTTTATTCACTCAATACCCTTCAGCTCCCCAAGGAGCATAGGCCTTAAACAAATTCATGTCAAGCCTTACTGTCCTGTGCCATCTGTTCAGTCTTACCATGTCTGCTTTACTCCTTTTATGTCTGGTTCCAGTTACCTTCACTACATTCCTTTCAATCTTCTTCTAGCTCTCCCAGCCCGGGGACCCAAGAACAAGGACTGCCCTGTCAATACACTACCTCAATGTGTGTCCAAAGACAGCATCTGCCCCTCACAATCTGCCTCACTAGAACCTGATCTTTTCATATAATTTTTCAATCCTTCTATTCTAAGCAAGCACCCACTTTTGAAAGTCCGTTGCTTCTTGATTGTTGGTTATGCTGTTCTCTATATCTCAGAGCCACCCAACTGGCTTGCTTTGACATTTCAGCTGAAGACTCTTATGTTTGTCTTGGACTTTGATTTCCATGTATTTCCCAGAGCAACAAAAGCTCCTCCTACCTTTTGCATTCCCATTATGATATCAATTTCTGTTTTTCCAACTTTGTCTCTATTGTTGTTAGTATATATGTCTACGCTCAAACCCTGCAATGGTCTCTTCAAAAGAGCAACCCTGCTATCATATGCTGCATTTCTTTTTATAAACTTTGGCTTTTTCTCTGGGTGTTTTCACATTCCATTTTCAGGCCACCGTATACTTATTATCTAACCTTGCTACATCCTGTAGTCCCTATCGTCTTTTAGCTAACCGGACTCAGTTTAACTCATCTGTGAGTCCTGCCCATTGATTACTGAACCAGAATGGAAAAGCCTTGATAGAGGATTGATTCCTAAGCTGGAAACAGGGGATGGGCTCTGATCTCCCACACCAGAATCTGGACTTAGCTGCAGACCCATTCTTTGCTCTATGATGCATGCAGTCAGCTGTGACTCATCCATGATTTCCAGCTCTATATCCCTATAGGGACTTGAGGAACCTCCCATGAGCAAAGTTAATACATTGGAATCAGCACTATAACTGGTCTGCTCAATGTGAGAAGGAAAGCTCTCTTGCTGAAAACCATTCTGAATAAAATGCGACGGTGGACTTGTACCCTGATCCATATCTGGCATCCGCATAAGAGGTCTTACTTCAGACCTAGAGGAGATGGTAGATTTCTTCCCATTAGTACTGAAACCATTTCCTTTATTGCTTCCTCGCCTTCTGGGTTGCTTCTTAGATTCCCTAGCTTCACTTAACACTGTGGGTAAGTGAGAGGGAGACATTCTCATACTGCCTTGGGAAGACTCAGAGCGATTGGATAAAACACTGGCAGGATTTAAATCCTGAAAGGGCAAATTAATTTCTGAAACTTGGCTTGTGTTAATCAAGACATTATTATAAATAACATTATATTCAGGACTGCTGGCAGATTCATTGGAATAGTTGTTATTAGTTCTGCTGTTTTGATATTGTGCACTATAAAGATAAGGGCTGACTCTGCTATGATCTGAACTTGCCACACTAAAGACTGCATTCTCCATGCCACTTGGTACATATTCTGGTGAAGTATGACCACTCTGACTGTGCAGTGAAGAGCTGCCAGAAACAGCCTTAGAGATCTGTGAAACATCTACCACAACATTTCCAAAAGCAGTTGGATGACTCCACTCTGAGGACATCATGCCATTTGTCTTTTGTCCATTTCCACTGATCGTTTTTTCATCATGCATACCTTGAAAGTAAATAAATAAAAAAATAACATTGAGTGGAAGTATACTGAGAATCCAGGCAATACTAGGGTAGATATTAATAACAAGTTTCTAAATCATATCTAAAGCACTGGATACACGACTTATGATCTACTGAAATTCACATTAATTATTATATTTATTGAAAATCTGGAGCCAAGAAATGCAAAGATCACAGCACACATACATTCATAATCCACAAGACTAAATTTCTATTAGGAATTATCATGAGAAATAATACAAAACTAGAATCACTGATAAACAGTGTGGGTTTGTCAAGAGCACAGGCACAAACAATGAAATAAGAATTATCAATAAAAAATGAATCCTATTCATGCCACATGCTATGGTTTACCCATAATCTGTACAAGGTGTTTGCGTTTTCAGATGTGTACACCCTGTACATAATTTCTGTACAGGTTTTCTAACCCATTCTCCTTATTACTGTGTCTCAGAATTCTTTTATAAGGTCCTATTGAACACAGGATTTCTTGGTCTGTTAGTGATAATTAAACACAGAAATAGACTAAATGATGACACCATCACATTATTTTTACAGTGTAAAATAAACTCAGACATTTATTGTTTGGGTTTTAAAATAAGTGAAGACCTGCTTTAAAAGGCAAAGTTTCCATGCCTCATTTATAATGCAGCCATCTGTAATTGACAATATTTTTACACGAATTAACTCTTTTGTTACGTTTTTTCCAGTCTTTGTACAGGTTTTGCGGGTCTTTTTACAGGGTTTTGGTTTTTTTGTACAGGTTTTTTATTTCTGAGGTGTGGCATGTATGGAATAGTGTCATAATATACATGACGTGTACACACGTGTGGGTGAAGAATGGAGTATACAAGCTTGAAGTGTAATATGTACGTTCACTGTCTGAAGCACGTAGCGTGAATGAAGAGTTTTCAAAAGCATACAAGTGTGAATCGATGGTTGTGTGCATCTGTGAGAAGCATGCAGAGTGAAAGCAGTTAGCATACTTGGTAGAGAGAATACTGAGATGTGATAGGGGGTTCTGTGGCCATCCGCTGTCGGAGACACTTGGTGTCTTGTAGATCAGTGAATAGTGTCTGTGACTTTTGATTATTATACTTTGGATTTGATGCGATGATGTCCAGCATAATATGTGTCAACAAGGATTTAATACTTTATTGTTTACCAAAGTGTTGTGCCCTTTCCTGCGCTAATCCGTGGATGGATTAGAAGGCGCATCATTTTCCCACGTCAGGAGGAGGTCTATGGTAAGACCATTATATATTATTGTGTGGATGCACGTTGTTTGCTTTCCTGTTCCAAGAGGAGATCTATGTTATAAAACCCTGGCTGTTCCAGTGTTTGGAAGCCTAACAGAAGCTTTGTAGCCTGGATACTTAAAGCACGTCATCATTTTCCTGCGCTAAGAAGTTCTGGATGAACTTTGACGCCTGGTAATCAGACCAGAGAGGTATGTGTACGAGGAGTGCATGCCATACTTACTAGCATGCAGTGGCTGCCAGTACGTTAGAATGACTGTACCACATATCTTACTGACGTAAGCATTTTCGTACTATTGTTACCGATGTCCAGGACTATATTGGTGAGTTTATATGTGTGGAACTGTGACCCTGACTTTTGTCAAGTTACTTATTTTTGTGTACATACTGTCTTGAGTGAGGCTGCCCATCCAATTTACATACCAAATCTCAGACAGTTAAGATGTATCATGAAATCTATCCTGTGACAAATAGCAAGGAACCTACAAGCATAAGCAAATCTTTGCAAGTCTTTAAAACTTGTGTAATGCATGCAGCAATGTGAAACCGAATGAAATACTTCTTTTTTTTTAAATCCAGAAAGCCGAAAATATTCTTCTTTTCTTCTTCTTTGTACCGTACACTCTCAGACGTCAACTTGAATACGTTCATATCCCTGGAGATGGCCACATGTGCTTTCTCTGTTCCTCATATGTTGGGCATCTTTGAAGCAGATATTCAGCAGTCACTCTCATCGGTAGTTCCTATCTTTAGCTTGTTGAATAAGTGGTATCTCAATCTGTTGTAGCCCGTGCAGAATCTGAAGGTTATCACTTGTTCTCTTCTGTTGAGCTGGTAATATGCATCATTGTTTGTGTGGCCTGGATGTTCTGCTTCCCATTTATTCCCGTGTCTGCTTCTGATAAAACTCTTGACCTCTTCAAAAGTTATATTTGTATCAGGCTGAGGTAGCTTTCCACCTTCCTTTGCCAGTCTGTCAGCTTCTTCATTGCCTGAGATGTTACAAAATGAGATGGGATCCACTGTACTACAACTCATTTGAATTGTTGGCTCAGTTTGTGGAGTACTATTCTTTGGTCAATCTGCATTGTTCTGGCTCTTTAGTGTTAAAATTACTGACAGCACATCCAGTGGAGTACTACTCTTTGATCAATCTGCATTGTTCTGGCTCTTTAGTGTTAAAATTACTGACAGCACATCCAGTGGAGTACTACTCTTTGGTCAATCTGCATTGTTCTGGCTCTTTAGTGTTAAAATTACTGACAGCACATCCAGTGGAGTACTACTCTTTGGTCAATCTGCATTGTTCTGGCTCTTTAGTGTTAAAATTACTGACAGCACATCCAGTGGAGTACTACTCTTTGGTCAATCTGCATTGTTCTGGCTCTTTAGTGTTAAAATTACTGACAGCACATCCAGTGGAGTACTACTCTTTGGTCAATCTGCATTGTTCTGGCTCTTTAGTGTTAAAATTACTGACAGCACATCCAGTGGAGTACTACTCTTTGGTCAATCTGCATTGTTCTGGCTCTTTAGTGTTAAAATTACTGACAGCACATCCAGTGGAGTACTACTCTTTGGTCAATCTGCATTGTTCTGGCTCTTTAGTGTTAAAATTACTGACAGCACATCCAGTGGAGTACTACTCTTTGGTCAATCTGCATTGTTCTGGCTCTTTAGTGTTAAAATTACTGACAGCACATCCAGTGGAGTACTACTATTTGGTCAATCTGCATTGTTCTGGCTCTTCAGTGTTGCAATTACTGACAGTACATCCGTAAAGAAAGCAACTTGTCTCTCAGTGCTTTCCTGTCATTAGGACCTATGCTGCAGTTTTCAAGGCCTCTGCCTCTGAAGTTGCTTGAGAATTTTCCTGTTGCCACTGACAGCCTTTTTTGTGTACCAGTGCATAAGTTCAGCAACACTCCTCCACCTCCATCTTCTATTACATTTGTTGCTGATCCATCTGTGTAGACAATGGGTCCAAGTGTTGCTTGGGTAATGTTTCTGTGGTAATGGCTCTTCTCTCTGTTGCAGCCTGGCTCTTCTTTCTCTCAATACCAGGAATATTTTCTATCATTGGGAAGCGCTGTTGTTTCCAAGCTGGGAGCTTGTGTGCAGTACAGATGGGTTTAGCTGTTGATATCACATTTATGGGATGTGCTCTCATCTTTGTTTTGGCTGATTCTACAGAGTTGCTTCGCTTGAGTCTTCACCTTCCAAGACCATTTATTCTATGGTACATTGGGTGGTCTGGTGGTCTCCTGAATTTCTTGGCTTGTTTCTGGGCCCTGCTATCTCTTCTATCCTCCATTGGTTGAAGGTATGTAATCTTTTTGAGCTCTCTAATAGGTGTTTTCATGCCACCAGTTATGATTCTCACTGCTTGATTTTGGAGTCTATTAATTTTATCGAAGTTTTGACTTAGCTGTTGTTGCCCATGGTGCAATGCCATATTATACGACTGGTCTCACTCCCCCTGTGTATAGCTTCTTTAGCACACTCTTATCTGCTCCTCAAGCTGTTTCAGCAAATTTTTTCGTGATTGCCATTCTTTGCCTTGCCCTTATCCGGTTTCTTTCGATCTGGTCAAACAATGATCAAAGGTAATGCCTAGGTAGTTCAGATTTTCATCCTGGCATAAGTTCTTCCCATTTGCACTAGTTTGGAGCTGTGTGGTTTATTTGAGACGGAGAACACTGTGTATGTTGTTTTCCCTTCATTAGCCATGCTCTAGCCCACTCCTCCAGTGATGTTAGGGCTTGCTGCATCCAAATGCTTGCCGTAGTGATATACTATTTAGAGATCCATAGGGCTAAGTCATCTGCAAATGAGGTATTGTGTGTTCTTCTTGGAATACTATCTGTTATGCAGAAACTATTGACATGTAAGCCAAGGAATAATAACGAATACATACCAGTAACAAGCAGCAGGTATGAACACTGATAACTAAATATGACACATCTACATTTTCAGCTGGGAATAAAACTGTTCTATCATCTGAATTATTCTCTTTATGTACTGACAACACAGAGCCATAGTTTTACACAAGAATGTTAAGAACACCATAAACAGCTACAAAAGAGTAATGTGGATGTCTTGAAAGAAGCCAGTATACAAAGGAAGCTTATTACTAACATTTGAAGGAAGCTGGAATATACTGTGACAACAGAAAAGACTGAAAAAAACCCCAGAGGATAACAATGAGAGAAGAAGCGGAAAAGTTTGACATCATGGGAAGGAAAGAAGTCAAATCCAGAACTCATAAACAGTAGTGAAGACAGAACGTTGTGGAGAGAATGGATCACCTATTCCACCAGGTATGGAAATTGAAGAAGACGTTTGAAACCAAAAGTTGTGCTTAATATTTGAAACAAATAAAATGCATATCTATTTTCAAGGCAATCAAGCAAGACATTCCATCAGAGGGTATCTTCACAGTGGGATGTACTCTGATAATGCTGTCAACTCAATGGAAGTTGTATTTAATAATAAAGGAGAACAATTCCCTGTGTAGTTCCAAGGAGTTTCTGAAGAGACAAAGATAGGACTATTGCTCCCTTAACTGCTCACATGATGCAGTAAAAAAAAATATGCACACCATCATTGTGGGCAGACACTAAAACTGGGTTGGCCATGTCCTCAGAAGAGACCCCAACACATTCACAAGAACTGCTATGCTATGGACCCCAGAAGGAGGGTGAAAGAGAAGCAGACCAAAGACAACCAGTGTTATTTGAAATTAATTTGTATTTTTTACATGAGTAAATAGCATCTTTCTTTTAAGTAATTTTTACTTTTTTTAACAAACATATGTAATTTTAGTGTTTTATCAATTTCTTTTACCTTTTTTAAAAGCAGAGGTTAAAACATTTTACATATATTCTATTTTATTTTTACAAAAAAAAGTAGTTCATAATATTTAGTAAATTTAAGTTTACATCTGTAAAAAATTCTGATTTATACATGAATAAAAAAAATATTTCTTCTTATGAATTTAAACTTATTTTTTCACTCTGGCGTCTGTGGCCTAATGGATATGAACGCAGTTTCATAATCCAGATATACCAGGTTCGAAACCCGCTGCAGGCGGTTTGGTAGCAGATCGCTTTGTGTGGATTTTTAACAATGGTATAAGCGCCATACCGTTCAGAAAGCAATGGCAAACTACTGAATGAAAAAATTGCCTAGAAAAATCACAAACAGCCAATAAAAGCTGGGGTTGATTGCCACGTCCTGTAAAGGATAAGCAACTAACTTTTTTCACTCTACATCTTATTCAGATAAAACAAAGTGATAATTATTTAGAATTATGAAATTCCACAAACACTGGGTACAAATGAACAAGCAGGCATAGCACAAAGGTAAAGTATAACCTTACTGAAAGCACACATAGTGAAATCAAAACCTTGACAAGAAGTATTCTTCAAAAACACATCATTAGAATACTGGACATGAACAAGCATGAAAAACTGGCATGACTTAAAGCAGATTCCAACTCAAATTTAAAAGCAAATCCAAGAATGAATAGGAAGAAGTAACACTGTTAACTGTTTTCATCATCAACCAATGAGCACATGCCTTCCTGTCACGTGCCATCAGGTCAAGGTCTTTCCATGTCTTCTTCATGTCTGTCTCCAGTTCTCTTCTCCTTGTGTTCCTTGGTCTTTCTCTACCTCTCTTACCCTGAGAATCCAGAACAAGGACTGCCTGGTAATGCTATCAACATGCTATCCATCTCCAGCATCTTCTTCTCATCTCCCGTTCCACTGGCACTTGTCTGGTTCTTGTCATCAGTTCCACATTAGTGATCTTGTCATCAGTTCCACATTAGTGATCTTGTCATCGGTTCCACATTAGTGATCTTGTCATCAGTTTCACATTAGTGATCTTGTCATCAGTTTCACATTAGTGATCTTGTCATCAGTTCCACATTAGTGATCTTGTCATCAGTTTCACATTAGTGATCTTGTCATCAGTTTCACATTAGTGATCTTGTCATCAGTTCCACATTAGTGATCTTGTCATCAGTTTCACATTAGTGATCTTGTCATCAGTTTCACATTAGTGATCTTGTCATACCATTTCACTATTTCTATTCTACACATGCACCCATTTGTGAAAGTCTGTAGCTTTTTTGGTGGTTGTTTTTGTTGTTCTCTGTTTTAGTTGTATTTTTTTTTGCTCATGGGAGGGGAAGTTTTTGTGTGTATGACAAGATGGTGGGGAGGCAAGATAAATGAAAACTTAATGCTGCGGTGCAAGGCTAGAAGCTGGGGAATTGCGGGGAGAAAAAAGAAGAAAATATCTTACTGCAGTTAAACATTATTTAATAAATATTTTTTTTTAATGTTGTAGTTAATAAAAGTATGCCTTAAGAGGTGATTAATATGAGACTGTGCATGGAGACCAGCAACATCATCATACAAAAACAAATTCTACACAAACAACTGCTGCAAGAGCCCAAGAATATTTTGGTGCAGGCAAAAACCTGTACAGAAAGTATGTACGGCCATGCAGATCTGAAAATGAGAAAAATCTGTACAGAATATGGGTAACCCGCACTACTTGACATTTATGCTTTTCATAAAAGAAGATTTTTGAGTTACAAAGTTTGTAGTAGCTATACAGCAGAATGTTAGGGAGGAATGTAAATATAATTCTGGGTAAAAGCTAATGAATTAATCTTTTATGTTTCAAATATATCAACAACTTACATTATATATTTAAGATTACTGGACTAATAGCCTAATTTTCTAATCATGAGCAAACATTCTAGGTAAAATCTAATGAACTCAACGTTTATGGCTAAACCATATACAGAACTGCATTTTGTATTTAAGAATATGTGATATTTGGCCTAATTTTTTTAATTATATGCAAAAATGTTGCAGATAATCTAATGAATTTAACCGTTATTTAAATTACATCCAGGACTACGTAATATATTTAAGATCACAGGGCATATGGTAATTATGGGCAACAATTCTGGGTATATTCTAATGATTTAAACTTTTTTGTTTACATTACATTCAGAACCACATATATATAGATTTAAGATTATGGGACATATGGCCTGATTTTCTAATTATGGGCAAAGTCTAACTTATATAGTTATGGACAAACATGAACAGGATGACTTGGTATATAATAGCTGAAGACTATTCTTCACCAGGGATGAAGGATGGTGATGATAATACAATATAGAAGTCTGTGACCTAAACTGTGTGCCTGTTTGGACAGTAATCCAGCACCTTTGATCATCCAGATTACTTAGAAATATGGGCTATTGAGCCCAAACAAAGATTTAATATATTACATTTCAGTGTATTTTTATCAATCAATACCTTTTAGCTCCCCAAGGAGTATAGACCTTCAACAAACACATACAAAGTCCTCCTGTCACATGCCATCAGCTCAAGTTTTTTTCCATGTTTTCCTCATCATTTTCACTTCTTTATCTAGTTCTCTTCTCCATTTTTTTTTTGTCTACCTCTGCCTCTCTCTTCCTGGGGATTCCAGAATAAGGACTGCCTTGTAATGCTATCAACAGGTTTCCTCCATGTCTGTCCTATCCACCACCAGTGTCTTCTTCTCATCTCTTGTTCCACTGGCACTTGTCTGGTTCTTGTCATCTCTTGTTCCACTGGCACTTGTCTGGTTCTTGTCATCTCTTGTTCCACTGGCACTTGTCTGGTTCTTGTCATCTCTTGTTCCACTGGCACTTGTCTGGTTCTTGTCATCTCTTGTTCCACTGGCACTTGTCTGGTTCTTCTCATCTCTTGTTCCACATTTGTGACTTTGTCATAAGTTCTATTTATGCCTTCTTTATCATTTTGAAGTCTGTCTCCACAATTCCTTTCTCCGTGTATTTTCCATAAAATCTAGAACAAGGGCTGTCTTGTAATGCTATCAGCTGGGGGTTTTTTTCAATGTGTTCCCATCCAACGCCCACATCTTGTGATCTTCTCGCCCACTGGTATTTTTCTGGTTCTGTCCATCAGATTAACATTGGTGTTCTTTCATTCATAACCCTCCACTCCCAAAGGAGCATAGGCCTTCAACAAACACATGCCAAGTCCTCCTGTCACGTGCCATCATCTCAAGTTCTTTCCACGTTTTCCTCATCATTTTCACCTCTGTTTCCAGCTCTCTTCTCCATGTGCTTCTTGGTCTACCTCTGCCTCTCTTGCCCTGGGGGTTCCAGAACAAGGACTGCCTTGTAATGCTATCAACAGGTCTCCTCAGTGTGTGTCCAATCCATCGCCATCTTCTCATCTCTTGTTCCACTGGCACTTGTCTAGTTCTTGTCCTCAGTTCCACGTTGGTAACCTTGTCATACCATTTTAATCCTTCTATTTTACGCAAGCACCCATTTATGAAAGTCTGTAGCTTTTTGGTTGTTGTCTTTGTTGTTCTCCATGTCTCAGAGCCATACAATAGGACTGACTTCACATTTGAGTTTGGTGTTCTTGCAATTCCATATTAATCTTCCATTCGACACAAGCACCCATTTATGAAAGTCTGTATCTTTCTGGTTATAATTTTTTGGTTGTTCTCAAAGTTTCAGTCATAGGGTATTACTGCCATGACATTTGAGTTGAAAATTCATTTTAATTTTTTTAACATTATTTCTACATATCTCACCCTTTCATCCATGAAGGCTTTCATACATGCCAACTGGAACGGGTTAACCATATTATCTACAGGTTTTTTATTTGTTTTCATATTTGTAGAGTTGTACATACTTTCTGTACAGGTTTTTGCCAAATTATATATATAGTTTTTATATTATATCTTACTTGAAGAATTGTACCAAATGTGCTCAATACAAATAAGGAAAAAGCAGTAAACAACAACTTATGCGGAACCATGGGGAAAAAATAAGCTCTTTGTTTTCCCACAGTTGAATGGTTTTAAAAAAAATTATATGTACTGGTGTAAGATTTTTTTGTACGGGTTTTTCATCTCCAGGGGTTGACATGTATGGGCTTTTACCTTTTTACTGAAGTGCTGGCAATGAAATCTTAACAAGAGGTGAGGAAAACTCACTGACAGTGGATTGGCGCCATGCTATAGAACTGCCCAGACATTTGAGCTGAAGATGCTTTTTTTTTAATTTGTATAATATTTATTTTTTAACTTTATGAGTACATCTCTCATCCATGATGAGTTTTATTAATTTTTTGTGTGTGGTTTTATTTACGTGCTGGTAATCAAATCTTAACAAGAGCTTAGGAAAACATGCTAACAGTGGACTGGAGCAATGTAGTAAGACTGCCCTGACATCTGAGCTGAAGAAGCTTTTGTTAACATCATGTGTAAAGCTCTAGTCTATGACAGTTTTTACTTTTTGTTTTGTTTAGTTAAGTGCCCCTAATGAAGTGCTAGCAATAAAATCTTAACAAGAGGTGAGGAAAACATACTGACAGTGGATTGGATCCATAACTTCACTGACATTTTAGTTGAAGATTTTTATTAGTGTATTCGCCTAGATGTCAGTTTATTTCCATATTTATCCCAATGCAATGAAAGTTCTTGCTGCCTATTGTATTTTTATTCTGAGATCAATATGTGATCCTCCAACTTTGTCCATACTGCTGCCTCATGATTCCACATCCTGTAGGGTTGTCTACCATGTCATAATAATGCTAAAAGTAATATATACTTTGTCTTAGTCTATATCCTTCTATCCAAACGCCCAAAAACCAAAATATTCTGAAAATCGAAAGTCTCACTGGGTTACTTTGTGATCATAATTTGTGAGATTTCTGAAATTTTTGGTGACTTATATTTTTGGTCACATTTAGGGCGACTTGGGCTATTTTGGGCAATGTGAGCTACTTTTCATAAGCGATCTGGGCGATATCTGAAAACGCTCCAAAAAATTTGGTTGCTGAAACAAAATTGTCCCTGAGGATTTCAGATAAAAGGATACAGACGTCTAGATTTCAAGTGGTACAGACAATAAAAACTGACAGGACTAAGGAGTGATGGGAATCAAATACAATACTCTGAAATTTCAGTGGAAATTTGGTTTTTTCTTCAGTACCATCATGTTTTGTTATGAGGTTTTCTCTTCAGCACCATCATGTTTTGTTATGATGATTTTCTCTTCAGTACCATCATGTTTTGTTATGATGGTTTTCTCTTCAGTACCATCATGTTTTGTTATGATGGTTTTCTCTTCAGTACCATCATGTTTTGTTATGATGATTTTCTCTTCAGTACCATCATGTTTTGTTATGATGATTTTCTCTTCAGTACCATCATGTTTTGTTATGATGATTTTCTCTTCAGTACCATCATGTTTTGTTATGATGGTTTTCTCTTCAGTACCATCATGTTTTGTTATGATGATTTTCTCTTCAGTACCATCATGTTTTGTTATGATGGTTTTCTCTTCAGTACCATCATGTTTTGTTATGATGATTTTCTCTTCAGTACCATCATGTTTTGTTATGATGATTTTCTCTTCAGTACCATCATGTTTTGTTATGATGGTTTTCTCTTCAGTACCATCATGTTTTGTTATGATGGTTTTCTCTTCAGTACCATCATGTTTTGTTATGATGGTTTTATCTTCAGTACCATCATGTTTTGTTATGATGATTTTATCTTCAGTACCATCATGTTTTGTTATGATGATTTGAAGGTAGCAGTCCTGACCTTTGACCCTGTTTATTTATTCATTCATTCCCTTTCAGCTCCTCTTGGAGCACAGGCCTGTAACTCATGCCACTCTCTCATCCTCCTGTTGCGTGCCATTCAAGCTGAAGGTCTTTTCATGTCTTTTTTTTTATCTTTTTCATTGCAGTCTTCAGTTCTTTTCTTCTTCTTATTTTTTTTTTCAGTCTCCTTTTTTTTGTCTCCATCTACTTCTTACCCTGGGGATTCCAGAAAAAGTACTGCATCGTAACGCTATCAACAGGTTTCCTTAAGGTGTGTCCTATCCATTGCCAGCATCCTCTTCTCATCTCTTCTCTCATGCCAAGTCCTCCTATTGCGAACCATGAGCTCAAGGTCTTTCCAAGTTTTTCTTATCCCTTTCATTGCAGTCTTCAGTTCGATTCCTCTTTTTGTTTTTTGTGCGTGTCTTCTACTTGTCTTATCTTGTAGATTCCAGAACACAGACTGTAATGCTAACAACAAGTTTCTTCAATGTGTGTCCTCTACTTGACTTATCTTGTAGATTCCAGAACACAGACTGTAATGCTAACAACAAGTTTCTTCAATGTGTGTCTTCTACTTGTCTTACCCTGTAGATTCCAGAACACAGACTGTAATGCTAACAACAAGTTTCTTCAATGTGTGTCCTCTACTTGACTTATCTTGTAGATTCCAGAACACAGACTGTAATGCTAACAACAAGTTTCTTCAATGTGTGTCCTCTACTTGTCTTATCTTGTAGATTCCAGAACACAGACTGTAATGCTAACAACAAGTTTCTTCAATGTGTGTCCTCTACTTGTCTTATCTTGTAGATTCCAGAACACAGACTGTAATGCTAACAACAAGTTTCTTCAATGTATGTCCTCTACTTGTCTTACCCTGTAGATTCCAGAACACAGACTGTAATGCTAACAACAAGTTTCTTCAATGTGTGTCCTCTACTTGACTTATCTTGTAGATTCCAGAACACAGACTGTAATGCTAACAACAAGTTTCTTCAATGTGTGTCCTCTACTTGACTTATCTTGTAGATTCCAGAACACAAGACTGTAATGCTAACAACAAGTTTCTTCAATGTGTGTCCTCTACTTGACTTATCCTGTAGATTCCAGAACACAAGACTGTAATGCTAACAACAAGTTTCTTCAATGTGTGTCCTATCTACTGCCAATATCTTCTTCTCATCTCTTGTTCCACTAGCACTTGTCTGGTTCTTAAATTGTTGATGCTCTACACATTCAGTGCAAGAGTTTGTTCCAACATTGTCTCTTACTGTGATTTATTAACTCTACTTGTGTTGCATGTCACCTTTCTGAGAAAGCAGAAGATGTGCATGGTGGAAGGAAACAACAGAAATAGACAAAACGGTAGAGTGGTCAAGAAGGCATGATTTAGCCACAGATAACACCAGACAATAACCTTGCTGCATTTGAGTGGGAAAGCTTTGCAATTTATTTTTACAACCAGTGACTACAATCTGAACAAACAAACGAACAAAAATTTTATTTCATCAGAATAACGAAATAAGGCATAATTGCCTTTTTTAACATTACTGCCCTGCAATAATACCATTTTGAAAGTGTTTTTTAATTAAAACATTTTTAACTTCTACAGTAAATAGTTAATATTAACACTACCTTCACAAATGCAAAACACACACATACTCAGAGAGAATGAGAGAGAGAGGGGGAGGGAGGGAGGAATGAAATAATTATATACATAAAATTAATTTTAAAACTATATCATTAAATAATAAATACTCATGTAAAAATTGTAAACTCCGCCTAGGCCAGTCCCAAGCCCGGCTGAAAAAGGAGGAGGGCGGCCTGCATGGAGGCCGCCCCTCCACCATGCAAAGGCACAACAGGCCAATCACCTGTTTGCTTTAAACTTTTGATTACGAGAACTACAAGAGAGAAAACCGGACTGATTCTAAAGGCGACGAAATCGAACGGACTATGGACTACTGTTACGAGTAGATCCTATGGAAGGGAAGTGATCTTTGGAATGTTTTTTGGACAAATTAAATTGTGGGTTGCGGTGCTTGTATGCTCGATTAAGCGGAGGCTTGTTTAACTTTATAATAGAAATATCTCCTTCTATTTTGAGTGTCTGAGTACAGAAAAAGTGTGGTGAACGCTGTTATCTCAAATGCTGAGATGTATTTATTCTGTACTGTTTTGAGCTGTGTTCTAAACAGCCGAGTCTCGTGACTGGGTTTTTTGGTGGGACGAGTGTGTGATTTAGAAGAGTCGAGTATTGGGCGTGGACCGAGCGGGTCGAGTCCCTGTGTTGTGATAGTGTATGCCTACGTAGTGCTTGAGGAAATGTCGACTTATATTTTCGCTGTGTGTACAGCATATCTGATAAACTGCAGTAAAGATTTGTGTAGGCCAAGATTAGTGTAGGCCATAGATATTTGGTGAGTACTTTAGGCCTTTATTTATGTGAACTGCTGTGTGCAGTCTTATAGCGCAGAATTGAGTCGTGAGGACTTTAGGCCTTTATTTATGTGAACTGCTGTGTGCAGTATTATAGCGCAGAATTGAGTCATGAGGACTTTAGGCCTTTATTTATGTTAACTGCTGTGTGCAGTCTTATAGCGCAGAATTGAGTCGTGAGGACTTTAGGCCTTTATTTATGTGAACTGCTGTGTGCAGTATTATAGCGCAGAATTGAGTCATGAGGACTTTAGGCCTTTATTTATGTTAACTGCTGTGTGCAGTCTTATAGCGCAGAATTGAGCTGTGAGGACTTTAGGCCTTTATTTATGTTAACTGCTGTGTGCAGTCTTATAGCGCAGAATTGAGTCGTGAGGACTTTAGGCCTTTATTTATGTGAACTGCTGTGTGCAGTCTTATAGCGCAGAATTGAATCGTGAGGACTTTAGGCCTTTATTTATGTTAACTGCTGTGTGCAGTCTTATAGCGCAGAGATGAGTCGTGAGGACTTTAGGCCTTGATATATATCTGCTGATGAATGTTTAAGAGTATCTTGGATGATGCTGGGAAGTGGAGTAGCTGAGAAGTGGAGTATTGTATTGCTATGACTTGTAATTTGACTATGTGTGTATTCAATGTTAACGTGTGGTGATGTAAATAAATTGTTATTAACTGTCGCCTGCCGTTACACCATTCCATGACTCGTGGTGTACGTTACTGTGAGTGACTGTTCCAAATACACACTCTCTTCGTCACCTCACTTATCACATCAACACACAACCTTGTAGTATCAGTGGTCGCCAGTAGTGCGGGTTATGATACCCGCGAAGTCTGCGTGATGAGAATTACAGATGTATGAGTAGCCTGTGTGGCGATGATACAGACCGAACCACCATTGTAACATTTGATACAACACATTTTTAAAATTTGGTGGTTTTCAGTTTAAAAGGATATGACACCTACGATATTCGTGTTGATAGCCTATGTGGCGTAGTTTTGGTATCTGTATCATTTGGTATCATTTAAGAAGTACCTGTGTGGCGTTGGTATTAAGAAGTTTTCAACCTACTTCTATGATTAGCCTGAGTGGCGTGTAGACACAGTGACATTTGACTTTTCAGCGTGGCCTGAATCTCCTGTGCTTTAAAATGGTGACCTAGTTTGTAATCTGCCTGTGTGGCGCAGTTGAAAAACCACGCACGCCTTATTATCGTGGTAATATTCAGCTTTTTAGCAGTGACGGTTGTCAACCTATTTCAAGCTTGTACAACACAACAATGTCTATAGTCTACAACATTCGCTATCAGATGTGCAGCAAAATTTTCAAGGAGCGAGCCAACAGGTTATGAAGAGGTCCAACGGCGGAAGAATAGCGTGTACAAGTTCGAGTATATATGCAGTTGTACCAGTCATTTTGCAAATATACCTCAAGTCAAGAGCGGGTTTGCTGTGTTCCTGTTACTGTCATCATGTGCTCCTATGCAGTATTCGAGCACATACCTTACTGAAGCGAGGACCTGAACCGAAGAAAGTCTAGTTCCAGTACTTTTCTGCAGTGGACTGTTTTAGTGTCAAAATTATGTGATATCCAATGTCCAGCGGAGGGGAACGGAATATTAACAGATAAGTGATTTTTTGTGGTGTAAATGTTGTCACTTCACGCATGTCACCAAGCCTTCTGATTTCTATGCATTGCTTATTCTGTTGTTATTGTTGTTTATGTCTATAGTGACATATAAGTAGAATTTGATGCATAAGTAATTTATGGCTATATGATATATGTTGACTTCCATGATATGGATATGGCCATATAAAGGTTCTTTGAACAGAAAGTTGATTTGACGATAATTAGGAATAGTTGCAATTTGTTGAAAGGTATTTAATAGTATCAGTTTGGAACTCTTATAAAATGTCTGTATATGACAAATACCTTGAACCATATAAAGGCCGTGAGCTGAATGAGGTTGAAATAACAAGATTGATATGGCAAAAGCAATTTGATGATATCGAGGAGAGATATCAGAAAAGGATGTTAGAAGAGAAAAAGCAAATGGGAGACATAAAACAGAGTAACCTAGAGCAAAGTGAATGTTGCTTAGAAAGTACTCCTGAGGTGAATAAGCTACATGAAACAGTCTCTGAACTTACAAGTGATTTGTATAAATCAAACTCAGAACTTGCTATTGTGCAGGCAAGTTTGGATTCAGCGTTGTTGAAAATAAAGCAATTGGAGGTCCAGATGAAAGATAAGAATGTTGAGGTGAAAAATATTACGCAAGAGGCCCAACAGAATAAAGAGATGTATGAGAAATTAAAAGTTGAGACCAATGGACGAGATAGGTCTTATACAGAAACACTTCTTGATTTAATGGATGATATTGCGAATCTTGGTCTTCATCAGGAAGAAAAGAATGCGATGATTCCAGAAAAGATTAATGAGCTTAATAATAGCAATGATTATATTAAGATTCAGTCACTACAACTAGAGTTGACTCAGTTGAGAGCAAATAAAGAACAGTACGAGAAAGAGACATTAGTAGAGTTGACGGCTGAGAAAGAGAAGGTTGCTAAGATTGAGAAATTGCTAGCAGAAGAAGGTTGCAGAGTTTTAGCTCTTAATGATTTAAATAAGAAACTTAGTCAAGAGATTGCGCATAAAGATATTGAAATTTCAGAGGCCAGAAAACGAGTAGATGGCCTGCTTGACATTGTCTTGAATAAAAAAAATGTGGTCTTCTGTCAATGTTGACAGTGATAGACAGAAAGTTGAGAAAAGTCAGCCCCATACACTTTTTGCTCATAGAGAGGTCATAGATGGTAAATATAGATCTTTTCGTGGGAAATACAACTTTCCTAGTTCTGATGTTACTGATGAATCTATTAATAATTCTTGGCGTCAAACCAATAAAGATTCTAGTATAGCAGCCAGTTCTGTTAATTACGATAAGAAATGTGAGAAATTGCAGGTTAAAGCTCCTATGATCAATCAGGTGTTTACTGTTGCAAATTCTGATAAAATTTGTAACAGGGAATAAACATTCTAGTAGTGTGATTACTTGTCAAACTCAGCACAGTCAGTTTGAAGCGTTTGATAAACATATTCCCATATGTGAAAAGAACAGTGTTAGTAAGAGAGATAATCCTAAGAGTAAACAGTCGCAAGGGAATTCATCAAGGGGTAATTTTTATTCTCCAAAGAACTGTAAACAATCTAGCAGATTTCAACATTTTGATACGAAGAATTCTGGAAATTATAGTAGAGATAACTATAAGAAAGACTATCAATCTGGTGATAATTTTGTTACTAGAAAGCAAGTGCTGTCTGGTGGACATTTTTGTCAAAGAAGATATGTTAACAACAACAATGCTAATTTGAGTTATAGACATAACATTTGTCATAAGAGAGGAAATAACAATCTGATATAACCAACAGCTCCATGTACATGGTAGATGGTTGAAAGGGGCGTGCTACAAAGAAAAGTAGCAAACACATTAATTTAAAAAAAAAAAAAAAAGAAATAACAATAATTTCAATAGAGATAATGGCTCTACAAATGTTGCTTTACATCACCAAAGTAACTTGGCTCATCGAAAGACTTAAGTCATTATTTGTAAACAAGACAACTGTAATGATAAATATTTTCATCATAGGACAAATAACAAGCGCAACTATGCTAACTTTGCTCAACATGAGCCCAGAGTTAATTGTAATCAAGATAGACAGTGTAACAATAACAGTGGAGTTTTAAATACTATATCTGATAATGTTGTTCATCACGAGAAAGTGTCTTGGTGTTGTGAATATAACACTTTGTTTCAGCCTACAGCAATTATGACATAGTGTTCCGGTCAAGTTGTCCCCTAGTCTTCTGTGGTGTCTAGATGTGATAAAAGAAGAGTTGATGGCAACGTGAAGAGACCATTACTTTACACAAGCCACGGTGCTGGGTAATTGACAATTTGACTCCTACGTTTTTTCTTCATTAAATTTCACCAATGATTAAAATGGAAATTTTCATTTGTATTTTTTGACAGAAGCGACTTTGCGATAAGACTCAGTGCTCCTGTGATACAGAAATGTAGCGGTCAGAAATGTAGGTCAACTTTACGCTCGAATGGTTAGTCAAGCGAAATCTGTCAGCGTCTAACTAGCATCTGATGTTTACTTTGGAGGGTCAGGACATGTTTTCACTATAGAGGGAAATTTTGCGTCTGATTTTTTTTAGATAGTAAATATTTTTGTATTCTATATTAGCACATGATATGTTGTTGTTTTGAAATAACGTATAATTTTGTTGTAATATTATGATGATTATTTCTATGCATCATTTGACTGCCATAATTTTTTTTTATTGTTATTTTTATGTCGGTAGTTTGATGACATGTTAATACATTTCTATGCTATTTATATATTATTATGATTGATACGTAGAGTGATTAGTTCTTCAAAAGGTGTTTTTTATGTTATTATGTATTTTTTTTAACGCTTGATT
Organism: Oreohelix idahoensis; assembly: GCA_024509875.1. Lineage (NCBI taxonomy): Eukaryota > Metazoa > Mollusca > Gastropoda > Stylommatophora > Oreohelicidae > Oreohelix > Oreohelix idahoensis. Next base: position 42,382 of record JAMPIV010005259.1, on the reverse strand, counting down.
GTACGTTGGTCATACTTAGTTATAGCTATGCTATTACTTGTCTGTGCGATGCATATAATTTATTTATTTTTGGTTATGTATAACTTTTGTAACTTGGTTGAATTACTTATTAGGTTTTGTTTAGTTATAAACTAATTTTTTTTTTTTTGTGTGTGTGATATTAGTACAGATATACTTTGACATTTTGTTCTGTGCTTATCGATCATGTTTATATATATTTTTGAAATACACTGTCTGATCAAAACAGTTATTTGTATGTATTGTTATTCACTTTCACTGCGTTCGTGCCTATGCTTTCTATTTTTCTTTGGTGACTATTCTTCATTTCATTTTATCTTTCTGTTGTCTTTTCGATATGTGTTCATATCTTGCTTATACTTTCATTCTTTGTATTGTTGGAGTGGTTAGATGACTTGATATAGTATATCTACTTGTGATAGTTGTATTTATTTTACATGTAATTGTCCAACTTAGTTATAAGCATATGGATTTGATTTTGATTCCGAGTTCTTACTTTCCTTTACTACAGATCATTCTTCTTTTGCCTGATCTTGTTCTTTCACTTCCATTGGTTGTTTTTTTTACTAAATGTATTTAGCTTGGTTTTGTATTAGATTAATTTTGGAATGCTTGGATGATTATGATGGATGCTTTAGTTGTTACTTTACACTTTACCGCTGATATTTTTTGTAGATATATAATTTTGATTTAAAATAAGGTGATTTTTGTAAGCATATGTTAGAACTTCATTATCTTTTAAATTTTTTCGTTTTGGGAGGTAATTTTCAAAAAAATGATAGAATCATTTTTTTCCCCCGGGTGTGTGGGAAACTGTTACGAGTAGATCCTATGGAAGGGAAGTGATCTTTGGAATGTTTTTTGGACAAGTTAAATTGTGGGTTGCGGCGCTTGTACGCTCGATTAAGCGGAGGCTTGTTTAACTTTATAATAGAAATATCTCCTTCTATTTTGAGTGTCAGAGTACAGAAAAAGCGGTGGTGAACGCTGTTATCTCAAATGCTGAGATGTATTTATTCTGTACTGTTTTGAGCTGTGTTCTAAACAGCCAAGTCTCGTGACTGGGTTTTTGGCGGGACAAGTGTGTGATTTAGAAGAGTCGAGTATTGGGCGTGGACCGAGCGGGTCGAGTCCCTGTGTTGTGATAGTGTATGCCTACGTAGTGCTTGAAGAAATGTCGACTTATATTTTCGCTGTGTGTACAGCATATCTGATAAACTGCAGTAAAGATTTGTGTAGGCCAAGATTAGTGTAGGCCATAGATATTTGGTGAGTACTTTAGGCCTTTATTTATGTGAACTGCTGTGTGCAGTCTTATAGCGCAGAATTGAGTCGTGAGGACTTTAGGCCTTTATTTATGTGAACTGCTGTGTGCAGTATTATAGCGCAGAATTGAGTCATGAGGACTTTAGGCCTTTATTTATGTTAACTGCTGTGTGCAGTCTTATAGCGCAGAATTGAGTCGTGAGGACTTTAGGCCTTTATTTATGTGAACTGCTGTGTGCAGTATTATAGCGCAGAATTGAGTCGTGAGGACTTTAGGCCTTTATTTATGTCAACTGCTGTGTGCAGTCTTATAGCGCAGAATTGAGTCGTGAGGACTTTAGGCCTTTATTTATGTTAACTGTTGTGTGCAGTCTTATAGCGCAGAATTGAGTCGTGAGGACTTTAGGCCTTTATTTATGTTAACTGCTGTGTGCAGTCTTATAGCGCAGAGATGAGTCGTGAGGACTTTAGGCCTTGATATATATCTGCTGATGAATGTTTAAGAGTATCTTGGATGATGCTGGGAAGTAGAGTAGCTGAGAAGTGGAGTATTGTATTGCTATGACTTGTAATTTGACTATGTGTGTATTCAATGTTAACGTGTGGTGATGTAAATAAATTGTTATTAACTGTCGCCTGCCGTTACACCATTCCATGACTCATGGTGTACGTTACTGTGAGTGACTGTTCCAAATACACACTCTCTTCGTCACCTCACTTATCACATCAACACACAACCTTGTAGTATCAGTGGTCGCCAGTAGTACGGGTTATGATACCCGCGACGTCTGCGTGATGACAATTACAGATGTATGAGTAGCCTGTGTGGCGATGATACAGACCGAAGCACCATTGTAACATTTGATACAACACATTTTTAACAACTACAACTTATGGAGCTTAGAACACAAAAATGAATGGGAAAGAAGAGGAGCTGGTGGAAGAGATGAGGAAAACAAAACTAGAAATCCTGGCTATAACGGAAACAAAGAAAAAAGGACAAGGAGTCATGGATCTCGATGGTAACACGCTGCTCTACAGTGGTGTACCCACATCTGAAAGAGCTAAAGGGGGCGTGGGTTGCATTGTGGCCAAAAACCAAAAAGATAGTATCAAGGGATGGAACTTTGTCTCGGAGCGCATTATGGTTGTAAAACTAAAAGAAGGAGAAACCATAGTCAACCTGGTCATAGTGTATGGGCCAAATGAGGATGAGAGAGCAGAGGTCAAGAAGGAATTCTTCGAGCTGCTTCAAAGGACAGTGGATGACTGCCTAGATGAAATTATCATGCTCGGAGATTTCAATGCCAAAGTTGGAAATTATGACAGATGGGGTGGAGTTATCGGAAGATATGGAGAAGATACTCTCAATGACAATGGAAAGCGACTCCTCAGATTCTGCAGTGAGCAGAATCTAATCATTACAAACACAAAGTTCCCCCATAAGCGCATACACTAGATGTGTACCAACAAAGAATGAGCAGTCAGTGATTGACTATGCCACTGTTAGGAGAAGCTCATTCAAATATGTCCGGGATGCTAGAGTCTGGAGGGGGCCAGAGATTGGAAGTGATCACTACCTGCTTACAATCAAAAGAACAACTGAAAGAGTTGCTCAGCCTAGGAACTGCCCAACATCACGCAAGAAACTAAGTAAATAAATGGGAGAAATGAGCATTAAGACCCATAAGCTGAGAGAGCCAGAAATTAAGACCAGATATCAGGGGCTTATTGCTGCAGCGGTGAGCAACACAGAAGAACAACCTGATGACTTGGAAACCCTCTGGCTTAAATTCAAGGACATCATAAAGACAGCAGCAGCGAAGCATGTGGTGAAGTTCGACTTAGGAACAAGACAAAGAGGACACCTTGGTGGACAGATGTGGTTAAAGAGAAAATAAGAGAGAAGAAAAAGGCATGGAAACAATACTTAGGAGCTAAAAACACAGCAGGAAAAACAGAGAAATGTAGAGAATATATGATACTCAGAACAGAAGGCAAAGAACAAGGTGCTATAGTCCGTTCGGAAATTCGTGCCCACAGAAAGCGTCAATTTTCTCCAAAACTGTTTGTTGTATGGACATGAATTTTTGCATGCAGTCTTAGATTTTCCATGCAGTTATTAATATATTTTGTGCCCTTACAAAACTCATGTCATGTTCGAATTTTCTTCTTTACGTTATATAAAAAACTCTTACTGTTGTCTGGGTTAATTTTTAGTAGTTTTACAGGAAAGTTACAAGATCCGTTCAAAAATATTTTTTTTTTTTGAATTAGTTACTCGCGACTGTGTACAATAGGTGCGCACTCGTGCGGACATGTAGTCACTACACTAATTCAAAGTTTTTTATATAACGTAAAGAAGAAAATTCGAACATGACATGAGTTTTGTAAGGGCAAAAAATATATTAATAACTGCATGGAAAATCTAAGACTGCATGCAAAAATTCATGTCCATACAACAAACAGTTTTGGAGAAAATTGACGTTTTCTGTGGGCACGAATTTCCGAACGGACTATAGCAGCAAAACAGAAGTCCTGGGAAGAATTTAGGAGAAAAGCTAGAAAACGATGCGCAAGAAAACCAGAAATTGTTCTATAAGACCCTAAAGAACATGAGGAAGGAAAAACAATGCCCTCCCAAATTTATAAAGGACAAGCAAGGCAAATTGCTTACTGCCCCGAAGGAAGTAATGGAAAAAATATTTCTCAGAACTCCTGGATGGTGAGCATGGTGAAGCATCAGAAATGATAACTGTGATGCTGCACTGTAATTCTGTCCTTCAACAGGCCCAATTCTGTTCTTCCATTTTGAATTTTCATCATTCTTCTTCTCTTTGTAACTATATGTGTTTGCCATGTTTCTTCTCATTTGAATATATCGTGTTTGGTATTTATCTGTAGGTAATTAAATGAGTTCTTTTTATGTCGGTAGGTTTATTTTACACTCGGCCAGTTCTTCTCTTATAGATTTTTCGCGATCATGTAGATTTTCGTTGTTTACGAAATTCGTTAGTTCGGGCACGCCTGTATGACGCGTCAGAAACGCACGTGGACGGGATGCAATTTTTGGACACGCGGTCTTCGCGCTGTTTTCAAATCTGATTGGCGCAGGTCACAAGTATTTTATTTTTCTAAGCGTTTCCATTGGCCCGAGTGGATAGCTTAAGCAGATACGTAGGCGATCAGCGGGGGTGGTTACCTGTGTATATATAGAATCGTTTAGAGGGGATCTGTCTCTATATGAAGAAATAATTGCCTGCCGGTCAACTTCGAATTATCGTCTCCATTTGCGGGGAAAAACAGGGGTAATTGGTATGTAGGAATTTTATTATCGTTTTACTTATTAGAGGGTTCTTGAGAAATCTTGGCCCGTAAGTAAAGTTCTTCGGGGACATTAACTTTTAAGTTTTAAATGGTAGCGCCATCCATTATTATCTTTGAAGAACGATGTAAATGTAAAAGTGTGCATAATTCTTTCTAGGATTTTTGGCAGTAGATAGGGGCATGTGAAGTTATGAGATACACGGGTGCTCATAGTTGTAGAGTGTTGTGTAATACCACCATTTATTCCTGTGTATTTACAAATGTAATTTTATTTGGAAATCGATTGTGTGTACATAAATTTTATTGTGCCTTAAATGTGAGTAATGCAGTCGGAGAGTACAGATTATGTTATCAGTGAATTATACGGCTTAGGGGAGTAAATTATTCCTACAGCTTACTTACTTACTTAGTCATTCCCCTTCTACCGTGAGGTGTAGAGGTTTGGAAGAGAAAGCGCCAGACTATTCTATCGGCTGTCTTCCTCCTGGCCTGGTTCTATTTTAGTCCTCGGTCATTCAAAGATTGTCTAATGTTGTCCTCCCAGCGGACTCTGGGTCGTCCTGGAGGTCTGGATCCCTGGCTCTTTGTTTCCCATGCTTGTCGTGGTAGCCGATCTTCTCCCATTCTGCAGACATGGCCAAACCATCTTAGTTGAGACTGTTCTATTTGGGTCTGCAGCGGGTGGGATTTTAGGCCTTGACGTATTGTCTGGTTATTCCTATAACACGAGGTTTAATTTAAATTGGGGCTTAAGTAGGAAACCTCATGGGTAATGTTAAAAGGGAGATCACGGAATTTCAGACAAAGGAGTTCCCTAGTTGAAATGTTGGGACACGTGGTTAGCCATGCGTAACAGCCACGTAACCGTCAGACAGGTCGGGAGGTTTTGTTTACCTACCTGGCTGATTTATCGAAGAGAGGGGAGGAGGAGTGAGATTTCAGACACGTGGGTAGTATTATTTATGTATTGTTGTACACAACGAGTGAAGTATTGAGTGAGGGAGTTGTAGAGATTATTGAGAGGTATATGTTAGAGATTGCGTTATGTTGGAGTTGGTGTACATTAGACGCATTTTCTTTTAATTTCAGCGAGTCACGGCAAAAACAGTGGGGGGGAGCATAATTTGCCAATACAAATTATCCACGGCAAAAGGACATATCTCAGGGGTCAGAGGACTCGACTTATCGTCAGAAGCAAAAGAAAAATAACCTACGGTCTCTTGCAGTGAAGGGCCCATGCTTTAGCGGGACCGGGTTTATTTATCATAACGCACACAGCTTATCGCTATTATAGTCTCCAGCAACGGCAAATCACCCGGGAGACTGATTAAATCGTATACAGCCAGAAAACACGGCGGTGTTTTCCTCTAACTCCAGAGCGGGTTATAAGGGGAAAGTTATAGAAGCTATTCAGCAGCAGAGAAGTTTCTACAGTTGATCAAGTACCTCATACTTGATCCCCGACCATCATCATTATCGCAATATTCAGGAGCAGGTGATAGGGTTACAATACCTGGGTCCTGAACATAACGAGAGAAGAGCGTAATAGAGACGCCGCATCATCAGTCGTCAAGTGTTAGAGAGACACTGAGACCAAGAGAGAGAGTGAGAGAGAGAGAAGGAGGGAGAAAATAGACAGGACCAGTAGGGTCTGTTCATTATCCATTTGACGGATTGACACTGAGCCATCGTTGTAAGCCAAGTCTATTATTGTAGCATTTCCAGTGGTGTTAGTTAGCGGCTCATATTGCCTACCAAGTTGGAAGCTGTGTAGACGTTCTTTTAGGAAGAGGCAACAGGACGGCAACAGTAGAAATCTTAGTTAAAGGTGACAGCCCCACATAATTAGAGTTGTTTACAACACTAATCATATTATTGTTCCACAGCAGGGTGACAGGAGGAGTGAATGGAATTGGGGTTTTTCTAGTGTCTACCAATTTAATTGTTACTTTGGTTTTTCAGGCAGTGCAACAGTGCACGCTAGTTATTTGATTGATGTATGATGAAATTTAATGATTTTGTGTGTAAATAAATATATATATATATATATACTGTATACTGGATCAGCTTCTACTCTATACTATACCTATATGAGGTCTGTATAGTGGTGTCTGTGGTCGTTTTATACACCTTATCTCCTTGTGTTTAAAGGTAGTTAGAGGGGGGTGATTCTATAGCTTTTTTCTGAAGTCACGAAGCGGCAAGGGGAGAGTCAAATCCTGGTTCTAGCCCTTGAGCCAATAGTTTCATCTGTCCACAGGCATGTCATTTTTCATCTAAATTCTATCTTCTCAGACTTTCTCATACTAGGGTCTTGCTTTCATTCAGGCAAACTCTATAAACTTAAATCCACTTCATGACAATAACCACTAGCACAGAAGAGAAAACCAATGATGGTGAAGATGACATACAGATGGAAGACCTGAAGGCAGCACTGGAGAAAATCAAGATGGGCAAAGCAGCAGGGCATGATGGTATAACACCAGAAATGGTTAAGTGAATGGGAGCATCAGGTGACCTATTACTCTTAAGGGTCCTACAGGCAGCATGGTGCAACAAGACCATACCAAAGGATTGGGAGATTGCCATCTTAACACCAATTTTCAAAAAGGGTGACAATCGGCAATGTGGAAACCATAGAGGCAGATCCCTTCTCAGTGTCCCTGGTAAAATCTACTCTAGAATCCTACAGCAGAGACTCCGACGCCTAGCTGAGCCACAATTGGATGAGATCCAGTGCTGATTCCGAGCAAACCGAAGTACTCAAGACCTAATCTTCACACTCAGACAGCTGAGTGAAAAGGCCCTTGAGTATAAGAGTGAGATCCATCTTTGTTTCATAGATCTGGAAAAGGCGTTTGACAGGGTCCCTGGAGCAAACTTTGGGACTGTTTGGCAAGGAAGAACATTCCAGCACCTCTGATTCATGCTATACAGAGCTTCTACAAGTCTTGCAGAAATTATGTGAGGACAGCAAACCATAAGTCAGAAGAGTTCAGGACCACCACAGGTGTAAGACAAGGTGATATCCTGTCACCTTATCTTTTCATACTCCTCATGGACGATGTCATCAAGGCATGTAAGGAGAGAACAAGAAAGTATTCGGTGGGGTACTGGAAGATGAGACAGGTCTGTATTTCGGAGCTGGCATTTGCTGATGATGTTGCCCTGATTGCTAAATCAGAGACACATCTCCAATCCAACCTGCAAGTCTGGAAAGAAGAGCTGGAGAAGAGAGGGATGGTCATAAGCAGCTCTAAAACCAAATCCATGGTGATATCACGAGAAGAAAGAAGACATCAGATTACGCTGGGAGAACAGGTCCTGGAGCAGGTCGACCGCTTTAAATACTTTGGAGCTATTATAGACCAAAAGGGAGGCATCAAAGAAGAGTTGGCCCTCAAAAAGCAGCAGCTGGGAGACTTTTTCAGTCCATAAATCGAGGATTCCTCAGCAAGAGAGAGGTTGGTAAGAAAACGAGGATGGCTGTATACCGCTCCACCTATGTCCCAGTCTTGACATATGGATGCGAGTCATGGGCAATGACTACAACCCACAAAAGCCAGATCCAAACCTCAGAAATGAGGTATCTGAGGAAGGTGGTTGAAGTAACAAGAAGAGACATGGTCTGCAACCAGACGATACGTCAAGGCCTAAAATCCCACCCCCTGCAGACCCAAGTAGAACAGTCCCAACTAAGATGGTTTGGACATGTCTGCAGAATGGGAGAAGATTGGCTACCATGACAAGCATGGGAAACAAACAGCCAGGGATCCAGACCCCCAGAGTCTGCTGGGAGGACAACATTAGACAATCTTTGAAGGACGGAGGACTAGAATGGAACCAGGCCAGGAGGAAGACAGCCGATAGGATAGTCTGGCGCTCTCTCTCCCAAACCTCTACACCTCATGGTAGAAGGGGAACGACTAAGTAGTAGTAAACACTGTATTAACTAAAAAAGAGCTTTTTCAGTTAGGTGCATTTTCAAGCTTTCACTGCTTTGACGTGCGAATGTAGATTTCTTTTGAATGTGGTGTAGTTTTTAGTTTTGACAGATCTGTGTAAAACTTTCTATTATTAAGAACCTGCATAACTAAAGCAACTGTGAAAGACTTAATGAAGTATATATATATATTCCTGCTTCATTCTTAAGAATGCTCTTAATGAGGTAAAGTACGGGGGATGAGTGTTCGGAATAAAGGCGTGACTGTGGCTTAAACAAGTTTGGGAACCACTGTATTATTGCAGGTTTCATGTCTATATTATTTCTTTCTTCAATTTCCAGTTTAAATTAGAATTCTTCCTTTTCTTCAGTAAATGTAATAACAGCGTCACAAATTTTAAGTTTTTTTTGGTTTTTGGTTTTAAGGACCATCTGCATTGCACATGGACAACTCCATCAGTGCTCCAATCTCCTCCCTTAGATCACACAACACAAGGATCCCAATGTGTGTATACAGGAATCACACATTCTAGAAATATTTTTGTGGTTGGTAGGTTTTTCTAATTTTGCCAGGGCGGCAGCCGACTAGCATACTCTTTACGATTTCCAACTGCTGAGGGATTTTTAACGTGCGTAACTTTACACATGGGACCTACTTTTTCACCCTTTTCCGAGAAGGCTAGGCATCCAATCTCACTGCTCAGGAGATCAGGGGACAGTATGACATCATTAGGATCCACTGGTTCTGAACAATTTTCTATAAAATATATTCCTTCTACTGAGAACCAAACTCGACACCTTTAGAATCAGAGATAGATGCCATACTTCTTAGCCACTTCTACCCCTTGAGTGTCACAACCATCGGATTTATGACAACAGACCATAATCATCATCATCACTCCCTTTTTGTTCTTTATAAAGCATGCAGCCAGCACTGTGGCCTGTTCCTCGGCAGGGTCTCTTCCTCTTGGATGGCTCTCGCCCACTGTCATCATCTCTGTCTGAGACCTCTTCAGCAGCAGCTGTTCCTGCTTGTGAACTGGAAAAATACAAATGCTTCCTTTTAATACTTTTAAAATGGCAAAGCACAACCTAAAGGCCATCAAGCTCATACTACAACTTTTTCTAGCAAAAACACTTCACTATTACAGAATCATCATCATCGCCATTACACCTCAGATCCCCCGGGAACATAGGCCTTCAACAAAGTTAGACCAAGTCTTCCTGTTGCATGCAATCAGTTCATGTCTTTCATCATCCTCACCATTTTCATTTCTGTCTCCATGTCTCTTCTCCATGTGTTTTTGGGTCTACTTCTGCTTATGTTACTTTGAGGATTCCAGAAAAAGGACTGCCTTGTCTTGATCTCTTGTATCGTCAGTTATTGGCCATTTTAGATTTTATTTGAGTATATTACTCTTTATTATAATGTTTCCTTCTATTATAGTTTTCATCAAGGTGTTATGTCTCTATATTATAACGTTTCCTTCTATTATAGTTTTCATCAAGGTGTTATGTCTCTATATTATAACATTTCCTTCTATTATAGTTTTCATCAAGGTGTTATGTCTCTATATTATAACGTTTCCTTCTATTATAGTTTTCATCAAGGTGTTATGTCTCTAGAGATATTATAACATTTCCTTCTATTATAGTTTTCATCAAGGTGTTATGTCTCTATATTATAACATTTCCTTCTATTATAGTTTTCATCAAGGTGTTATGTCTCTATATTATAATGTTTCCTTCTATTATAGTTTTCATCAAGGTGTCATGTCTCTATATTATAACATTTCCTTCTATTATAGTTTTCATCAAGGTGTTATGTCTCTATATTATAACTTTTCCTTCTATTATAGTTTTCATCAAGGTGTTATGTCTCTATATTATAACGTTTCCTTCTATTATCCTTTTTCCTCAGAGATCCAAAAGAACTAACAAAGCTTATCTACACAATGCTTAACTATTACCTTTTTTTCCCTCAGAGATCCATAAGAACTACACAAAGCTTATCTATTACCTTTTTCCCCTCAGAGATCCATAAGAACTACACAAAGCTTATCTATTACCTTTTTTCCCCTCAGAGATCCATAAGAACTACACAAAGCTTATCTATTACCTTTTTTCCCCTCAGAGATCCATAAGAACTACAGAAAGCTTATCTATTACCTTTTCCCTCAGAGATCCATAAGAACTACACAAAGCTTATCTGTTACCTTTTTCCCCTCAGAGATCCATAAGAGCTACATGAAGCTTATCTATTACCTTTTTTCCCCTCAGAGATCTATAAGAACTACACAAAGCTTATCTATTACCTTTTTTCCCTCAGAGATCCATAAGAACTACACAAAGCTTATCTATTACCTTTTTCCCCCTCAGAGATCTATAAGAACTACACAAAGCTTATCTATTACCTTTTTTCCCTCAGAGATCCATAAGAACTACACAAAGCTTATCTATTACCTTTTTTCCCTCAGAGATCCATAAGAAAGCTTATCTATTACCTTTTTTCCCTCAGAGATCCATAAGAACTACACAAAGCTTATCTATTACTTTTTTCCCTTAGAGATCCATAAGAACTATACAAAGCTTATCTATTACCTTTTTCCCCTCAGAGATCCATAAGAACTACATAAAGCTTATCTATTACCTTTTTTCCCCTCAGAGATCCATAAGAACTACACAAAGCTTATCTATTACCTTTTTCCCCTCAGAGATCCATAAGAACTACACAAAGCTTATCTATTACTTTTTTTCTCTCAGAGATCCATAAGAACTACACAAAGCTTATCTATTAACTTTTTTCTCTCAGAGATCCATAAGAACTACACAAAGCTTATCTATTACCTTTTTTCCCTCAGAGATCCATAAGAAAGCTTATCTATTACCTTTTTTCCCTCAGAGATCCATAAGAACTACACAAAGCTTATCTATTACCTTTTTTCCCTCAGAGATCCATAAGAAATACACAAAGACCTTTTTTCCCCTTGTTTTACTATCTCTTCTTTTTTTTTCTACTTCTTTATCCAAGAAATGCACCCTAGTCTTTTATATATTCACATTTAAGTTATTCCCATCTTCATGTTCACTGTTATTAGTTATGCAACATTCTATAATGAAGAATATATATTTAACGCTTAATGACACACAGTTTAAAAAAAAAAAAATGTAATAATCAATAAAGAAATGAAATCCAACACCAAATTAAGGATTTTCATTCTTCTTCAATCACTTTCAGACATCAACTTGAACATGTTCACTCTCAGACATCAACTTGAATATGTTCAAAGAAAGCAGTGGTCAGCTTGAGGCTGTTGCTGTTTCCGTAGAGTTTTTTCCATGAGTGGTACTGGTGCTGGCCATATGCATTTTCTCTGTTCCTCATATGTTGGGCACCTTTGAAGTAGATGTTGAGCAGTCATTTTATCGGTGCCACAGTTACACATTTAGTAGTGATGTTTCTTCAAGTGCAATATCGTTACTGTTTCCTGCATTCATTCTCATTATCTTTGACTTCTCCCTGTGTATTTTCAGACCCATTTGCTATGACCTCTCATCAGATATTTTCAATTTGTCTTGCACTTGATTATGGTTACGGGACAGAAGAGCCAGGTCATCTGCAAAATCTAGATCGTCAAGCTGTTTAGTCCGAGTTCACTGACACTGCATGTGCTACAAGATATTTTCTCATAAACATGTATGGTTGCTACTCGTACAAAACATCAGCAGTGGAAAAAAACTGGTGTGCACTATGGTGTACTTTCATGGGTGGGTGCTTGTGTGGAATGGAAGGATTAGGATGGTGTGACAGTCACGGGTGTGGAACTGGTGGCAAGAGCCAGATAGGTGCCTGTGGAACAGGAGATGAGAAGAGGACGCTGGCGATGGATATGACACACATTGAGAAAACCTGTTGATAGCATTACAAGGTAGTTCTTGTTCTGGGATCCCAAGGGAAAAAGAGGCACAAGAGACCAAAAAACATATGGAGAAGAGAACTAGATACAGAAGTGAAAATGGTGAGGAAAACATGAAAAGAACTTGAGCGAACAGCATGTGACAGATGAACTTGGAGAGTGTTTTTTGAAGGCCTATGCTCCCTGGGGAGCTAAAGAATATTGATATTGATGGTGTCAACATAAAATCTAAAAACTACCAGGGACAGAAACAGATAAAGGTCACAAAAGGGGAATGATGACATCACAAAGACCAACCTAAATCTGATGTTGATTTTACCTACCTAAATCTGATGTTGAATTTTACCTACCCAAATCTGATGTTGAACTTCTCAATCTTCTCCATTAAGACTCTGTACTCTGGGAAAAACCTCTGTTCTCGTTCTGATAAACAAAACAGAATGCTTGTTGATAAAATCACATCCTAGTTATAGACATCACTACTTTGTAAAGATGAATGCCAGCTTATGAACATAATGTGTTCTTTGAAGATGAATGTTTGTTACTTGGATTTTTTTAATAATATGTACAATATTGTTTAATTTGTTAATGAGTTTCTTAAATTAATTTACTTTAAACATAAATAGTAAAAATGCATAAGTAAAAACTAATTTATTCTAAAAAATAATTCTCCCACATGCCTTTTAATGCCTTGAAAGAGACTTCTAGTGTTATCTGGAAACAATTCAGAACAGAACTTGAACACTGGCTTTTTTCTACTTTGATTCTGAATTCAAAGTGTTTAACAGCGTTCCATTACTTCAACGATGATATTTAATTTGATTTTTTCAACAATAACTACACACTTAACAGAGCCTGCATTCTGGGCATAATCACACCAGTTTCTTTTCTTTAAAGTTAATTGCGATCACGAGGGCTTTTCTTTGTGAAAATTTATCGTCATCACGTAGTCCCAGTTTCTTTGTTAAATATATATCGCAGTCATGTCTTTGTTTAACAGCGCGTGAGGATTAGATTGGGTGGGGCGGAAAGTTTCCGTTGTTTGGCTCACGCAATATGACGCAAGTGTGAAACGCACGCGGTCGGGATAAACAGGTCGACGGGCTTTTCTAATCTATTGGTGTAGACCCCGTTATTAATTTTTAAAGTAATTCCATTGGTTTAGTTGAAAGCTGTAGTAATGACGTAGGCAGAAGTCCGTGGGGATTTTCTTGTATATAACCCCAAGCGGTCTTGTAACAGACCCCTACGCCTGATGAAATTTACTACCGTGAATCCAGCATTCATTGTCTGCTCCATGCGGAAGAAACGCAATGAATTGGTATGTGAATATTTTTATTTGAGCTGTAATATTAGTGGGTTTTTTTTAAATATAGAGACATAGCCGGATTCAGTTAAGTTTTCTTCGGGAGGTTAACTGGTAGTTAAAACGTAAAGTGCCATCCATTACTATCTTTGTAGAAATGATGTAAAGGTAAAGTGTGCCTAATTCTTTCTAGGATAATTGGCAGTATATATAAGAGTGTGGAAAGTGAGATATCACTGGGTGGAGATTTAGCTATTAAAGACATGGGCGCTCGGGAGTATGTAGAGTGTTGTGTGAAACCACCATTTTATTCTGTATATGTACAAGTGTAATATTATGGACAATTTTTGTGTGTGTACGGGATTTTATTGTGCGTAAATGTGGGTAACGCAGTCGGAGGGTACAGATGTAATTTATAAGGGAATTATCCTGCTTAGAGGAGTAAATTATTCCTAGCGAAAGGTTAATTTAAATTTTGGGTTCAGCGAGTAAACCTCACGAGGAAATGTCTAAAAGTAGGCCAGGTATTTCGTAGAGGGATTTCCCAGGTTTTATTGTTGGACACTGTTGCTGTCATTTTCGACGGAGTTTCATATGTCAAGTTATTTGTCGTATTTTTTTCACCCTAGTCAAAGGTGAATAATTGTGTCTTTACCTTGCGATGTCAGGTTGATTAGGGGTTATCTTCCCTGTTGGTTCTTTCATTGTGTTTGACCTGTATGAAGACAGGGTCAAAGGTAAACAATTCGAAGCTTGTGCTCATGCGCAGATTTTAAGCGCCAAGTTGAGTTACTTCCATCAGGCCGGGATGTAAGCTGGCTTCTGTGGGACATGGGTCCATTGTGTTTTTGGGGAAAATCTTCAAAGTGACTGCATTGGCAGTTCTCCCCAGTGATTCTCTGTACGTCGGAATGACAACAGAGTTCGTTATTGTGTTCTGAGGATTCTGTGCTAGGTAACACCGACCTTTTTTACATTATTACGCGTTCGGTGGCAGAACATGTTAAAGGCTTACCAAGACTGTGAACTACAGCTCACCGATCCTAAATTTCCGAACTTATATTTTGTGCTCAAGGGAGCCATCCAAGACTATTAGTCTTTAAGTTATCCAGAAGTCCAGTGACGAAGTTATATTGTGGGAACCGCAGATTGGCGGTGGTTATATCTACATAAGCATTACCGCAGGGTTGATGTTAACCTGCTTAGAAGAAGTACACAGATGACGCCATTTTGGGGCCTGTGTTACGGCTAATGTGCAATTGGCGGGGATGCCAAGTTGTACCTGTATGTCAAAGTGATTAAGGTATCTGACGCGTTCAGTCAGAGGTACCAAAGCGGCATTGAGAACTGTATATACATAAACATACTACTATTGTCCATGTACGAATATTTGAATGTTTACCAGCCTTTTGAATGCCTGATGTACGCCTAACGATTTCCGGTTATCATGACCATGTTTACACTGACTGTTCCTGTTGATGCTACTGTGTGTTTCCGTCAATAAATGTTTTGAAACGTGCCAGCAGTGTCCAAGCATCCTTGACTACTGCATGTGAGTGTATGGGTTGCATTATACAACATATACGAGCCTAAACACATTCGCGCCTTCATCCGCACCCACACTCAGCTCATCATTACAAGTACTACACACCTAACAACATGTATGCTGTCTTGTGCCAGTGATCACCTCTACAGAACGAAAAAGACAGTTACATTTCTGGGTGGCCAGATCTGTGGGTCTAAGCTGGACAGAGCGAGAAATTAACATTTCCGTGGACTTTGTGCTACATGTTTTGATAAACAAGGTGGACATCTGAGAATAACACACATACTCGACACTTCCAAGTTTTGACTACACAGGACAGTATAAACAGTGTTAGCATTTTTGTTATAATGCTACATAAACCACAACATGACAAGTCCTGAAGTTAGCATCGAGGCGTTTGTTACGTGGACCACAGCTGCATACGAGTCAAGTCCCTTTTTGTAAATGGTACCGCTGGTCATTTACACATCTCAGTCAACAACAGACTTTCCTACGTCCGAGCATTCAAGTTACATTGTTCGAGGTCAAGTGTTTGTAAACAGTACGTGAAATCGTCAACATTCAATGTGCAAGTCCTAAGTCGAGAAGGTCATAGTAACTTTATGTTCTCGAAGACCACTTCATGCTACAGTGGATCTGACAATCAGTGCGCGCTTGACATTTTGTTTCTGTGTTCGCAAGGAGCAGGATAGTTACTGTAACATCATGTGTGACTAAGCTTTATTTTGCAACACATTCAATTGCTATTTATGTTACTTGTACTATTGTTGTGTATTTTTCTTGTGTTTTTCAGCGGGCTGGTTGGGTAAGGTGACTCCTTTAGATAAATACCACGTAATAGAGGTTATCTATTGAGAGCGTGTCGTTAGGGACTGCAAATTTCCTTAATTGGAATTTGCTAGCGACAATTGTTGCTGTTTACGTTTAGCTGTGACGACATGAGTTAATGTTGTTTTCGTTATTTTTTCATTCTTTGATTTTCGATTTGTTTTGTTTGTATCTGTTCTTTTCTCCTTCCTTCCGTTTATTTCTTTACACCTTTTTGTTTATAACAGTGTTGCTATTTGTCTTGTTTACTTTTCGCGGTCATCATTACACATTTGTGTATCATTTTCTTTACTTTCTGCTGTATTGTTTATTTGACTTCTGCGAACGTTTTCGGTCATTGTTCTGTATCTTTGTCTTTGTATTTATGATTGTAATACATTATTGTCATACACAGTCTACATACATATACTTGGTCATGTATTATTATTGTCGTTATTAATATGATACACTATTCATATTGGGAGTATTGATAGAAAATTATTATAAAGAAATAAGGTAACCATACAAGGTCTTTGATTAAGACTTGACTCTCAAAGAGAGTGAAATAAACTGAACTGAGTATACAAGTCTAACATTGAAGACTTGTCTCCCATTAAAGTGGGATAAGGTAATTTACTTAATTTTTTCAGGTTACTGATCTCATTAGACAATGTCTACACTAGACTTCTTCATTGAACAAGGGAAAGTCTTTGGGAAGACAGGTGACAAGTGAGAAGAATTTGCAACTGCTCAATTCGCATAGCATTGAAGTCAGAAGAAAAGAGACAAAAAGAGGAAAATAAATTGAAAGCAGAAGTTGAACAAAAGAAGATAGATGCTGAGAATTTAAGATTGCAGATGCAAGCTGAACAAAAGAAGATAGATACTGAGAATTTAAGATTGCAGATGCAAGCTGAACAAAAGAAGATAGATGCTGAGAATTTAAGGTTGCAAATGCAAGCTGATGAAAGAAAATTCCAGATGGAAATGGAAAAACAAAAAAATGAAGCCGCTGCTGAAGAAAGAAAACTTCAAGCTGCTGCAGAGGAAAGAAAACTTCAAGCAGAAGAAAGAAAACTTCAAGCTGCTGCAGAGGAAAGAAAACTTCAAGCAGAAGAAAGAAAACTTCAAGCTGCTGCAGAAGAAAGAAAACTTCAAGCAGAGGCGGAGAATAGAAGATTGGATAGGGAAGCCGAGGAAAGGAAAGAGAAACATAAAATGGAACATGAGGAAAAACTCGCGACTTTGGAATTAGAGAAATTGAAAGTAACAAATATGGGTGCTCATCAAGTAACTTCGGATACAACAAAGGAGAGGTCTAGTAAGATCAAATTGCCTCATTTCAATCCTTTAAAGGACGATATAACTGATTATCTTGATAGATTCGAATTTTTATGTGGTACGCATAAGATAAAAAAGGAAAACTATGTTGAACAACTGATGGAATTTTTTACAGGTGAAACTGTGACTACTCTTATGACAATAGAAGAGCATAATAGAACTAATTATGATGTTGTCAGAGCGGCATTATTAAAAAAATATCAACTAAAAGAAGAAGATTATCGTCTTCGTTTTAGGACAATGTTGCCAGAAAATGGAGTAGATTTCTCTGACTTGGTTACAAAGATACGTCGTACATTTACACAATGGGTTGAGTTGTCTCAAACTGAGAAAACATATGAAGGTCTAATGGACTTATTACTTAGAGACAAAGTTTTGTCATCTGTTAATGATTCTTTCCTTGCATTTCTTCATGAGCGTAAGCCTAAAAACTTAAAAGACATGGAGAAATACTGTTGTCAGTATGCCACCGCGCATCCCCATGCTACAGTTAGCAATTCTAAAGTGAAAGAAGGGTTGCCAGTTGCTTCGGCAGCACCATATGGCCTTAATTTCAATAAGAAATTTCAGGGTGCCCAACAAAACTGGAATAGGAAAAGTAATCAGAATTACACTCATAAGCAGAGTAATCCAACCTATGATGGTTCTTCTGCTAAGAACTGGAGACGAGATGGGAGTTCTCGTAATTTTGGTGGTAATAATTTTAGACACTTTCGCAAAGGTTATTACAATAAAAACTACCCAAGCTTTTCTGCTCGGGATAACCATTCTCGACGTCAAGAATATGACGATGGTGAATATACAAACCGGGATTCAAACCGGAATGATAATTACAATAGACAATATGATAACAATTACAGGGGAAATGATAATCGCGGTAGACCTAGATATAACAAAAGGAAAGCTTTCCAACAGGCAAACTCTGCACAACAAGAGTTTAATGGAGCCTGTAATCAAGTAAATGATAGTGGGAACTCTAATGCTATCACTGGTTGTGCTTTCGATTTTGGGAGAGCAACTGAATGCCCCCAATGCTCAACATTGTTCGAGCCATCGTCTGTATCTACCTTAATTTGTGGTCACCCTCTTCCCGCTCTTCCTGCTACAGTTGCGCATGATGGGAGAGGATCTCTCATCTTGCATAAAGGTCTAGTGAATGATAGGCTAGTCTCAGTGCTTTTTGATTCTGGTTGCACTACTGTCGGGGTTAGGCAGTCTCTGATAGATCCTCGCTGTTACTCGGGAAAGGTGGTCAAATGTGTTACGTTTGGTGGTACCATGGAAAAATATCCTACTGCTATCATTAGCATTGACACTCCTTTCTTTACAGGAGATGTCCACGCGTGTCTTCTTCCTAATCCTATTTCGGATCTTATAATTGGTCGTATTCATGGGGTTAAGGAATGCACCCCGCAACAAATTTCTATTTGGGAGGAACAAAATATCCAAGCGGTCAATGCAGTGGTAACAAGAGCCCATGCTCTTATCCCTCCAACTTCATCTGATGATAGTAATGGAGTTGATAGCCAAGATGATCACTTGGTGATTTCGCATGACACGTTTGTTAAACGACAAGAAGAGGATCCTTCTTTGAGGAAATTCTTTCTTCTCGCAAAGAAAGGTGATCCTAATCAGAATACGAATCACAGATCGTATATCACTATGAAGAATGGTATATTGGTACGAATGGTACAACACTCGGACAAGTCTATGCATTCGCAAATTCTTGTGCCTAAGTGTATGAGAGCCTTAATTCTTCAACATGCACACGATTCTCAGTGTGCTGGACATATGGGTTTTTCCAGAACTAAGACTAGAGTCCTTGCGTCTTTCTTTTGGCCATTCATGAACAAAGACATACGAATTTATTGCCGGTCTTGCAAAATTTGCCAAGAGGTCAAGTCTAGAGGTCCAAGACATGCTGCACCTATTCAGGCGGCAGATATTCCTATTCGGCCGTTTCAGAAAATGGCAATAGACATTATTGGCCCGTTTAAGATTAAGTCAGCCAGAGGACATCAATTTATCCTTACTTGCGTTGACATGTGCACTCGTTGGCCAGAGGCTATTCCTCTTAAAAGCATATCAACTGTCGATATCGCAGATGCTCTTTGGCTCATATTTTCTCGGCTGGGATTTCCCGGAGAAATACTATCAGACCACGGCACTCAATTGATATCGGACACTATGTCTCAGGTGATGGCTACTCTGGACATTAAAAGATCTCTCAGTAGTATTTATCATCCAATGTCCAATGGATTGGTTGAACGTCTTAATAGGACACTAAAGAACTTACTAGGCAAGATAACGGAGGATCATCCTGATGATTGGGACAGGGTCCTACCTGCAGCTCTCTTTGCTTATAGAGAGGTTCCCAACGAGCATACAGGATTTTCTCCTTTTGAACTTGTCTTTGGCGCGCAACCGCGCGGTCCTATGTCCTTGCTACACGATCTGATCACTGCCGATAATATTGACGATGATACACAATCATCATATGAATATGTCATTGCTCTTAGGGAGAAAATTATCGAATCATGCAGGTTAGCTACTTCATCATCAGAATTCGCTAAAGAAAAGGCTAGGCGATTCGCTAATAAGAAAAGACGCCTACATCAACTTTGTCCTGGAGACAAAGCGTTTGTCTTACTTCCCACGAGGGAAAACAGACTTCTCATTTCTTGGAAAGGTCCATACACTATAGTCTCTAAAATTTCAGATGTCGACTATATTGTCGATGTTGATGGAAGGCATAAAACCTTCCATATAAATATGCTTACTGAATTTATTGAACGACCAGACTATTTACAGCCTATTTTCCAGGCGACGGACGATTCTCGAGTCCAACATGGTCATATCTCATCCCTGTCTGTTATACAGGATGAGGAAACTACTTTTTCTGACGTTAACTTACCTCTTCCCGTTGTTCCACTTAATTCTACGGAATCATGGAAAAACGTTACCGTCTCTTCGAACTTGTCTTTTGAGGAGCAACGTCAAGTATCCTCTACGCTACAATCATATCAGGATGTCCTTACTGACATTCCTGGACACACAGATGTCATAGAACATGACATCATACTTACTGATCGTAATCCGATCAGAGTAAGACCATACCCAATACCTATTATTTTCAAGCACAAGTCGAGAAAGAATTGAATGAAATGATTCAATTGAAAATAATTGAACCATCCACTTCAGCTTATTCTTCGTCGATGGTTATTGTTCGAAAGAAAGACAATAACATACGTCTTTGCGTTGATTATCGCAAATTAAATCAAGTTACGAAGTTCGATGCTGAACCTATGCCTTTATTAGATGATCTACTTATTAGACTTTCTAAAGCTAAATTCTTTACTAAACTAGACTTGTCGAAAGGTTATTGGCAAGTCCCACTGACGGAACACGCCAAACCTCTCACTGCTTTTTCGACACCTAGGGGTTTATTTCAGTGGAATTTTATGCCTTTCGGGCTTATGAACGCCCCAGCAACTTTCGTGCGCATGATGCGACGAATTCTATCGTATCGTACAGATGTCATCGCATATTTGGACGACATCTGTCTGTTCAGTGATACTTGGGAAGAACACTATTCGGGTTTAAACGAGTTACTATCTACTCTACATGAGCATAAGTTAACAGCAAAACCCTCTAAAGCCTTTGTTGGGTTTAGTGAAATCTCTTTCCTAGGTCATCGGGTTGGTCATGGTCTGTTGAAGACAGAGGACCAAAACATTTCGAAGATATTAAATATCTCGGTTCCGAAGACAAAAAAGCAAGTACGTAGTCTCTTGGGATTAATACAATTCTATGGAAGATTCATTGATAATCTATCCTCCATTATGGCACCATTTTCAACGTTGTTGAAAAAAGGTTCTCCTAATATGGTACGTTGGTCCCAAGAATGCCAATCGTCATTGGATCAGGTTAAGAATTTATTCTCATCTCATCCTATCTTAAGACTTCCAACGATTGATAAGACTTTTGTCCTTCGTAGTGATGCCTCTTCCACTGGGATTGGAGCGGCACTAATGCAGGAGTATTCAGGAACTCTGCATCCTGTAATGTATATTTCTAGGAAGCTGAATGCGGCAGAAAGGAATTACTCGGTTTTAGACCGTGAATTGTTGGCCATGGTTTGGTCCATTCTTAAGCTACAAAGATTCCTTCTGGGCGCGCATTTCATTATGGAAACCGACCAAAAAGCTCTTACAGCTATGCAAAGTAAGGATTTGAAGAGCTCGAGATCTATTCGTTATGCTATTGCTCTTCAACCTTTCCATTTTACGGTGCGAGCTATCCGTGGTTCGGATAATGTGATGGCAGACGTATTGTCTAGATGCCCACATGATTCCATTTAAATTTTATGTCCTAGATCTCCTGATGTACTTCCAGACTTATGTCTGTTCTTAATATCATAACATATTAACACAATTGTGTCACTAGTTGGATGATGTATAATGACTTTAATAAATTTGATTATGTCCATCCATGATATATATCCATTAGATATGCTGATGGTATAGTATTGTAGTTCATCATATTTGTATATTGTTGTAATGATAGTATTTGACAATTTTTGATATCTATGATTGGTATTGCCAGCAACTTAGGTTTCTTTAATGGTACCTCCTGAGTTTGTTTGGCTTAGAGGAAATATTTTCTCTTATGATGGGGGATGATTTTTACTCTCTCCAGACGCTTTATTTATGCGTCTATTGTACCTGATATTAGGTTCATTCTTTCATGAGCGCATAATTGATGCTTGTTCTATCTTGCTCATGAATATATTTGAAGAAAAAAATGTGTCATTTTTTTACAGGGGGGGGGGGGGGGGGGGGGGGGGGGGGGGGGGGGGGGGGGGGGTGTAGTAATATGTTGCTGTCATTTTCGACGGAGTTTCATATGTCAAGTTATTTGTCGTATTTTTTTCACCCTAGTCAAAGGTGAATAATTGTGTCTTTACCTTGCGATGTCAGGTTGATTAGGGGTTATCTTCCCTGTTGGTTCTTTCATTGTGTGTGACCTGTATGAAGACAGGGTCAAAGGTAAACAATTCGGAGCTTGTGCTCATGCGCAGATTTTAAGCGCCAAGTTGAGTTACTTCCGTCAGGCCGGGATGTAAGCTGGCTTCTGTGGGACATGAGTCCATTGTGTTTTTGGGGAAAATCTTCAAAGTGACTGCGTTGGCAGTTCTCCCCAGTGATTCTCTGTACGTCGGAATGACGACAGAGTTCGTTATTGTGTTCTGAGGATTCTGTGCTAGGTAACACCGACCTTTTTTACATTATTACGCGTTCGGTGGCAGAACATGTTAAAGGCTTACCAAGACTGAACTACAGCTCACCGATCCTAAATTTCCGAACTTATATTTTGTGCTCAAGGGAGCCATCCAAGACTATTAGTCTTTAAGTTATCCAGAAGTCCAGTGACGAAGTTATATTGTGGGAACCGCAGATTGGCGGTGGTTATATCTACATAAGCATTACCGCAGGGTTGATGTTAACCTGCTTAGAAGAAGTACATAGATGACGCCATTTTGGGGCCTGTGTTACGGCTAATGTGCAATTGGCGGGGATGCCAAGTTGTACCTGTATGTCAAAGTGATTAAGGTATCTGACGCGTTCAGTCAGAGGTACCAAAGCGGCATTGAGAACTGTATATACATGAACATACAACTATTGTCCATGTACAAATATTTGAATGTTTACCAGCCTTTTGAATGCCTGATGTATGCCTAACGATTTCCGGTTATCATGACCATGTTTACACTGACTGTTCCTGTTGATGCTACTGTGTGTTTCCATCAATAAATGTTTTGAAACATGCCAGCAGTGTCCAAGCATCCTTGACTACTGCATGTGAGTGTATGGGTTGCATTACACAACATATACAAGCCTAAACACATTCGCGCCTTCATTCGCACCCACACTCAGCTCATCATTACAAGTACTACACACCTAACAACATGTATGCTGTCTTGTGCCAGTGATCACCTCTACAGAATGAAAAAGACAGTTACAGACACGTGGCGAGATTGACGTAACAACAGATTATAATCAGACAGTGTCTGGGGTTTGGCTGCGTACCATAAAGATGTTAAGTTGAAGGGAAGAGGGGAGTAGAAGGGTGAGAGAGAGTGACACGTGGGGAAAAATATTTTATGTATCGTTGTGCATAGCGGGTGAAGGGGTGATGTATTGAGTGAGGGGAGTTGTATTTATTTATGGGAGATATGTGTTAGTGATAAGTTATGTTGAAGTTGGTGTACATAAGTTGTATCTTTGTGTCCACAGCGGGTCACGGTACAGTAACAGTAGCAGAGTGTAGTTTGGCACATACAAATTATCAACGGCAAAGTTGAAATAACCTATGGTCTGTTGCAGTGAAGCCCCATGCTTCAGCCGGAAAGGGGTTATCTATCATAACAAAATCCAGAGCTCTGAGCTCGTTGTTGTTACACACGCAAATTGGCACATGCCAGCATTGTTGTAATTTCATTTTCTTCACGACCACAATAAAGTCATTACTCTAAACCCGAAGAGGGGCAACGGGGCCAATTTAAGAGGTTGTCCAGCCCCTGTGAAGCTTCTACAGTTTGATTCAAGTACGTCATGCTTGATAATCCAGTCTTCAGTGCAGATGTCAGAAACCGGGAGACAGGGTGATCATACCTGGTTCTGATAATAAAGTCAACGAGAGAAGGCATAAACGGAGATGCCACCTCAGCAGATGTCGAGAGGGTCAGAGAGACACTGAAGCAAAGAGAGAGAAAGAGAGAGGAGATAGCCGAGACCAGTAGGGTCTGATGATATATCCTCAGAGGATAGCCTTTGAGTACTAGATATTATAAAAGTCTACTAGTGTAGCAGTCCAGGGTGTAGTTAGCGGCGCTTATCGCCTAACGAGTTGAAAGCTGTGTAAACATTCATTTAGGCTGAGTCAACAGGACCTTGACAGTAGAAATCTTATTTGTCGTAGAGAGTGGAGGCTAAACTGATATCCCACCAATTAGATCTTATTTAAATCACTAATCATTCGATTTTTCCCCAGCAGGTTGACTGAAAGAGGGTATGTGATTTGGCTTTCCTAGTGTCTATCTATTTAATTGGTTCTTTGGTTTTTTCAGGTTTGTGCAACAGTGCACGATATTTATTTCTTTGCTGTATGATGACATTTTTATGTTTTATTGTGTAAATAAAAAAAAATAAAAAAAAAAAATATATATATATATATATATATATATATATATATATATATATATATATATATATATATATATATATATATATATATATATATATATATATATATATATATATTGTATACTGGATCAGCTTCTATACTATACTTACCTATATGTTTTCTGTATAGTGGTGTCTGTGGTCGTTATTTACACCTTATCTCCTTGTGTCTAATGGTAGTTAGAGAGGGGTGAGGTTATAGCAAATTTTAGTCACAAGTGGCAAGGGAGAGTCAATCCTGGTTCTCACCCTTGAGCCAATAGTCTCATCATACCAGTCACTGTCATTTTTCATCTAAATTCTATCTTCTCAGATTTTCTCATACTAGAGTCTTGCTTACACTCAGGCAAACTCTATAAACTTAAATCCACTTCGTGACAGAGAGCCCAGAATCAGAGCACAGTATTTTAAGCTCTGCATATTTGGAGAGCCCCTTTGGATGGCGGGGAATGCACAGTATGCCACATGCTTCTTCCTCCTAGCTTAGGACCAAATGTGATGATCCTTTAAATGCTAGCCAAGCTGGGGTGGCTAGAGCTCATGATTTCACCTCAACATGTTTCAGAATGGCAGAAAAGTCACAGGAAAAGACTAGATCTACATTGTAGATAATACCAAGGAGTTTGCAATGTGGTATTGGCTGCAAAAGTGCAAGAAGCTCAGCAGTCCTAGTTAAACAACAACTATGATAGGAAACTCTATACAGAGCCATACAACAGAAGGCATTATGATCATCAGAAGGAGTTATCAAGATATCAAGTATTTCAGCCCCTTAATCTCCTTTACATTGTAAGGGAGGGCGGGCCAACTTGGGTCATGGCTCCCAAGTATCAGCCTCCTGTTGTCTTGTGCAGAGCATTGAACCCACTCCACCTTGGTAGCAGCTTTCCTGTTTTCTGACAGCTGGAGGCAAAATGAAAGAAACTCCTATGTTGAAAACAAATTACTGTCCCGATTTCTATAACCCCAGCTGATTGTTCACTGAAGAGTGGTAACATAGAAGACCCACTAGGCGAGTCATCTATTACAGCTGGCAATAATGGTGACTGGTAAACTGACTGTCCTTGTGTGTTGAAGGAGGACTTTCTGTATCGTCTCTTCCTCTTGGATGTAAGTGCCCTTGTTCTTGACTGTCCTTTCAAACCCAACAGTTTCAGTAGATCATACACTTAGGCAGCCACTAGACCTCTTAGACCTACCTCAACAGCCATGACCCTTGCAGTGACCTTGTCATGTCTAAAGTCCATGACCAGATCATTATATTTGGCCATTTTTAATGAGGGTTGCTCATCCAATCTGGATTTAAATGACATTCTTCTTCTTCTTCTTTGATCCTTAGCCGCCGACCGTCAAAGCAGTCAGTGGCCATCATGCCTAGTGGCGTCTTGTAGGGCAACAACAAATTGATTCCACTTTGCTCGGTCGGCGGCCATCCTTCGTACAGTGCCCGAACTCTGGTTCATTCTTTGCATCTCAGCCTCCACAGTCCTCCGCCAGGTTGTTTTTGGTCGGCCTCTCTTTCGTTTTCCTTCAGGGGTCTGGGGATTTTTCCTGGATGTGTTGATGTGAATATGCTAGTAGTGCAATGTCATCTGCATATTCCAGATCTTCCAATGTAGAAAATGTAGTCCATCTTATTCCTCTTGGACTACCCTCTGTTTTCTGGTGCATCACCCAGTCTATGACTGTTAAAAATAGAGTGGTTTATAAGGGGCATCCCTGTCGTACTCCTGTCTTCACCTCAAAGGTTAGGTTGCTCTGCCCAACACTACACGTAAAGTTGGCATAGATTTAAATGACATGGTCAGCTTAATGAGATCTTCTGATACTTTCTGGATATGCCCCTAACCCAGGTAGATCTACTGCCATCTCCCAGTCATTTGCACAGTCAAGAATAGATTGTAAACTGCTACTTGGTTTACTTGGTTTGGGATGTGCTGACTTTCCTGCTCTCGGAAAGTATGTATTTGCGGTACTTGGTCTGACCTAGTGTGGCGAGGTCTTGGCTGGTGATGGTGTTTGGCCAGAAAATTTGAAGAAAAAAGACAATTTGGGCATTCCATTTTCTGTTACTCTCCAGCATTCTGCAGAGAACAGAAATTACACAGCTCTCATACAATTTTAATTTAGAAACCCACCGTCTTATTGCAGTCCTCTTCATGTTCGATGTACTAATTATATGTTTAACCATGCCATATGGAAGTAAAGCGTCAGAGACCTCGCCACACCAGGTCCAGCCATTTAATGAGGTGGGGTGACCTTCATCACTACCTTTGTCTTCCCTAAATCAAGGGCAGAGTTTGGTACCCATTTACAGCTGGGCAGACTGGAGGTTTTATTCCTGGAACCCAGTATCTGTGCCACGATAGGAAAGTGCTCTACCGCTTAGCCAATTAGACTCCCTAGCCTCATGTACAATCTCATATTAGTTGCTGTGTATGATATGGGTTTGGTTATGGTATCAGAGAAATAGGGTAAAATACAATTCACAAGCAGGTCTTACCTTTAACATAGCCTTTTAGAACACTCAGATTCATTCTTCTATCTCTTCCATACAGAACCTTGGCCAGACGTCTTTTTTTAAACTCAAGTCCCTTGATGGCTCTATATAATGTGTTCTTTTCAATATGCTTGTAAAACAGAGGAAGCGATTCGACCTTGACTGTGGAAAAAAAGAACAAAATAAATGAAGTATTGAAACCAGGTGTAACAATTTTTAAAAATGTGTGGGTGAGAAGTGATTTCAGGTGAACAACATGTTAATCCCTCTTGGTAAACAATATATATATATATACACACACACACACACACATATATATATATATACATATATATTTTAATTAATGGACAAAGATAGTTTAAACATCTGCCTTTGGGTTATAATTTGAATATCTATTGTTGATTATTATTATTTATTAATTACTCACAGACATCAGGTCTCCGTCTATATCTGTATTCACACATACATTCCTTAAAACCAACCAAAGCTGTTCTTTATTATTCCTGTTCTACAGTCCGCTGGACAATATATTGTGGTCTATGAATGTTACCTGGTCTATATGTGCTTATAGGAAAGTTAGGAAGGTGAGTGAGTCGATAAAAATCTGGGTGGTCCTTTATTTCTTCTTCTTCTTCTTCTTCGTTCGTCCTGAAAAGGACGGTGGTTGCGTTGTGTCTGTTTACGCCTAAGCTGTGATATCTGCACCTTTCGGTCGACACATCCGACTTCTGCACGGCATTTTTTAGGACCGGGTTTGCCTTCCCATTTCGATCCACACTCGCTCAGCCAGACTGCACAGCTGCAGACTGTTTCCAGGACCACCACGTGGAGGTGGAGTGCGGTCTTGACCAGCTCTGGTTCGCTGGTCCTGACGCAGACAGTCAAGCTATGAGTCGCTGACTGCGGTCTCTATTGCTGCGTCTTGAGGTCCCGTCCTTTATTTCATAATTGCGTATAGTGTTGTGAGAGTGATTACTTCAGGTTAAATTTTTTTTAAAGGTGCTTAAATGGTTGTGTATACTGTTATGGTTCACATTCTTAACAACAGAACAGCACCATCTGAATGGTCTCTGCTTCATTTTCTGAGAGTGCCTATCTTTCCATTACTTTTCTGTTGTCTATAATTTACCTTCATTCTTTCTTACAAGTGTCTTGAGTATACTTATCATCATCAAGTTCCTTTTTGCTCCTTATGGAGCATGGAAGCACCACTGTAGCTGGCCCCCTTCGAGGAAGTCAGCACAAAACATTCACATGCTCTTACAGCAGTGGTTTCTGGATACATCTTACTAAGAATGGACTGCTGTTTAAGGTAGACAGATAATGCATTCTACAAGTCTGGTTCTTGTTAAGGCACACAAAGGATACATCTTACAAGTACAGTTAATTTTAGGTAGAAAGAAGATACATCTCACAAGTATGGTTCTTTTTTAGGTAGAAAGAAGATACATCTCACAAGGATGGTTCTTTTTAGGCAGAAAGAAGATACATCTTACAAGTATGGTTCTTGTTCAGTTACATATTTTATGAAGCTATATCTTACATGTATGGTTCTTTGTTTAGGTAAGTACATTATGAAGCTATTTCTTACAAGTATGGTCCTTTGTTTAGACAGACAAAAACTACATCTTTCAAGTATGGTTCTTGTGTAGGTAGATATGCCAAGCAGATACATCTAATAAGCATGGTTCTTGTTTAGGTAGACAAAAGATATATCTTACACATATGATTCTTGTTACGGTGGATAAGTCAAGAAGTTACATCATACAAGTATGGTTTTTGTTTAGATAGGCAAAGGCTACATCTTACAACTATGGTTTTTGTTTCTGCGGACAGTCAAAAAGAGTAATGAGGATGACCTGAAAGAGGCCAATGCGCAAAAGAAACTTATTTCACAAGTTAGAAAGAAGCAATCCACTTTTTTGGACATGTTACAAGAAGAGGAAAACTGGGATATATCTTAACAACAGGTAAGATTGAAGGAAAAAGAGATAGAGGAAGACAAAGAGAGCAAATACTGGACAGTTTAACATCGTGGCATGGGAAAAAGTCAACAGCAGAATTGATAAATTGTTCTGGAGACAGGAAGTTGTGGAGAGACATGATCTCCTTCACCACGAGGCATGGTACTTGAAGAAGAAGAGAAGTGGTAAGTCAAGAAACTACATCTTTTGATACACAAAAGATACATCAAACAATTTTGGATGTAGTTTAGATACAAGATACCTTACAAGTATGGTTCTTGTTTAGATAGATAAGTCAAGAAGTCATGTCTTACAAGTATGGTAGCCATTATGTAAAACAAATTGGTATTGAAATTACTATTGCAAATGCAGTTGAAAGTGCTTTGGCACAGGCTTCCTGCAAGGGAACTAACTATGGTGACTGTCATTTGTTCTACTAGGATCAAAAATGGAAAATGATTATGATTGTACTAACAAACAATTTTTTGCTGCCATAAAATGTACTACAAGGTGTCCCAAAAGTCCATATATCACACTACATGAAATTTGTGTTTACATATATATTCATTTTACAAAATATATTTTAATGTTTTAATTTGTTTAATAATTTGTTTAAAATTTTAATTTACAGAAAGTGTCATGGCTGATCAGAGTCCTTCTCACAATTCACCCTGTACATTTAAGTCACTTGACTCTATACTCACATTCTGAACTGTGGCCATCAAATGGTTGAGCATCCTCATTTCGCAGCTTCACCTCCATGGCTAATGCAGCTGTGGCTTCAAGTGAACTGGTTTTCTTAATTTCAGACACACTGGGTCTGAGAATAAAAGCGCCTTCTGGGACTGTTGGGTCCATCAATATTTCCTCTGCAGTCTTTTCAGAGCAAAACCCATAGATGATTCTGTTTTTTTTTTTTTAAACAGAAGAGAAACATAACATTAAAAAAACAGTTTGAGTTCTGGGGTAGCTACTAAAACATGTCAGGAGATGAAACTGAGACTTAATGTTAAAAATGTTCTTCTCTCATCAAATTATTTTTGGTGACATCCAGTATTAGGCTTAAATTAGTATTGCAATCTTTAATAACACATTGGTCCAAATTTTCTACTTTCATAAAACTAAAAGAACTAAGAAAAACAGTAAAGAAAAGTATAAGAAGAAAGCATCACAACCTGGCAAGCAAACAGTGAAAGAGTATTACATTGGCTAACTACTTTTAATTTTGCGTACATTTGCAAGTTTGCTTAACTATTTTGTTTCCTCCTAGGGCTATTATTGTGCATTTTATTTTTCTATTCATGTTTCTCATCACTATTAATAGACTGTGCCAGATTTTATACCTTGTTTATTTTTGTTTTGCTGTCCTGGTCATTTTTTTTTTTTGGTTGTATATGGCAGTAGAAACAGGGGTGAAACAAGGCTGTATTATGTCACCACTACTTTTTGGAATAGCTATTGATTGGGTTATGAGAAACTATACCCACAATGAACAATTAGGTATAAAATGGAAAATTCCTGGGGGACCTGGATTTCGCAGATGATTTAGCATTCTTAAGTTCAACACCCAGACAATCCCAAGAAGCAGTAAATAATTTGTGTCATCTCTCGGTTAAAATAGGTCTCCAAATAAATGCCTCTAAAACTAAAGCTATGAACTTTTCTAACAAGACCTTTGATATCATCCTGAACGGGGAAAAATTACAGAAAGTTGAAAGTTTTAATTATTTAGGCAGTAAAATGATTCAGGATGGTGACACAACAAGAGAAATCCATACTAGAATTGCTTTGGCAGCTAGCGCCTTCAATAGATTATCTAACATTTGGAAATTACGATCATTGAATATACATACCAAGCTTCGTCTGTTTAATTCAAATGTTATCTCAGTGTTAACATACGGCTGTGAGAGTTGGAAAATAACAAAATCATTGGAGAACAAGCTGAATACATTCGAGAACAAATGTCTTAGAAAACTCATGAACATCAGTTGGAAAGAATTCAAGACTAATCGACAAATAAGAGAAGACTCTAGGCAGAAATATGTCTCCGACTATATAAGGAAAAGACGATGGTCATATATCGGTCATGCCCTACGAATGCAAAACAACAGAATACCACTACAGGCGCTCACTTGGGTTCCTGAGGGTAAGAGGAAAAAAGGAAGACCAAAAGAAACACTCAGAAGAACAATAATAAGAGAAGGAAGAACGTTGGGATTAAACAATGTGCAAGAGCTAAGAGGAGTGGCGTCACAACGAACAACCTGGAGAGCACTGGTTTCTGCCTTATGCGCCGTGTTTGGTGCTTAAAGAATTTATTATTATTATTATATGGCACTTCCCATAACATAAAAGTGAGAATTAGCTTCCCTCATCTTGTCTAACTTGCTTTTCATTTATTTCCCCATAATATATGTGCTATTGTTTTCTAGTTCCTTTACCATCTAAGCTCTCTTCCATATTTTATAAACAACTCAAGCATTCCAGCATACATTTTTCAGTCTTTTGTGCCATGAGAAAATTCAACAGGGTTTGGCTTTTCTTTTGGTTCTCATCAAATCCATCATCATCATTAATAACCGTCTTGGCTTATCCTACTAGGTTCCCTATGTGTGGTTAAAATTACTACTCACTGTTTGCCCAGCCAGATGTTTTATTCTTTATAAAAGTATTAGGAAACTGGCCTTATGCCTTTTATGATCACACATATATATATATATCTTCTTCTTCCATCCTTAGCCATCAACCGGCAAAGCAGTATGTGGCCAGTACGCCTAGTGGCGTCTTAGGGCAACAACAAATTGATCAATCTATCGCTGTTTCCACCACGCCTAGTGGCGTCTTTGTGGAACAAAAACAGACCAAACAATCTATCATTGTTTCCGTAATCACATTGGTTGGCAAGCAGGTGATCAGCCCACTGCGCGAAGTTTTTACGGGATGGGGTAAACAGCCCCATGCCCATACCCTCCTTAGTCGCTTTTTACGACATGCGTGGTAGGGTGCAGTGTTACTATTCTTTGCTCCCCTTTCGGGCCCCGGTAACACACGGGTGATATATATATATATATATATATATATATATATATATATATATATATATATATATATATAAATATATATATATATATATATATATATATATATATATATATATATGTCCCATATAGTCAAGGGGGGAGGGCGTGGTGGGAGGGTCCTATGAGAAGACAAATAAAGAATATAACTACTGCTTCCTCAGGCATGTCCTACGAGGCAACTAAATCTCAGGTTATACATGGGCCTGGTAACCTTATAATGTAAGAAAACGTGCAACACAAACCACAACTGCACGAGCACACAAATGCTTTAAGTGAGCTTCCTGCGAGGGGACCAGCTGCAGTGGTTGGCTTGATGCTCCATATGGAGCAATAAAGACATGTGATGTATATGGAAGCACTAGTAAATATTCTTTGTGTTACTACTCATTTAATTATGACTGCTAGGACTGCACCAAAGGCACAGTTGATACAAAGAGAACAAAATAAAGGCACCCATGTCTTCCTTCTCTTTCTTCCATAGACAACAAGTGGAGTCTACTTTACTTTTTTCTGATCTGCTTTTGTCACAAAGTTTTTGTGGGGAGTTGAAGTATTTGTCCTTATGCCAAGTGTGGAGCATTGGCTGCTGTGAGCCCATGTTGTTGTAGAATTTCTGTATTAATGTTTATCCATCTGTCTCTTGATCTTCCCCAAGCCTTAAAACCAAATCTTCTACTGGTAATTAATTGGACTCCATTCTCATGAGATATACTACTCGTCAAAAGTCAAAGGCCACCCTATTATTTTCAATACACTTTTATATAAGCGCATAGAATGATTAAATGAAGGAAGTTTTTAGTAAAAATGGGTGCAATATGTTCCTCTGACAGTCCTCTATGCACGTTAAGCATACAAACAACTCACCGACAACCATGGTGATCATGTGCAATTTGGTTTGCTGACCATAAATTCACATTTTTAATCTGTTTTTTCAAACTTCCATACAACCAAACAGGTGAAGTAATCGTGCTGATTGACATTCCACGTGCAATGGCGACTTTTCATGAACAGAGTTCACTTTTAATTTGTTTTACAATCAGCAGACTTAGGGTAGTTTCATCACTTGCAAAAACCACGCCACCGAGAAGAAGTCTTGACACCTTACAAAAAATGAGGGCTATAGCATGGGTTGAAAGTGGTTTATCTGTCCGTGAGGTTGCTAGACGGCTTGCAGCGTCGCACTCTACTATCCAAAGAATTTATGAGAGATTTCAGGCCACAGGAAGTGTGGAGGATCGCCACCGGCCAGGTCACCCTAGATGCGCCAACAGACATGATGACCGGTACCTCTTGTTGTCAGCCCTGCGCCATCGAACAGTGACTTGTTCCACTCTAAGATGTCAGCTGAGACAAACTGTAAACGTTAATGTCAGTCAAAGCACCATTCGCAGACGTTTACATGAATTTGGACTGGCTGCTCGACGTCCTGCAGTCAGAATCCCTCTTACTCCTGCTCATCGCAGAGCCTGTGTTGCTTGGTGTCGCAAGCACATCCGATGGACAAGGCAACAATGGAGTCAAGTTCTCTTCACTGATGAATCTCGCTTCACTGTGTCATTCAATGATGGCAAGATTCGAGTTTGGAGACGACCAGGAGAGCGATTTATTGATGACACAATTCGAGAGGTTATGGTAGGGGTTCTGTCATGGCCTGGGGAGGCTTCTACAGACACGGCAGGACCCCACTCTACATCATCCAAGGCAACTTGACAGGCCCAAGATACCAAAACGAAATCTTGAGACCAATTGTTCAGCCTGCTCTAGAGGCCATAGGTGGTAATGCCATCCTCCAAGATGATACTCGTGTGGTGAATGAGTTTATTCAGCAACATGGGATCATCAGGATGGCGTGGCCAGCTCATTCACCTGACCTTTCTCCGATTGAGCACCTCTGGGATGTCCTTGGTCGAAGATTGTCAACAAATCACCCCCTGCCAATGGATGTTGCACAGCTGACTGCATTTCTGCTTCAGGAATGGCAAGCTGTTCCTCAGGATACTCTTCGGACCCTTGTGGACTCGATGCGTCTACGCCGTCTTGAATGCCTTGCTGCAAACGGTGGGCATACCTGATTTTGAAATGTCTATTTGTCCAATATCTATTGTGTGACTTTTGAAAAGGTGGGTGACACACTTCACAGCTTCATTGCATTTGAATGTGTGTTTCCATTTCTTTACGTGACATGTCAATTTGGTATTCAATAAATGCCATTTTGACTGATACCAATTACGTTTATATCAGATTTGTTTTATGGTTTCAACCAAGGTTTTTCTAAGTGGCCCTTGACTTTTGACGAGTAGTATAGCTAAAACATTTTATTTTCTGTCTCAGTGTGTTTTACATGCAGGATGTACTTCAAACAATTTATATGATGTCATCATTTCTCATTCTGTCTCTCCTAGTAACATTATTGGTTCTTCTTAACATTTCATCTCACAAGAAGTGGGAGCCGCGCTAGCGTAGTGGTTACCACACAGCTCTGGCGACCGGGTGATGCAGGATCAAACCCGGGCGACGGCATTTGAGGATTTTTCGTCGACCGGGATTTGGACTGGATTAACTCGAGACCTGGCGAGGACATTTGAAGGAGTGTTGTCGACCAGGGATTGGCGTCTCCTGAGCCGACCCAGCTCTAATGGGTACCACCGAAATCGGCGAGTATTTGCCTGAATGGCAAGGGACACCTGTCTCTGTACAAGAAAAAGGGATACTCACGTAAAATCAATGTCAGGTTAGACATTAATAATCAACCTGAGATTTCGCCTCGAGTATTAGTGGGCGTACGGGAAAAAAAAAAAAAAAATCTCACAAGAAGTGATTTTTCCACACCTGTGCTCTTGTCAGAGGCCATATTTGACACTGAGAGCAAACAGTTGGTAAAAATATAATATCTACCAGTTATCATTTAGTTTCCATACTGATATTCAGATGTTCAGTCATGGTGACAGTTCAAGTAAGTCACTGCACAAGCTTTTTGACATCTTGTTTTAATTTCATTGTCCAGTCTTCCATTCTCTGTGAAAATGCTTCCTAGACATTTAAACGTTGGAACCTGTTTGAGCTCAGTAATGTTGACATTATGTAAGTGAGTCTGGTGATCTGCTGATCTTCACACCTTCTGTTTTGGATTTGCTAATCTTCACGTTCTATTTTCCACAAGTTGAATTAACAGGGGTCAAGACCAAAAGAGGAGTCAAAACGTAAAAGTCCCCTCTCCTCAATCAATCACTACTCAACTCCTTCTATCACACACACATACAGCCACAAAATATATGCAACTAAACATACCCATCTTCCCAGGCGTTCAACAGAAGCAGTTCAATGCTATGTATGACAGCATAGAACCAGGTATAGAAGGAATAACTGAGGGGCTCATCAGATCTCAAAGCCCTCATCTTGTCCTGTTTGAAAATATTACAGTATATGACCACGAACAAAGATACATTCCGATATTTAGCTGCTATGTCATTGTCAAACTGCTTTTTTATTTATGAATATTATTACCTTGTTCTGTCGAGCTTGTATCGACAAATTACCTATTTTTGTTTATCCCGTCGTTCTCCAGCTTGTATCAACAAATTACCTTACTTACTTAGTTGTTCCCCTTCTACCGTGAGGTGTAGAGGTTTGAAAGAGAGAGCGCCAGACCATCCTATCGGCTGTCTTCCTCCTGGCCTGGTTCCATTCTAGTCCTCGGCCCTTCAAGGATTGTCTAATGTTGTCCTCCCAGCGGACTCTGGGTCGTCCTGGGGGTCTGGATCCCTGGCTCTTTGTTTCCCATGCTTGTCGTGGTAGCTGATCTTCTCCCATTCTGCAGACATGGCCAAACCATCTTAGTTGGGACTGTTCTACTTGGGTCTGCAGGGGGTGGGATTTAAGACCTTGACGTATCGTCTGATTGCGCACCATGTCTCTTCTTGTTACTTCAACCACCTTCCTCAGATACCTCATTTCTGAGGTTTGGATCTGGCTTTTGTGGGTTGTAGTCATTGCCCATGACTCACATCCATATGTCAAGACTGGGACATAGGTGGAGCGGTATACAGCCATCTTCGTTTTCTTACCAACCTCTCTCTTGCTGAGGAATCCTCGATTTATGGCCTGAAAAAGTCTCCCAGCTGCTGCTTTTCGAGTGGCCAACTCTTCTTTGATGCCTCCTTTTCGGTCTATAATAGCTCCGAGGTATTTAAAGTGGTCGACCTGCTCCAGGACCTGTTCTCCCAGCTTAATCTGATGTCTTCTTTCTTCTCGTAACAAATTACCTATTTTTGTTTATCCCGTCGTTCTCCAGTTTGATCAGACCCGCTCAATTTAATTTGTTAATTTATTTCTCTTCACTCCCTAAGGAGCACAGGTCTTCAACAAATGCATATTAAGTCCTTCAGTCACGTACCATCTGCTCTCCATATCTTCATCATCATTTCTGTTTCTCTAGTTCTCTTTTCCATGTGTTCTTTGATTTACCTTTATTTCTCTGACCCTGGGGATTCAAGAACCAGGACTGCCTGCTAGAGAATTCTTCAATATATGCTTTATCCATAGCCAGTATATTCTCATTTCTTGTTCAATTGACACTTTTCTTTTCCGGTTCTTATTTTTTATTTATGGTGAATTCCTTCATTCAAAGAGGTGAGATTTCATTCTTTCAGAATGTGGTATATTTCTGAGGTAAATTACTTAAAACATAGGAACACAATGTGGTATATTTCTGGGATAAATTACTTGAAATATGGGGAAACAATGTGGTATATTTCAGAGGTAAATTACTTAAAACATTTAAAACACAATGTGGTATATTTCTTAGATAAATTACTTAAAACATAGGAACACAATTTGGTATATTTCTGAGATAAATTACTTAAAACATAAGAACACAATGTGGTATATTTCTGAGATAAATTACTTAACTGATTCCGTACGTAATTATTTTCAGCTCTGGACGGAATTATTTTTAAGCCCCAAAAATTTACACATACATAATTTACGTTTACTGACAATGTGTGTCTAATCATGAGTTAAGTATAACATATTATATATCAAATTAAAGTACATTGGATGAACAATATAAATCCATATGCCTTTCTAGCTAATTTTATGTTATGTTTATGTTATAACAGATAACATGTACACGGAAAAAAGAAAACTTGAAATTTTGAACAAAAATTTTCGACTTACGTAAGGCTTGTAACATAAATTGTTATCACAATACAGTTTCACTGCTCTCTTTGTGCAGGTAATCCATTTAGAAACACAGAAAAAGTAAGAAAGTTATGGTTGATCACACAGTTTGTTCACTGTTCACATATTAGTAACATATCCTGTGTGTTTTTCGGCCATTATGGCGATACGACAAAACACGATTAAAGATGAAGATAAATGTGAAAAAATCCGTTCAAACGCAAATAAAAGATGTTGAAGCTTGTTGAAATTTGCCCAGTTTTGTGTTTACTTCCGTTCGAGATAAATTCCGGGCAGTATAAAATATCAGAATAGAAAGAAACAATGAAATAAATCAGCGTCTTTTAAAAGATCTTACGTCTACAGCGTTCGGCCTTTGCATCTATTATTAGATCTTGTGTACGGAATCAGTTAAAGCATAGGAACACAATGTGGTATATTTCTGAGATAAATTACTTGAAACATAGGAAAACAATGTGGCACATTTCTGAGATAAATTTCTTGAAATATGGGGAAACAGTGTGGTATATTTCTGAGATAAATTACTTGAAACATAGGAAAACAATGTGGCACATTTCTGAGATAAATTACTTGAAATATGGGGAAACAATGTGGTATATTTCTGAGATAAATTACTTGAAACATAGGAAAACAATGTGGCACATTTCTGAGATAAATTACTTGAAATATGGGGAAACAGTGTGGTATATTTCTGGGATAAATTACAAGAAATATGGAAAAACAATGTGGTATTTTTCTGGACAAAATTACTTGAAACATAGGAAAACAATGTGGTACAGTTCTGCTACAAATTATTAGAAACAAAAACACTTTGTACTTCTGCGATAAACTACTAGAAGCAGAAAAAATAGTGTGGTATATTTTTTAGATAAATTACTAGAAACATAGGAAAACAATGTGCTGTACTTTGGATATAAATTACTAGAAACAAGAAAACAATCTGTATACTTTTGAGATAAATTACTAGAAACATCGGAAAACAATGGGGTATAATTCTGAAATAAATTACTAGAAACAGAAAAATAATGTGGTATACTTCTGTGATAAATTACTTGAAACACAGGAAAACAATGTGGTATATTTCTGAGATTTTGGACTTTGATTATAGCTGTTGAGATTGTGGCTGGCACCCAGCAGACACAGCTGCTACATTTGTCACAACACTGAACAAACACACACAATTTCATGTAACACATTTTACAAAATTGAGCTCACCTTCAAGAATCCTTGCATTGTCACTGTTCCATCGCTAGCAACTAGAAAAATAAAGCAGACATGAAACACCAAATTATTAACAAGAAGATTA
The DNA here is from genome assembly GCA_024509875.1 of Oreohelix idahoensis. NCBI lineage: Eukaryota > Metazoa > Mollusca > Gastropoda > Stylommatophora > Oreohelicidae > Oreohelix > Oreohelix idahoensis. The sequence goes on along the minus strand of JAMPIV010005259.1, from coordinate 3,618 downwards.
ACAAGATTCTGCACCAAATAAAACATGAATCCTTACATCCAATAATTTTTTTTTTAAAACTACAATAGCAAGCAACCTTCTAATGTAATCACAGGTAAATGACCTTCAAGAGAATGACAACATATATATCTAAAGATTATGTAGCATATTCATTTAATCCGGAGATTTACTAAGTTACAGACATGTTTTACTATGTTGTCAAAAGATGCAATAAAATGATTAATCTTACTGATTAGGAACAGCAATGAATGAGTGTCAAATGAAAAACTGGCTACACTGAGTAGCCAAAAAAAGCATGAAAAATATTATAAAAATAGTTGACAATCACCTAAACAACAAGATTTACCAGAGAAGTACACTAAATTTATGATGTTGTTACAACAACAGTTATAACACAAAGTTAAAACATAAAAAAGAATGGGTGAAATTTTACTGCAAGGGAAAAGTGATGCTGCAAAAGGAAGAGAGAGATAGAAAAGATAACAGACAGACTTAACTTTCCATTAAATCAATCAATACCCTTTAGCTCCCCAAGGAGCATAGGCCTTCAAGAAACACATGCCAAGTCTTCCTGTCCTGTGCCATCCACTCAAGTTCCTTCCCTGTCTTCCTCACTATTTTCATTTCTGTCTTCAGTTCTCTTCTCTGTGTGTTTTTGGTCTACCTCTACCCCTCTTACCCTGCGGATTTCAGAACAAGGACTGCCTTTTAACGTTGTCAGTAGGTTTCCTCATTGAGTGTCCTATCCATCGCCAGCATCTATCTCATCTCTTGTTCCACTTGCACTTACCTGGTTCTTGTCATCAGTTCCACATAGGTGACCTCGATGTACTGTTTCAATCCTTCTATTCTATAGAAGCACCCATTTATCATGTTGCGTGTTGAAGTTTTTGTGGTTTAAAATTTCTATCAATCAATACCCTTTAGCTCCCCAAGGAGCATAGGCCTTTCAACAAACACATGCCAAGTCTTCCTGTCCTGTGCCTTTCATCAATGTGTGTCCTATCCATCACCAGCATCTTCTTCTCAGCTCTTGTTCCACTCTGGTTCTTGTCATCAATTCCACATTTGTGACTTGGTCATACCATTTTAGTCCTATTCTATGCAAGCACCCATTTCTATAGGATGGGGTAAAAAGCTCCTTGCCCAACCCTCCTTAGTCAATTTTCACGATACGCATGGCAGGTTTCAGTGTTACTATTCTTTGCTTCCCTTTCAGGCCCTGGTAACACACTTTCCATTGACATTATGTTAATTTTTAGGTTGTGCCTGCCTAACACAACTATCAAACATATCTGACTTCAGATAACTGGACTATGTATGTGCCTTGTATATCTTTAAATCCAAAGTAAACAATTCAAACAGTAATGACAACCAGAAAGTTACAGACTTTCATAAATAGTTCCTTGCAAGGAACTGAAAGACTGAAATGGCATGACAAGATCACCCATCTGGAACTGATGGAAATAACCAGACAAATACAATGTAAGAAGAGGTGAGAGATGGATAGGACACACACTGAGGAAACCTGGCATTACAAGGCAGTCCTTGTTCTGGAAACCCCAGGATAATAGATATAGAGGAGAAAAAAAAACAGATGGAGAAGAGAACTTGAGACAGACATGACATGAATAAATAAGAAGTGAAAAGCTCTTGAACAGATGGCACAGGACTAAAAGGCTTGGCATGAATTTGTTGAAGGCCCGTGCTCCACTGGGATCTGAAGGGTAATGAATGAATAAATGTCAGTAGCACTGGTTGCAGCCATATATTTATAAGTGTCAGTTGTAGCAACACAGCATCCAATTGTCTAAGTGGTTTGATCACTGTCCTCTCGCTGCGAAGTTAATGGTTCAAGGATCGAAAACTCACAGCATCACACTCCAGTCTACCTAGCTGTAAATGGGTACCTGACTCTGCTCTTGAGTTAGGGATGGCAAAAGTCAGAAAGGAAGTGAATTGGTCACCCCACCTTATAAAAATAAGTTGGAAATAGTATGGTGCAGTCTCTAACACTTCACTCCCCTACAGCAGTATCCGCTATGGAACTAGCTTAACCTTTACCCTTTAGTTGTAGCAACAATGAAATATTAACACTCTAATAATAAAATAATCTGACCCTAATGAAATAATGAAGGGAAAAAAGAGAAACTATAAATAAAACATGGAAAGTGCCACAATATAAGCAAAAGAAAGGAAGTAGAAAGGTAAATAAGAACGGCAGACTGGCTACTCGTACACACAAAGGAGGAAGTTGGAGTATACAGGAATGTGGTTAACAATAGTATGCTAAAATAAGGAAAATATAAATCGTGAGACAGATATATATATATATATATATATGTGTGTGAGCAAGTAACCCGCCAAATCATGATGGGAAATAATTATGCTGTGTTCTTTCTGCTGCATGTCCTGGTGACGGTACTAACTCTCCTGTTGTAATTTCATTCCTTTTCAATCCATTTCAACTTCATTGGATCCTTGTAGTCAAGCTAATGGACCTTGAAAAAATTTTAAGGACTGCGTGCTCTTTTTACTTACTTACTTAGTCGTTCCCCTTCTACCGTGAGGTGTAGAGGTTGCGTGCTCTCTTGACGGGTGTTTAATTTTGCTTTCCTGGTGCAGTGCACTCTGATTCCATACTTTCTCAAAAATGCATCATGAAAAGATTGCAAGGCATGCGCATTCTTTTAATGGGTGTTCAATTTGGCTTTCACTGTACAGTATTTTTTCTATATTTTCCCAAAACGCAGGCAGGGTTCTTTTTATTTATAGTTAGACATTTCAGTAAGACTATTACTATACACAGTAATAAAGACTAACCAAGTCATGGACACTAGCACAATACCACATTCTTGCTCCCATGTGCTCCAGAATCTGGTTAGCTCCAGTATTGAAGGTGAAAGGTAGTGACATTGTCTGAAGAAGAAAAAAATCTGTATGTAAATAAAAGCAAGAACAATAACCATTATAAACACAGAATATTTTGAAGCAAACATAATCCTGCTGTAAGTCCATGTCGAAAAGTATACAGGAACCTTCATGGCCAAAAAAAAAAAAAAAAATTAATTTCTTATCCCTAAACTACGAAACTATAAATGTACAATAAAATTAGATGTGCCCATTACAGTTTCTTTGTTAATAAAATAACAAATGTGCAAGAACAAATGTACGCACCATGTAATCATTGTTTATGATAAGTTGTGAAAAATCTGCATTGCTCTTAATAATTCCAATTATTTTTTTTGCATAAATCCCTAATTCCATCTTTTAATATTTTTTTTTTTTTAAATAAACAGAGCTAACAATTACGTAATATACAAAATTGATCAGCTTATAAAGAATTGAAAAATCTTGGCATCATCCCATAATTTAAAATGATTTACTGCAAGTAATATTTTAAGTTTTTGACTTTTCTTTTCATATTAACCTTTTGAACCCGAGGTCCCGAAATTTCGGTCCGTGCGTAAATAATCCATTCCCCGAGCGACCGTAATCTCGGTCTGACACACCTAGCTTAGCAAAATGGGGTGGGAATGGAAATGTGTGAAAAATAATGACGTCAGGAAGTACACATGTCTTGTGGAATGTTACTCTAAAATGGCTGAGCCCGAGTGA